>CM023622.1:19930274-20050274 GCA_013358685.1 Antennarius maculatus
CAAACCACCAGAGTGACGGACCGTGAACCAGGATGAACCAGAAACCTGAAGCCGCCCCCCACACACACACACCCCACCCAGCCCTATCCCACACCCCCATGCCCCTCCCCACCCATACCCCCACCCCCACAGTGAAGGCAGGAATCTAATAAAGGATGGTTTCAACAGTTTGTTTGTACTGATTCCAGATGAGCCCCAGAGTCAAGGAGCAGGACCATCAGGTAGGAACTGATGATGATGTCAGATTGTCACTGCTCTAAAGATTCAACTGTGTGTGTCTGTGTGTGTGTGTGTGTGTGTGTGTGTGTGTGTGTGTGTGTGTGTGTGTGTGTGTGTGTGTGTGTGTGTGTGTGTGTGTGTGTGTTTGTCCAAAAAATAATAAAACCACTAACAATGTGTTTTAGAAACCAGCAGCTCCAGTTCAGAGATCACTGACAGTAAGAAGACAATATTCCTACTTTCAACACAAATACACACACACACACACACACACACACACACACACACACACACACACACACACACACACACACACTAATTTGATTACATTGTTTTGATTTATTCAGCTGCAGCAGCCAATCAGGTGACAGCAGCTGGTACGTCTGTTACATCATCACCTCAGAACGATCAGACCTGATCCGCAATCTGTTCTGAATCTGAATCTGAATCTGTTTCTGAATCTGAATCTGTTGTGGTCCTGATTCTGATCTTGATGAATGTTTTTTCTGATGGTTTCAGAACCGCCTGCTGCAAACAGTGTGGAGCAAGGAGACGGTGAGACAACCAGAACACACAGTACCAGAACCAAATAGAACCAGAACCACACTGAACACACAGAACTTCACTGATCTCGGGTTCGTGGTCCGTAGTTTCTGTGTAGAAAGAACGAACGAGTAGAAGGAAAGAAAAGAAGGAGTGAAAGAAGAGGAAGAATATGAACAGGGTAACAACACCCTCACAGCGCCACCTACAGGTTCTGGATCAAGCTGTCTGAAAATGAACAGAATGAAATTTTCAGGACTAAATGTTTTGTATAATTTGGTTAAATTCTTTTCTTATTTTTACGTCTCTAATTTGTAACTCTAACTTTTTCCATCTTTTATTCATCCTTTCAGACAAAGATGAAGACGAGAGCTCAGACTCTGAAGAAGTAGGGAGGAAGAAGTTCAGCCCTCGCTCCACCAAACCTCAGACCTCCAACATCCTGCCCCCAAATCCCGCCCACAATGTCAAAGTTCCCGCCCACTTACCTCAGAGCCCCGCCCTCCCTCCTCAGGTGATCAATCCTCGGCCAAAAGTTCAGGTGCGGAGCCGAGCCGCCAAGAGACGACACAGGACCAACCGGCGCCACATATAGCATGTACACGCAGTAACACACGCAGTAACACATGCAGTAACACACGCAGTAACACACGCAGTAACACACGCAGTAACACACGCAGTAACACACATATACAGTATGTAGGCATAAATAAACAATAAATAAATATTTATCCCACATAATATATGTCAACATATTGAGGCAAACACGGTCATGAAAACCGAAAAGCCAGTTCCCCAGACACACAATGGTGCCTGATTGATCACCTGATTGATTGATATTATAAATCTGTAATGAATTGATTCTGTGATTGTTGGTTCAAAGATGAATCTCACAATAAACTCAAGTGTTTTGTGACTCAAAGTTCGAGCTGGTTTCATTTCCATTCACAACCATTGTGTCCCCTGAATGTAACACCTGAATGTGGCCCCTGATGTGGCCCCTGATATGTCCCCTGATGTAGCCCCTGATGTGGCACCTGATGTAGCCCCTGATGTGGCCCCTGATGTGGCCCCATGCTACTCCCTCTGACAGGCTGATGATGATCCGTCTGTTTTTTCGTCTGTTTCCTTCATTCTTCTCTGATTGCTGGTTTTCTGTTTCTTCTTCCTGCTTCTCTTCTCCAATTGGCTCGTCTGGATTCTAGTTGCTGTTGCCGTGGGAAACAGAGGTGTGAAACCTTTTATCTGAGGGTTTGTGTTCTGGAATGTCGTCGATCAACTTTACACAAAAAGCGTCAGACTCTTGTGGGACAAAAAAAATTGTAATCAATTAAACACCTTAAGTGTCGTCACGGAAACTAATCCTGACATAACTCAGAAAATAACCCGACCCAACACCAACCCTGAAACAAACCCAACAGCATTGAACACTGGAGGTCCTCTCTGGGTCTGGGTTCCACCGGTCCAGTACTTTGGGAGGGGGGCATTGTTGAATCATTGAATCGACAATCACGTTAGCACACTGGTGAAGGGAGGTGAGCCGTGAACTGATCACCGACTGGTCGTGAGTTAGATCCCATGGTGGGGGAGGAAGGCTGGGGGACAAGGGGCCCGAATGGACCGTTGACACGAAGTCCTGGTTTCCTGTTGAGAAACCAAACTGTGGACACCACCAGCAAAGATGGTCACTCCTGATGTGTAGGTCTTTAGTTTTGTGTTGTTGTGTGTAGGTGTGTGTAGGTGTGTGTAGGTGTGTGTACACAGGTGGACAGGTGAGAGGAGGAGCACCAGGAGGAAGAGGAGGAGGAGGAGGAGAGAGTATAAAACCCTCCTGTTCTCTTTCAACCTCGTTCACAACGTCTGAAGTTTCATCTGTTGAACAACATGCTGCAGCGGTGAGTTTGTTCTGCCACCAAGAGATGGAAACTTTAGGAAAATTTGGGAAATTCTGGGAAACTTTAGGAAAATTTGGGAAATTTTTGGACACTTTAGAAAAATTCGGAAAATTTTGGAAAACTTCAGGAAAATTTGAGAAACTTTGGGATCAGGATTTCTTCCATGTTCGCTAACATTTTCCTCATTTCTTTGTGAATATTTCCCTCAGCTTCAGGAAAAGTTTCTTTTATTCCGACTGTTTTTTGATGCGCAGCTTCAGGAAACGTTCATCCTTTGCAGGCGTTTCCGTTTCTCCGGTGAACCTCGGCTCTGTTCTGTCGTCGTCTAGTTTCTCTCCATCCGTCTGGAAAGAAAAGACTCTTTGTTTTCTTTCTTTGTAGAGGAAACGTAAGAAAACAGGTTTCACTCGTTTCCTTCCCTCCGGTGTGTCTGTGGGGATTGATGATGTCCATGATAGATACTGATTGATTATTAATTATGCTGATTGATGCTGTTTAATGATAATTAATGAATGTTAATGATTAATACTGATTATTATTAGTAATGCTGATAATTACTGATTATTAAAGTTGATTATTGATGCTCGTTATTAATGATTAATGATTAATGATAGATGAGACTATTGATCACGTGTTCCTGTCCTCCAGGTGTGTTGTGTTGTTGCTCATTGCTCTCGCTGCCGTTTGCTTTGCAGTCCCACTCCCTGGTAAGTGATGACATCATCAATCAGTCCACCAATAACCCTTGTTTCAGAATGCAGGTGTGACAAACATCAGGTGTGTTGTTGTTGTTGTTATTGTTGTTGTTGTTGTTGTTGTTGTTGTTGTTGATGTTGCAGAACAAACGTCTGAAAATTCAGTGCTGATAAAAACATGTGATAGAAGATAAACAGAAGACGTGTAAACAAACGTAAACAAACACAAACATGTCATGTTTACATGTTTACCATGTGTACCAGTCTGTGTACCTGTCTGTTAACATACCTGTCCATCACTTCACCTGTCTGTCGTTCTACCTGTCTAACTTTTTACCTGTCTGCTGGCCTAGCTCTTTCTACCTGTCTGTTTACCTACCTGTCTGCCTTTCTACCTGTCTATCTGTGTACCTGTCAGTTTACTTACCTGTCTGTCTGTTTACCTTTCTGTCTCTCTCTCTACCTGTCTGTTCACCTGTCTGTCTGTTCACCTGTCTGTCAATCTGTTTACCTGTCTGTCTCTCTATTTGTAATATCCGTCTACCTGTCTGTTTAACTACCTGTCTATCTGTTTATCTGTCCGAATACCTGTCTGTGTACTTACCTGTCTGTCTGTTGACCTGTATCTTTTTACCTGTCTATTTAACTGTCTGTTTGCCTGTCTGTCTGTTTAACTGTTTGTCTGTCTATTTGTCTGTCTGCCTGTCTGTTTACCTGTCCGACTACCTGTCTGTCCTCCTACCTATTTATGTACCTGTCTGTCAACTCATCTGTTTACCTGTCTGTCCTCCTACCTATTTATGTACCTGTCTGTCAACTCATCTGTTTACCTGTCTGTCCTTCTACCTATCTAGCTATGTTTCTGTCTGTCTACCTGTCTGTTTACCTGTCTGTCAACCCATCTATTTGCTTGTCTTTTTAACGGTGTCTCTCTGTCTGTCTGTCTACCTGTCTATTTAACTGTCTGTTTACTTGTTGTATACCTATCTGTTTACCTGTCTGTCTGTCTGTCTTTTTACCTGTCTATTCACCTTTGTTTATCTACCTGTCTGTCTGTTCACCTCTCTTTCTATCTGTCTCTCTCTTTACCTGTCTGTTTACCTGTCTGTTTTTCTGTCTATCCATTTACCGGTCTGTCTGTCTGTCTACCTGCCTACTTAGCTGTCTGTTTATCCGTCTGCCTCTCTGTCTGTCTGTGCTTTTACTTTTCTATGTGTCTGTCTACCTGTCTGTCTGTCCTTTTACTTTTCTGTCTGTGTCTGTCTACCTGTCTGTTTACCTATACAATTCCCTGTCTGTCTCCGTACCTGTCTGTCTGTTTACCTATCTGTTTATCTGTCTGTCTTTGGTTTGTCTATTTACCTCTCTGTCTACCTGTCTCTCTGTTTACCTGTCTGTCAACCCATCTGTTTACCTGTCTGTCCTTCTTCCGTTATATTTATTTACAGGGAAACTGTCTGTTTCCCTGTCTGCCTACCTGTCTGTCTACCTGTCTGTTTACCTAACTACCTTTATGTTTACCTGTCTGTTTACTTGTTCTGCAAGCCTGTTTACCTGTTTGTTCACCTGTCTTTCCACCTGTCTGTTTGCCTGTCTAACTACCTGTCTGTCAGTCTATTGCTGCCGACATACTGTCTATCTTGCGTCTGTTGGGTGTTGCTGTTGGTTGTGAGTCCATGAATGGACCTTTGATGGTCTTTTGTTGCAGAGGAGTCCCAGGAGAGTCCACTGACACTGACTCGTGTTTGTCCAGAGTCCAGGGAGTCTCCTGCTCTGAGAATGAAGCTGAATTACGTTCCAACAACTGACTCTTGCTGGATCCAGCCGTTTTCTGGTGTCGCAGATACCAAATTCAAATGTGGCTCTTTAGAACTAATAATATCCGTCACCAAAGTAAAGGTTTTGTCCTAAAATGCTCGATAACATAGGACTGATTGAAAGCGAATGACCACACCTTCTATGTGCTGATATTTAGCATGTTGTGACAAATAACTGACAGGAGCTCAAACTCTCTAATCCCCAGACGGTGGCTCGGTGCCAGATGATGTCAGCAACGCCGTCGAAAGTGCTAATCGTGTAGGCCCTGGTGGAAGCCAGCCTGAATCTGATCCTCAGCCTCAGCTTGAACCTGATACTGATCCTGAGTCTGGGTCTGAGCTGGGGTCTAAGTCTGGGTCTGAGTCTGGATCTGAATCTGACTCTGGGTCTGAGTCTGGGTCTGAATCTGACTCTGGGTCTGACTCTGGGTCTGAGTCTGACTCTGGGTCTGACTCTGGGTCTGAATCTGACTCTGACTCTGGGTCTGAATCCGAGTCTGGGTCTGAGAATGAGAATGAGAATGAAAATGGGGGTGAGAACGGGGATGATCCTGAGTCTGTGGATGAGGAGGGACCTGAGGTCAAAAATGAGAATGAGGAAGATACTGAGGATGATTCTGAGTCAAAGGAGGGGAATGACAATGTTCCTGATGATGATCCTGATGACAAATCAGCATCAACAGTTGAGGAAGAGGAAGAAGAAGACCCTCAGTCAGAGGATGAGCCTGTGGATGACCCTGAAGAAGAGTCTGAGGATGAGACTGAGGATGTGCCTCAGGAAGAGACTGAGGATGAGTCTCAGGAAGAGTTTGAGGAAGAGCCTAAGGATGAGGCTGAGGATGAGCCTCAGGATGATCCCAAGGAAGAGTCTGAGGAGGAACCCGGAGATGAACCTGAGGAAGCGTCTGAGGATAAGACTGAGGATGAGATTGAGGATGTGCCTGAGGAAGACTCTGACGAAGAGTCTGAGGATGAGTCTGATGATGAGTCTGAGGATGAGTCTGATGCTGTTGATGTGTCTGATTCTAAAGAAGAGGAAGAACAATCTTATAAAGACTCTGACCTTGAAGACACAACGGTAGAGGAAGTCAGTCTGGAGGAGGCTAACAGTGAGGGTCCTGACGTCGGGGCTGTGAGTCCAGAGGAGGAAAATGAAGACGTCAACGGCAGCCTGATGGAAGACGAGCCAGTGAACGGAGACGGTGGGTTAACCGAGTCCGGGAGCGACGCTAACTCAGAGAACCACGACCCTTTGGACTCCAGTGAAGGTAAGACCGATGAGTCCAATGCAGGTGAATCACATGTCAGTAAAACCTCTACGGTCATCAAAACTGAGTTCATAACTTCAGAACAAAAAGATACCATGACGTTTTCACATTTTTAGAATAATTTAAGCTTAAGTAATTACATCCCGCTTCAAAGCGGTGATGTAATTGTCAGCGTTCGTGTGTTCGTCCATTCGTTTGTTCGTCCATCCGTTCGTCCGTTCGTCCACCAAATATCTTCACAACCATTCAGATAGAAAGATGAAACAAAAAGCACATTACTTGGGCGGCAAATGGGATGAAAATGAGATGATGACCTTGACCTTGTGAAAACTAGGTCAAGGTCAAACTTCAACTCTTGTACACTCAGGAACCAGATAAGATAGAAAAATGAGGGAGGCCAGTGTGAGTAAGACAATAGATCAAAGCTAGTGCTGTGATCTACCTTTGCACTAGCTTTGATCTATGGTCAATGCTAGTGCATAGCTTTGACCTTCCCTGAAAGGTCAAAGCTGTGCACTTGTCAGGTACTACTTTCAGGGTACCCTGACCTTCACTTTGTGGGATGTTGCCGTCTTTGTCTGCCTTGTTCCTTTTGTTTATGTATTCCATTTTTTCTCTAACAGGAACATCGGCTGTTGCCAACTCAGATCAACTAGGTATGACTGGTGATTCCATTCCCATCGACCCCAATGGTAACCTTCTGATGACATCACAGTCTCACAGCCAATCAGCTTCAACCACCCAAACCAAAGTGACTCCAGGTGTTTTTTTCTTTCAGGGATGATTTAGATGCTCCGCCTCTGACCTGTAGGAGCTCGGCGACTCCAGGTATCCTCCCACTCTGTACTGGGAACATCCCCTAAACCTGAACTGATGTTTCAGGCTGATTCTGTGTTTTCTCCCCATCAGAGCCAATCCCACAGAGGAATAATGTTGCCATGACAACAACAGCTAGCTAAAACCCCTCAGCTTCCTGTTTTGTTTTGTCCTTTGATCACCTGTCTCCGGTTTCTGTAGTTTTCCACCACCGGGCTGCGTCTCCAGCCTGTCTCACTCTCTGCTCATCTGTCTGCCTTCACAAACTGACCTGAGATCTGCCCTGTGTTCACATGTGTACATACAGTCATCATGTCCCAGCTGCTGATCTGAGATCTGCCGTGTTCAAGTGTTCATGCAGTCCATGTTTACTGTACAAACATTAATGACCCGTTGAAGGATTGTCTGTCCACAGAGGAACTGCTAATAAAGTTTTAACTGTCAAAAAGTCATTGAGTTTGATAGTTTTTGTTTTGTATGCTAACATCTCTGGTGTGTGTTTTATATAAGAATATACATGTATATGAGGTAAAGATCAGGAAGTAGTGATGATGTCACTGAACAAATGACTGTTAGAAACACACAAATAATAAAACGTATTTCACAGCTGCCACAAAACTGAGGCTTAGCCTGCAGCTGGAAAATTAGCCTGATATTAGCCCATGTGATAGTGACATTAGCTTGACTGATAGCCCAACATTAGCACAAGTGACAGCCTGACAGTCACCTGATTGTTAGCCTGACATTAGCCCAATATTAGCCCAATTGATAGCCTAACAATTAGCCTGATATTTATCTGTTAGTCTGACATTCACTTGATTGTTAGCCTGACATTATCCCAAGTGATAGCCTGACAATAGCCCAACATTAACATGACTGTTAGCCTGACATTAGCCTGATTGTTAGCCTGACATTATCCCAAGTGATAGCCTGACAATAGCCCAACATTAACATGACTGTTAGCCTGACATTAGCCTGAAAATTAGCCTGACAGTTAGCGTGACCTGCTCTGTTACACATGTTCATCACACCTATTTATGCAAAGGCAACAAGGTTTAGCATGGGCAGCTAAAGCTAACACACTGGCTGCCAGACATCTGCGGGTGTAGTCCTGACCAATCTCCTGCACAGGTCAGTTCCATCATCTGATTGGTTAACCGTTCATATCTGCTACCTTGTCTTCCTGTTTGTTTTTACCGTTTAATTTCATTCGTTGGCTTTGAGAAATTAACTTTCTCATTATTGAAATGAATGATTTCATGTTAACCAGCGTTGCCGCTGCTGCGACACATAGACGGTCAGGCCGTTTGACATTTTCAGTTCACCTGGAGCTGCTTATGGGTGTGTGCAGGGGGCGGAGTCAGGTTACCTGGTGCCGCAGGTCAGTGTTACGGAAGACTGACTCCTGAGATGGAAGAGATGAAGTTTCTCTGAGACGATGAAAACTGACCTGAAGGTAACCCCCAACACACACACACACACACACACACACACACACACACACACAGGGGAAATTCCTGCCAGATAAAGGGTGCCTGTTTCATAAAGACTTCTGATTGGTTAATGGGGGTCGTGACCGTGGCAACAGAGGAGGTGAATCACTGGAGCCTGATCCATCTGTGTGTTCAGGTATTTTTCACATGGACACAGCTGATAGGTCGATACCTGTGAGAAAGGATTTACCTTTACCTGAGGCAGTAACACATGAGCAGAGGCACAGGTGTATTTTCCAGGGGAGGGGGTGTGTGACTGAATCTGTTAGAAGTCATATTGATTTCTGATTAATATTTATAAGACTTTATTGATCTCTGGCTTCAGGTGTGTTTCTCCCGGTGTCGTCGCTTCTTTTGTTGTCTTCTTCTGCTGATCTCAGCTCTAGTATGTTTACCACAGACCCACCCCCCCAACGCTGCTTCTAAACTCTGTGTCGTGACCCCCCCAGGTAGGTCAAGAGAGATTTTATTTGGGTAGCTAAATAAAACAGTTTTGATTCCGTTTCATTATTTTTCTAGATTTCCATCTGCAGTGCCTCTTTCAGCCACACGAGGAAGCGCCTTTTCAGCTCCAAGTTCTGCCAACGACATCGGAGGCCAGTCGGGATTCCACCAATAGATGTCCATCATTGTTCCCATCAAAATAATGAACGTCCTGCAAGACGTCACAAACAAGAATTCAAAGCTAAAGAAAAGGAAAGTGTTGCCACAGATGGTGAGGGTTAGAGTTCGGGTCACCTAACCCTAACACTTACAATAACACATTATTTAGGATAATCTTTTTTATTATAGCTTAATGAATTCACTATTTTTTTCTAAATTCATTCACCGTTCTTGTTTAGAACATCTAACTTACGTTGATTATGAATCTTGCTTTGCTGTGTGACCCCTTTATTTTACAATTATAAATTCCTTTTCTTCTTTTGAATTCTTGCTTTGAACTTTAACTGCATCCTTAATTTATTTATTGTATTTTTCTAAAATGCATAGCACTAAACCAGAGCACTTATCTTAGATTGATAATAATTCATGAACCCTTTTTATCTTTCCATTTTCCACTCCAGTTTATCCCCTTGATGGTGTAGCGGTAAGTTTCAGGCCTTCCAACCCGAAGATCAAGGGTTCGATTCCCGACCTGACAATAGTTCTTTTAATCATGTTTTTAACCACCGTCTACCTCATGTCTGTGTTCCTCCACAGACACCACAGAGGAGCTATAGCTCAAAGCTTTCAACACACGCTTCACACTCAGGGGAGCAGGGTTCAAATCCCACTCCCTGCATTCACTTCCACCATCCTCTTTTACCCTGATCGTCCCTGAACCCAGAACTTTATTATCATTCGACTGTATTTTTATTGTGGACAATGTTAACCGTTATTTAATTCCATTATTTTATCCGGCTCTTCCCTGCTCCCTTTTGTTTTTAAAATCCATTGAATCATTTTTTCCTCACTTCCCTAACGTTTCTTCTCCCCCCCTCCCAATTTTAAATGATCTTAATCAAATTAATTCATTTTAATTGTTGTAAACTCTTAGTTTTATCAATGGAATTTTAAGGTAACCCCACTCCCATCCCCCATATGCCAGTGCACTTTGTAGTCCCTATTAAGGAACTACGTTTTGCATTTTACTTAACCCTAGCAATAACTCTAATCTGAACCTAAACCTAACTGGAAAATCAATCCTAACATTAACCCTAAACCCAACTCTAAACCTAACCCTGGTTTTAACCCGAAACCTAACCTAACTTTAATGCTAATCCGAATCCTAACCTAACCATAACAATAACCCTAATCCTACCCTAACCTAACCCTAAACCAAATCTTAACCCTAACCCTATCCCTAATACAACCCTAACCCTAGTCCAACCCTAACTATAAGCCTAACCCAACCTAAGCTCAACCTTGACCCTAACCCCAACCCTAACCCTACCGCAAAGCTAATCGTAACACAACCCTAACCCTATCCTGAATCCAACCCTAACCCCAACACAAATCCTAACCCTAACCTAACCCTTACCTAAACCTAACCAAAATCCCAACCCTAACCGTAACACTAACCTCACCCCAACCCTAACCGTAACACAACCCTAACCCTAACTCCAACCCTAACTTGACCCAACCCTAATGTAACCCTAACCTCAACCCCAACCCTAACCTTACCTAACCAAAATCCCAACCCTAACCCTAACCAAAAACCCAACCCTAACCCCAACCCTAACCCAAAACTAATCCCAACCCTAACCCTAACCTAAAACCAACCCTAACGTAAACCTAACCAAAATCCCAACCCTAACCCGAAACTAATCCCAACCCTAACCCTAAACTAACCCCAACACTAATCCTAACCCAAACCTAACCCTAACTTAAACCTAATCAAAATCCTAACCCTAACCATAACCTAAACCTAACCATAACCCTAACCTAAACCTAACCAAAATCCCAACCCTGACCCCGAACCTAACCCAAAACTAATCCCAACCCTAACCCTAACATAACTCCAACCCTAACCCTAACCTAAAACCAACCCTAACCCTAATCCTAAACTAACCTCAAACCCAAACTTAACCTTACCTAACCAAAATCCCAACCCTAACCCTAACCGAAACCTAACCAAAATCCCAACCCTAACCCCAAGCCTAACCCAAAACTAATCCCAACCCTAACCCTAACCTTACCTTACCCAAAATCCCAACCCCAACCCTAACCCTAACAGAACCCCAACCCTAACCCTAACCTAAAAAAACCCTAACCCTAAACTAACCACAAACCCAACCCTAACCTTACAAAACCAAAATCCTAACCCTAACCATAACCTAAACCTAACCACAACCCTAACCTAAACCTAACCAAAATTCCAACCCTAACCCAAAACTAATCCCAACCCTAACCCTAACCCTAACATAACACCAACCCTAACCCTAACCTAAAACCAACCCTAACCCTAAACTAAACCCAAACCCAAACTTAACCTTACCTAACCAAAATCCCAACCCTAACCCTAACCTAAACCTAACCAAAATCCCAACCCTAACCCCAACCCTAACCCAAAACTAATCCGAACCCTAACCCTAACCTTACCTCACCCAAAATTCCAACCCTAACCCTAACCCTAACCTAACCCCAACCCTAACCTAAAACCAACCCTAAAGCTAAACTAACCCCAAACCCAACCCTAAGCATACCTAACCAAAATCCCAACCCTAACCCTAGCCCTAACATAACTCCAACCCTAACCCTAACCTAAAACCAACCCTAACCCTAACCCTAAACTAACCCCAAACCAAAACTTAACCTTACCTAACCAAAATCCCAACCCTAACCTAAACCTAACCAAAATCCCAACCCTAACCCAAACCCTAACCCAAAACTAATCTGAACCCTAACCCTAACCTTACCTCACACAAAATCCCAACCCCAACCCTAACCCTAACCTAAAACCAACCCTAACCCTAAACTAACCACAAACCCAACTCTGACCATACCTAACCAAAATCCCAACCCTAACCCTAACCTAAAACCAACCCTAACCCTAACCCTAAACTAACCCAAAACCCAAACTTAACCTTACCTAACCAAAATCCCAACCCTAACCCTAACCTAAACCTAACCAAAATCCCAACCCTAACCCCAACCCTAACCCAAAACTAATCCGAACCCTAACCCTAACCTTACCTCACCCAAAATCCCAACCCTAACCCTAACCCTAACCTAAAACCAACCCTAACCCTAAACTAACCCCAAACCCAACCCTAACCTTACCTAATCAAAATCCCATCCCTAACCCTAACCTAAACCTAGCCAAAATCCTCACCCTAACCTAAACCTAACCATAACCTAAACCTAACCCTAACCTAACCGCAAACCCAACCCTAACCTTATCTAACCCTAACCAAAAATCCCAAACCCAACCCTAACCCTAACATAACCCCAACCCTAACCTAACTCCAACCCTAACCCTAAACTAACCCCAAACCCAAACTTAACCTTACCTAACCAAAATCCCAACCCTAACCCTAACCTAAACCTAACCAAAATCCCAACCCTAACCCCAACCCTAACCCAAAACTAATCCCAACCCTAACCCTAACCTTACCTAACCCAAAATCCCAACCCCAACCCTAACCCTAACCTAAACCTAACCATTCAGGATAGGGTTAAGGTTGGGGTTAGTTTAAGGTTATCGTTGGGTCAGGTTAGGGTAAATTTAGGTTAGGGTAAGGTTTGGGATTAGTTAGGGTTGGGGTTAGGATTGCAATTAGGGTTAGGGTTACGGATTGGGTTGGGTTTAGGGTTGTGTTATGGTTAGGGTTGGGGTAAGGTTAGGGTTCATGTTAGGGTTAGGGTTGGGATTTTGGTAGGTTTAGGTTAGGGTTACGTTAGGGTTAGGGTTGGGGTTAGTTTAGGGTTAGGGTTGGGGTTAGGTGAGGGTTAGGGGTAGGGTTATCATTGGGGTATGGGTTAGGTTAGGGTTGGATTCAGGATAAGGTTAGGGTTGGGCTTAGTTTAGGGTTAGGGTTGGGTTAGGGTTAGGATTAGCGTTGGGGTTTGGTTAGGATTAGGTTAGGTTAGGGTTATGACTGGGATTTTGGTTAGGGCTAGGGTTGGATTTAGGTTAGAGTTAGGGTTGGTATTTTGGGTTAGGGTTAGGTTATGGTTAGGATTGGGATTTTGGCTAGGTTTAGGTTAGGGTTAGGGTTGGGGTTGCGGTTAGGGTTAGGATTACAGTTGGGGTTAAGTTAGGGTTGGATTGAAGATAGGGTTAGAGTTGGGGTTAGTTTAGCGTTAGGGTTGGGGTTAGGGTTGCGTCAGGTTAGGGTTAGCTTAGGTTAGGGTTAGGTTTGGGATCAGGGTTAGGGTTTGGGGTTAGGGTTAGAGTTAGGGTTAGGGTTGGGATTTTGGTTAGGGTTAGGTTATGGTTAGGATTGGGATTTTGGTGAGGTTTAGGTTAGGGTTAGGGTTAGGGTTGGGGTTGCAGTTAGGTTTAGGATTACGGTTGGGGTTAGGTTAGGGTTGGATTGAGGATAGGGTTAGAGTTGCGGTTAGTTTAGGGTTAGGGTTGGGGTTAGGGTTGTGTCAGGTTAGGGTTGGCTTAGGTTAGGGTTAGGTTTGGGATCAGGGTTAGGGTTACGGTTTGGGGTTAAGGTTAGAGTTGAATTACTGTTTGGGTTGGGGTAAGGTTAGGGTTGGGTTTGGGGTTAGGTTAGGGTTAGGGTTAGGATTTTGGTTAGGTTTAAATTAGGGTTAGGATTGGGGTTAGATAAGGGGGAGGGTGAGGGTTAGGATTAGTGTTGGGTTAGGGTTAAGTTAGGGTTGAATTCAGGATAGGGTTAGGGATGGGGTTAGTTTAGGGTTGGGGTAAAGGTTAGGATTAGGGCTGGGGTTTGCTTAGGGTTGGGGTTAGGGTTGTGTCAGGTTAGGGTTGGCTTAGGTTAGGGTTAGGTTTGGGATCAGGGTTAGGGTTACGGTTTGGGGTTAAGGTTAGAGTTGAGTTACTGTTAGGGTTGGGGTAAGGTTAGGGTTGGGTTTGGGGTTAGGTTAGGGATAGGGTTAGGATTTTGGTTAGGTTTAAATTAGGGTTAGGGTTGGGGTTGGGGTTAGGTTAGGGTTAGGATTAGCTTTGGGGTTAGGTTAGCGTTGGAATCGGGATAGAGTTAGGGTTAGGGTTAGTTTAGGGTTAGGTTTGGGATTTTGGGTAACCCTAACCTAAAACCCTAAACTAACCCCAAACCCAACCCTGACCATACCTAACCAAAATCCCAACCCTAACCCCAACCCTAACATAACACCAACCCTAACCCTAACCTAAAACCAACCCTAACCCTAAACTAACCCCAAACCCAAACTTAACCTTACCTAACCAAAATCCCAATCCTAACCCTAACCTAAACCTAACCAAAATCCCAACCCGAACCCCAACCCTAACCCAAAACTAATCCGAACCCTAACCCTAACCTTACCTCACCCAAAATCCCAACCCTAACCCTAACCCTAACATAACCCCAACCCTAACCCTAACCAAAAACCAACCCTAACCCTAAACTAACCCCAAACCCAACCCTAACCTTACCTAACCAAAATCCCAACCCTAACCCTAACCCTAACATAACTCCAACCCTAACCCTAACCTAAAACCAACCCTAACCCAAACCCTAACCCAAAACTAATCCCAACCCTAACCCTAACCTTACCTCACCCAAAATCCCAACCCCAACCCAAACCCTAACATAACCCCAACCCTATCCCTAACCTAAAACCAACCCTAACCCTAAACTAACCCCAAACCCAACCCTGACCATACCTAACCAAAATCCCAACCCTAACCCTAACCCTAACATAACTCCAACCCTAACCCTAACCTAAAACCAACCCTAACCCTTACCTAACCCCAAACCCAAACTTCACCTTACCTAACCAAAATCCCAACCCTAAACCTAACCTAAACCTAACCAAAATCCCAACCCTAACCCAAACCCTAACCCAAAACTAATCCCAACCCTAACCTTACCTCACCCAAAATCCCAACCCCAACCCTACCCTAACATAACCCCAACCCTAACCCTAACCTAAAACCAACCCTAACCCTAAACTAACCCCAAACCCAACCCTGACCATACCTAACCAAAATCCCAACCCTAACCCTAACACTAACATAACACCAACCCTAACCCTAACCTAAAACCAACCCTAACACTAACCCTAAACTAACCCCAAACCCAAACTTAACCTTACCTAACCAAAATCCCAACCCTAACCCTAACCCTAACATAACCCCAACCCTAACCCTAACCAAAAACCAACCCTAACCCTAAACTAACCCCAAACCCAACCCTAACCTTACCTAACCAAAATCCCAACCCTAACCCTAACCCTAACATAACTCCAACCCTAACCCTAACCTAAAACCAACCCTAACCTAAACCTAACCAAAACTAATCCCAACCCTAACCCTAAACCTTACCTCACCCAAAATCCCAACCCCAACCCAAACCCTAACATAACCCCAACCCTATCCCTAACCTAAAACCAACCCTAACCCTAAACTAACCCCAAACCCAACCCTGACCATACCTAACCAAAATCCCAACCCTAACCCTAACCCTAACATAACTCCAACCCTAACCCTAACCTAAAACCAACCCTAACCCTAACCTAACCCCAAACCCAAACTTCACCTTACCTAACCAAAATCCCAACCCTAAACCTAACCTAAACCTAACCAAAATCCCAACCCTAACCCAAACCCTAACCCAAAACTAATCCCAACCCTAACCTTACCTCACCCAAAATCCCAACCCCAACCCTAACCCTAACATAACCCCAACCCTAACCCTAACCTAAAACCAACCCTAACCCTAAACTAACCCCAAACCCAACCCTGACCATACCTAACCAAAATCCCAACCCTAACCCTAACACTAACATAACACCAACCCTAACCCTAACCTAAAACCAACCCTAACCCTAACCCTAAACTAACCCCAAACCCAAACTTAACCTTACCTAACCAAAATCCCAACCCTAACCCCAACCCTAACCCAAAACTAATCCGAACCCTAACCCTAACCTTACCTCACCCAAAATCCCAACCCTAACCCAAACATAACCCCAACCTAAAACCAATCCTAACCCTAAACTAACCCCAACCCCAACCCTAACCTTACCTAACCAAAATCCCAACCCTAATCCTAACCTAAACCTAACCAAAATCCTAACCCTAACCTAACCATAACCTAAACCTAACCTAACCGCAAACCCAACCCTAACGTTATGTAACCCTAACTCAAAATCCCAACCCCAACCCTAACCTAAACCTAACCAAAACCCCAACCCTAACCCCAACCCTAACCCAAAACTAATCCCAACCCTAACCCTAACCCTACCTCACCGAAAATCCAAACCCTAACCCTAACCTTAACATAACCCCAACCTAAACCCTAACCTAAAACCAACCCTAACCCTAAACTAACCCCAAACCCAACCCTAACCTTACCTAACCAAAATCCCAACCCTAATCCTAACCTAAACCTAACCAAAATCCTAAACCTAGCCTAACCATAACCTAAACCTACCCTAACCGCAAACCCAACCCTAACCTTATGTAACCCGAACCCAAAATCCCAACCCTAACCCTAACATAACGCCAACCCTAACCCTAACCTAAAACCAACCCTAACCCTAACCCTAAACTAACCCCAAACCCAAACTTAACCTTACCTAACCAAAATCCCAACCATAAACCTAACCTAAACCTAACCAAAATCCCAACCCTAACCCAAACCCTAACCCAAAACTAATCCCAACCCTAACCCTAACCTTACCTCACCCAAAATCCCAACCCCAACCCTAACCCTAACATAACCCCAACCCTAACCTATAACCAACCCTAACCCTAAACTAACCCCAAACCCAACCCTGACCATACCTAACCAAAATCCCAACCCTAACCCTAACCCTAACATAACACCAACCCTAACCCTAACCTAAAACCAACCCTAACCCTAACCCTAAACTAACCCCAAACCCAAACTTAACCTTACCGAACCAAAATCCCAACCCTAACCCCAACCCTAACCCAAAACTAATCCGAACCCTAACCCTAACCTTACTTCACCCAAAATTCCAACCCTAACCCTAACATAACCCCAACCCTAACCTAAAACCAATCCTGACCCTAAACTAACCCCAAACCCAACCCTAACCTTACCTAACCAAAATCCCAACCCCAATCCTTACCTAAACCTAACCAAAATCCTAACCATAACCTAAACCTAACCTAATCGCAAACCCAACCCTAACCTTATATAACCCTAACCCAAAATCCCAACCCCAACCCTAACCTAAACCTAACCAAAATCCCAACCCTAACCCAAAACTAATCCCAACCCTAACCCTAACCTTACCTAACCAAAATCCCAACCCTAACCCTAACCTAAACCTAACAAAAATCCCAACCCTAACCCCAACCCTAACCCAAAACTAATCCCAACCCTAACCCTAACCTTACCTAACCCAAAATCCCAACCCCAACCCTAACCCTAACCTAAACCTAACCATTCAGGATAGGGTTAAGGTTGGGGTTAGTTTAAGGTTATCGTTGGGTCAGGTTAGGGTAAATTTAGGTTAGGGTTAGGTTTGGGATCAGAGTTAGGGTTAGGGTTGGGGTTAGTATTGCGATTAGGGTTAGGGTTACGGATTGGGTTGGGGTTAGGGTTGTGTTATGGTTAGGGTTGGGGTAAGGTTAGGGTTCATGTTAGGGTTAGGATTGGGATTTTGGTAGGTTTAGGTTAGGGTTAGGTTAGGGTGAGGGTTGGGGTTAGTTTAGGGTTAGGGTTGGGGTTAGGTGAGGGTTAGGGGTAGGGTTAGCATTGGGGTATGGGTTAGGTTAGGGTTGGATTCACGATAAGGTTAGGGTTGGGCTTAGTTTAGGGTTAGGGTTGGGTTAGGGTTAGGATTAGCGTTGGGGTTTGGTTAGGATTAGGTTAGGTTAAGTTATGACTGGGATTTTGATTAGGGCTAGGGTTGGATTTAGGTTGGAGTTAGGGTTTGTATTTTGGGTTAGGGTTAGGTTATGGTTAGGATTGGGATTTTGGTTAGGTTTAGGTTAGGGTTAGGGTTGGGGTTGCGGTTGGGGTTAGGTTATGGTGAGGATTAGCTTTGGGGTTAGGTTAGGGTTGGATTCGGGATAGAGTTAGGGTTAGGGTTAGTTTACGGTTAGGGTTAGGTTTGGGATTTTGGTTAACCCTAACCTAAAACCCAACCCTAACCTAAACCTAACCAAAATCCCAACCCTAACCCTAACCTAACCTTATCTAAAATCAAACCCTAACCTTACCCAACCCTAACCTAAACCTAACCAAAATCCCAACCCTAACCCTAACCTAACCTTCTCAAATCCAACCCTAACCTTACCCAACCCTAACCTAAACCTAACCAAAATCCCAACCCTAACCCTATCCTGAATCCAACCCTAACCTAACCCTAACTGCAACAATAATCCTAACCTTAACCCCAACCCTAACTTAAACCTAACCATAATCCCAATCCTAACAATAGCCTAACCCTAACCCAAAATCCCAACCCTAACCCCAACCCTAACCTAACTCCAACCCTAACCCTAAACTAACCCCAAACCCAAACTTAACCTTACCTAACCAAAATCCCAACCCTAACCCTAACCTAAACCTAACCAAAATCCCAACCCTAACCCCAACCCTAACCCAAAACGAATCCGAAACCTAACCCTAACCTTACTTCACCCAAAATCCCAACCCTAACCATAACCCTAACCTAACAGTAACCCTAACCAAACCCCAAAACCCAAAATCCCAACCCTAACCATAACCCTAACCTAACAGTAACCCTAACCAAACCCCAATGCTAATCCTAAACCTAACGCTAACGCTAAGGTTAGGTTAAATCCTAACCCTAACCCTCACCTAACCCTAACCTAACCCCAAACCCAACCCTAACATAAACCTAACCAAAATCCCAACCCCAACCCTAACCCAAAACTAATCCGAACCCTAAACCTAACCTTACTTCACCCAAAATCCCAACCCGAACCCTAACCTAAACCTAACCAAAATCCCAACCCTAACCCCAACCCTAACCCAAAACGAATCCGAAACCTAACCCTAACCTTACTTCACCCAAAATCCCAACCCTAACCCTAACTTTAACATAACCCCAACCCTCGCCCTAACCTAAAACCAACCCTAACCCTAAACTAACCCCAAACCCAACCCTAACCTTACCTAACCAAAATCCCAACCCTAACCTAAACCTAACCAAAATCCTAACCTTAACCCTAAACCTAACCATAACCTAAACCTAACCTAACCGCAAACCCAACCCTAACCTTATCTAACCCTAACCCAAAATCCCAACCCCAACCCTAACCCTAACATAACCCCAACCCTAACCTAACTCCAACCCTAACCCTAAACTAACCCCAAACCCAAACTTAACCTTACCTAACCAAAATCCCAACCCTAACCCTAACCTAACTCCAACCCTAACCCTAAACTAACCCCAAACCCAACCTTAACCTTACCTAACCAAAATCCCAACCCTAACCCTAACCTAAACCTTACCAAAATCCTAACCCTAACCTAACCATAACCTAAACCTAACCTAACCGCAAACCCAACCCTAACCTTATCTAACCCTAACCCAAAATCCCAACCCCAACCCTAACCCTAACATAACCCCAACCCTAACCCTAACCTAAAACCAACCCTAACCCTAAACTAACCCCAAACCCAACCCTGACCTTACCTAACCAAAATCCCAACCCTAACCTAAACCTAACCAAAATCCCAATCCTAACCCTAACCTAAACCTAACCAAAATCCCAACCCTAACCCCAACCCTAACCCAAAACTAATCTGAACCCTAACCCTAACCTTTCCTCACCCAAAATCCCAACCCTAACCCTAACCTAAAACCAACCCTAACCCTAAACTAACCCCAAACCCAACCTTAACCTTACCTAACCAAAATCCCAACCCTAACCCTAACCTAAACCATACCAAAATCCTAACCCTAACCTAACCATAACCTAAACCTAACCTAACCGCAAACCCAACCCTAACCTTATCTAACCCTAACCCAAAATCCCAACCCCAACCCTAACCCTAACATAACCCCAACCCTAACCTAACTCCAACCCTAACCCTAAACTAACCCCAAACTCAAACTTAACCTTACCTAACCAAAATCCCAAGCCTAACCCTAACCTAAACCTTAAATTTGGGATCAGAGTTAGGGTTAGGGTTGGGGTTAGGATTGCGATTAGGGTTAGGGTTACGGATTGGGTTGGGGTTAGGGTTGTGTTATGGTTAGGGTTGGGGTAAGGTTAGGGTTCATGTTAGGGTTAGGGTTAGGGTTGGGATTTTGGATAGGTATAGGTTGGGGTTAGGTTTGGGTTAGGGTTAGTTTAGGGTTAGGGTTGGGGTTAGGGTTTGGGGTTAGGGTTAGAGTTTCGTTACGGTTAGGGTTGGGGTAAGGTTATGGTTGGGTTTGGGGTTAGGTTAGGGTTAGGGTTAGGATTGGGATTTTGGTTAGGGTTAGGTTATGGTTAGGATTGGGATTTTGGTTAGGTTTAGGTTAGGGTTAGGGTTGCAGTTAGGGTTAGGATTACGGTTGGGGTTAGGTTGGGGTTGGATTGAGGATAGGGTTAGAGTTGCGGTTAGCTTAGGGTTAGGGTTGGGATCAGGGTTAGGGTTACGGTTTGGGGTTAAGGTTAGAGTTGAGTTACTGTTAGGGTTGGGGTAAGGTTAGGGTTGGGTTTGGGGTTAGGTTAGGGTTAGGGTTGGGATTTTGGTTAGGTTTAGGTTAGGGTTAGGATTGGGGTTAGGTTAGGGGTAGGGTGAGGGTTAGGATTAGTGTTGGGTTAGGGTTAGGTTAGGGTTGAATTCAGGATAGGGTTAGGGTTGGGGTTAGTTTAGGTTTGGGGTAAAGGTTAGGATTAGCGCTGGGGTTTGCTTAGGGTTCGGGTTAGGGTTATGGTTGGGGCCTTGGTTAAATTAGGGTTAGGGTTGGGGTTGGGGTTAGGTTAGGGTTAGGATTAGCTTTGGGGTTAGGTTAGGGTTGGATTCGGGATAGAGTTAGGGTTAGGGTTAGTTTACGGTTAGGGTTAGGTTTGGGATTTTGGTTAACCCTAACCTAAAACCCAACCCTAACCCTAACCTAAACCTAACCAAAATCCCAACCCTAACCCTATCCTGAATCCAACCCTAACCGCAACCATAATCCTAACCCTAACCCAACCCTATCTTAAACCTAACCAAAATGCCAATCCTAACAATAGCCTAACCCTAACCCAAAATCCCAACCCTAACCCCAACCCTAACCAAACTCCGAACCATAACCCTAACCTAACAGTAACCCTAACCAAACCCCAATGCTAATCCTAAGCCAAACACTAACCTTACCCCAACCCTAAACTAACCCCAACCCTAACCCTAACCCCATCCTGAATCCAACCCTAACGTAACCCTAACCCCAACGCTAATCCTAACCCTAACCCTAACCCTCAGCTAACCCCAACCCTAACCCTAACCTAACCAAAATCCCAACCCTAACCCTAACCTAACCCCAAACCCAACCCTAACATAAACCTAACCAAAATCCCAACCCTAACCCTAACCTAACCCCAAACCCAACCCTAACATAAACCTAACCAAAATCCCAACCTCAACCCTAACCTAACCCTAACCATATCTCAAATCCAACCCTAACCTAACCCCAACCTAAACCTAACCAAAATCCCAACCCTAACCCTAACCCCAACCCTAACCCTAACACTGATCCCAAACCTAACCCTAACCTAAACTTACCCTAACCTGACCCAAATCTAAACCTAAACTAACCCCAACCCTAACCCTATCCTGAATTCAACCCTAACCTAACTCTAACCCCGACCATAATCCTAACCCTAACCTAACCCTAACACCAACCCTAACCCGAAACTAACCTCAACCCTAACCCTAACCTACTGTATACACAACCCCAACTCTAGGGTTAGGGCTAGGGGTAGGTTTAGGGTTAATGTTACAGGAGGGTTTAGAGTTGCAATCCGATTTAGTTAGTTTAGTACGATTATGTTTAAGGTAAGGGTTTGGGTTAGGGAAAGCATTAGGGTTAACTTCAAGATAAGAGTTAGGTTTAAGGCTATTTTTAGGTTTAGGGTTAGTGTTATTTTTGGGGTTACAGTTATGCTTTACGTTATGGGGCAAGGGTTAGTTTTAGGGTCAAAGTTGGGCTTAGGTTTAGGGTTCTACAGTAGGTTTTTCTCTTCTGTGTTCCAAGCGGTTTCTCCCACAGCTCTTGGTTTCAGACCGACATCAGGATCCAGGTAAGCTTCAGTCATTCAGAACCGAGCTGGACCAGACGACTCCTTAAAATGTCCCTAATTCCACTTCTGGACCTGATCCCAGATCAGTTCTGGTTTCAGGACGTCTTGCTAGAGATGGGGGGGTGTCCTGTTCCGCCCCAATTGCCACAAACAGCAGGAAGCTGAAAGCACAGAAGGTCAAAGGGCAATTTATTTGTCTCATTTTCCAGTGTGATGTAAACAATCAGGATGACTGATGCCAAACACAACAACAACAACAACAACGACAAGTATAGGGGGGAGAGGAGGGAGGGGGAGGTTATGGAGGGAGCTCAGAGGAATGTAGGCAACTTTATCTGTGCAGCTCTGGAACACTTTAATAAAGCTCCTATTCTATACACTCACTAAACCTGAACACACACACACACCAGCATGTGGATGACTTATTATGGTCTGTAGAGGTGATTATGGGATGTAGAAGTGATACTATGGTCTGTTGAGGTGATATTATGGTCTGTGTTGAATGTCAGGAGACTTTTCTTTGTGGTTTTCTGTTAAACTTGATGTTCTTCACGTCTCAGTTCTTCTGTCGTCGTGTTCAGATCGACGTTCTGCTCGGGTTCTGATCCAGAATCTGTTCCAGCAGCAGTAAGGATTCGAACGCCGGGCGGAGAAAGAGCGCCGCCAGAAGGAGCGGCTTCGACCGCCTGAAGCTCATCAACAGGAGCTCCTGGGGGAAGACGAGGAGGCCACGATGGAGCTGGACCCACGACACTGATGCCCCCTTCAGGAGGAGAAGGACCCCCGGTGGACTCAGGTGTCCACCGGGGGTGTCCGCCTGTGTCTCAGGTGACCTGAGCCCACCTGCTGTTTATTAGTACCTTCCCATCATGCATTGCAGTCCACTCCTGCAGCCACCTGCGTCTCATTGTTGATCTCATTGCGACATCAGAGTAAAGCATGACAACGTTATGACATCACTGTTCTCCAACTCTGATTGGTCGGTTGCTGAAAATGTAACTTCGACCATTCAGCATCCAGCAAATGTGCCTCTTCTCACCGCAGCCAATCAGAATCCATCCTCTGATCATTAAAACGTGACAACTGGGTTTGAAAGTCTTACCTCAGGTCACCTCTCCAGGTGAACCCTGCCCCTCCCCTGGTGCATGCTGGGATACACTCCAGGACATTTACTGCATTCATATAGTATTTACTAACGCGTTCTTCAGTTTGGGCTGTAGTACAACTTGTTTTTGCAGTAACAGTAGTGTTTGCAGTAATAGTAGTAACAGTAGTGGTAGTAATAGTACTATTAGCAGTAGTAGTACGCGGCCCCTCCCCCTCGGTGTGCGTATAAATGCAGTGATTGGAGGAGGAGCTGCAGCTCTTCAGCTGCATCTCTTTAGCTGAACTGGGATCTGCCTGACAGCAGCATGCTGCCACTGTGAGTACTTCATCAGGATACTGCGTGTACTATTACTCTATAAAAACTACTGCAATAGCTAATTCTAATTCTACTACTGCATCAGTATCTTTCTGGTGTTTTACTTGAAATATATCTCTATGAAGTAAACTGTCTGTAAACTAACTGGGGTAATACCAGTACTGTAATACTGTATACCTGTGTAGTAATGTCACAGTACTGCAGTAATATTAATACCCATTAGTACTACTAATTATTAGTACTAATCACTCTGTGATTGGCTGCTTTGACTTCTCTCTTATTGGACGGATTAGTTGTTTTTCCAGTTTTGACTGACAGCTCATCCGTCCAATCAGATGTATTGATTACCTGAACAAACCAATCAGATTTGAGCTTCATACTTCGTGTCTTTGGCTGCTCAGAACTAATCGATCAGCGCTGATTGATAACGACGGTTACTGTTAATGCTGATAGTAATCAGCGTTGAGTTAGACTCTTATTGATCAATATTGATTGATATTTACTATTTTTATTTCTGCATCAATTGTTGAAGACTGTTATTGATCTCTATTACTTGATAGTGATTTTTAATGATCCGTATTGTTAAGCAGTATTTACAAGTATTGATTAAATTTGGTTGGTGTTGCTTTTCACTTCTCATATTCAGCTTGATTAATCTTATTGATCATTAATACTATTACTATCAACGTCAGTTCTTGGTATTGATTGAAACTAAATGTGACTGATTTGTGATTGGAAATCAATTAGTAGCAATTATCATCAACTATTTATGCATAATAATACAAAGTGACTGATCGGTATCGACTATTGATCTGCTCTGCTCCGACAGAAACCTCCTGATAGTGTCGATGGTCATCTTCGGTCTGACGGGCGTTTCTACGGCTCCTGTCGAGGGTAAAAAAACGTTCGTCCGACGGTTTGACCGCAGAGAAACGAGGCTTCAGCCTTCCTGTTGTGTGTTTTAGAGGAGGAGGTGGAGGTGGAGGTGATGGAGGAGGTGGAGGGGGAGCTGTCTGCGGAGGAGGAGGGTAGGCACGCGTGTGTGTGTGTGTGTGTGTGTGTGTGTGTGTGTGTGTGTGTGTGTGTGTGTAGGTGTGTGTGTGTGTCCTCAAAGTCAAACACAGAACAAACTTTGCTGGTTTCCTTTTGTCTGATGATCAATATCTGACTCAGAAAAAGTCATGAAAGTCATCAGCAAACACGATCATTGCTAATCATGATCAATAATCAATAATAAAAGCACAGGTGCAGGAATAAACAGGAGGAATAAACCAGGGGGACATCCTTGTGTCTAAAGCGTGTCTAAACGAGCCATAAATGAATGCTGGATGTCTTTTCTTTCAGATGATGATGACTCCCAGAGTCAGGATGTGGTTGATGAGGGTGAGAGGCTGAACCCCGTAAAATGTTCATAAACGTTTCAATAAAGTTTTTAAAGGCATGACGTGATGAGGGGGCGCGGTGTTCTTAACGTCTGATGAAGATTTTAACAACGCCGACCCTCTTTTCCTGATAAAGTCCCCCCCCCCCCCGCTGCTGGAAACACTGCCGTTATTCATGCCGTCACCTGATACTCCGCCCTCCTCCCCCCCAGCAGGCGCGGCCGGCGGCCAGCAGACCACCGGCGCGGCGGCGGAGGCGGTGACATCCGGAGGTTCAGGTGAGTCCACCCCCCCCCCCACCCGATCGGGTTTGAGCCTCCTGAAGGGTTTGTTTGTTCCGGTTTAGGCTCAGGTTTAATCCAGATTAACTGGCTGGTATTCGCAGAGGGATTAGGATCCGCCCGGTAACACGTGATGCTGCCGTCTCCGGTTACCACCGGCAGGACGGGGCGGGGGCCGCGGCGCCCCCTGCTGGGGGAGATGAGTTTGAGTTCCATTTTAATCCAATAAAAACCATCTGGACCAGTAGAATCTACTGGGACCAAACCAGAAGCCACTGGTTCCTGTTCCCTCAGTCGAGTCTGACAGGCTCAAACAAGCCGAGAATGAAAGAGCCAATCAAATTGCAGCTAAAGTTCACGGACAAACAGGAAGTGTCTGCATGTAGCATTCACTTAGCAATGAAGCTATGACGTATGCAACACTGTTAGCTTAGCCCGTTTCCATGACAACAGCATGTACCTGAAAGGTGGGCCATCTAGACCAGATCCCAGCTGGTTCCTCAGGGTTTCTGGGTAACGTAGTCCTGATGGTCACCATCATGTTACCTGGAGTCCGGTAAAAGTGGAGCCAGATGGGCGGGGTCTCACCTGCTCCCATTTTAAATTGATAGAACTTCGTGATCGTTGGTGTTTCTGCTTTGAAGCGATCATGTGACCCAGGTGGGTGTGGTTTTGTCTCCAGGTGTTTCTCCCGTCCTTCAGGACGCGAGCGGTGAGTCTTCAGGCGTTCAAACATTTCCCCCGCTGTGGTTGACGCGTCGTCAGGAGAAGCTTTGTGTTGCCTTTCAGCCGCCGGCGGTCATCCAGGGGGGGGAGGAGCATCTGATGGAACAGCAGGACGTCCTGCAGGTAAACAGCAGAGGGGGGAGGAGTTCAGACAAGGCGTCGGTGTCGGTTTCAACTATCAAACTCTGATTGGTTCTTGTGTGCATCAGGTCACGGAGGCGACTCGTCATCAGGTGAGTCGTCACGCCTCCTCATCAGGTCACATGACCAGGTTGAAGCCAGCTGTGTGCTGATTGGCTGACGAATAAAGCATGGGTCAGCTGGTCTTTTCTTCTTCGTGTTTCCTGACAGCTGGAGGTCCAGGCGGCTCAGCAGCCTCTCAGTCCACAGGTGAGAAATCAACAATCAATACCTGCCGATCGATCAATACTGTTTTATGAGTGAGGACACGATGATGAGATGTTCTCCTCCTGCAGGTTCCTCAGCTGCTCAGAACCCCCCAGCAGGTAAAGATCACAATACGTTCAGGTGTTTTCAGGTAAATCCAGGAGGTTCAGAGCTGATTGGTTCCAGGGCTGACCAATCACAAGCTTCTGCTTGTTTTCCAGCTTCTGACGGCGTGGATTCAGGTTCCAGCGGTAAATATATTGATTATTCCGATCAATACCAACTGATCGATACCTCATTCACACGTGACGACAACGTTAACGCATCACAGTGGATGTTTCAGGTAATGGACAGAAACACCTGAACGGAGGGGGAGGAGCAGGGGGAGGAGCAGGGGGAGGAGACAGTCAGACAGGTAGGTGGGAGGGGGCGGAGCTTCAGGAGGTGACCTCAAATATTTAAGCATTGAAGTGATCACCTGATTTGACTACATGTCTGTCAACCTGTCTGTCTCAGGTGTAGTGGGGTCATTCGGGGGCGGAGTTTCTCACCTGGATCACACAGGTGAGTGTCCAGGTGAGGTCTGTTGCTCATAACGTCTCTCCAACCAGCTGACCAATCAGACGATGACGTCATTCGTCTACTTCCTCTCTTTCAGGAACCCCGAGTCACGACTTCCTGTTGGGCCTGATGGGTGAGCGCTCCGGATCAACACGTCCACTTCCTGTTTCGGTCCTTTCTCTCTATTTCCTCACTTCCTGTTCTTCCTGTTTTCAGGTGGAGGTGATCCGTTTGGGCTCGGAGCCGATGTCAACATCCCAGGTGTGTACATCCCAGTACAGGTGTGGTCAGTACAGGTGTGATTGGTCAGTACAGGTGTGGTCAGTACAGGTGTGGTCAGTACAGGTGTGATTGGTCGGTACAGGTGTGGTCAGTACAGGTGTGGTCAGTACAGGTGTGGTCGGTACAGGTGTGGTCAGTACAGGTGTGGTCAGTACAGGTGTGGTCAGTACAGGTGTGATTGGTCGGTACAGGTGTGGTCAGTACAGGTGTGGTCAGTACAGGTGTGGTCAGTACAGGTGTGATTGGTCGGTACAGGTGTGGTCAGTACAGGTGTGGTCAGTACAGGTGTGGTCAGTACAGGTGTGTTTTGTACAGGTGTGGTCAGTACAGGTGTGGTCAGTACAGGTGTGATTGGTCAGTACAGGTGTGGTCAGTACAGGTGTGGTCAGTACAGGTGTGATTGGTCGGTACAGGTGTGGTCAGTACAGGTGTGGTCAGTACAAGTGTGGTCAGTACAGGTGTGATTAGTACAGGTGTGGTCAGTACAGGTGTGGTCAGTACAGGTGTGGTCAGTACAGGTGTGATTAGTACAGGTGTGATTAGTACAGGTGTGATTAGTACAGGTGTGGTCAGTACAGGTGTGATTGGTACAGGTGTGGTCGGTACAGGTGTGGTCAGTACAGGTGTGATAAGTACAGGTGTGATTAGTACAGGTGTGATTAATACAGGTGTGGTCAGTACAGGTGTGGTCAGTACAGGTGTGATTAGTACAGGTGTGATTAGTACAGGTGTGGTCAGTACAGGTGTGGTCAGTACAGGTGTGATAAGTACAGGTGTGATTAGTACAGGTGTGATTAATACAGGTGTGATCAGTACAGGTGTGATAAGTACAGGTGTGGTCAGTACAGGTGTGGTCAGTACAGGTGTGATTGGTCAGTACAGGTGTGATTGGTCAGTACAGGTGTGATTGGTACAGGTGTGGTAAGTACAGGTGTGGTAAGTACAGGTGTGATTAGTACAGGTGTGATTAGTACAGGTGTGATTAGTACACGTGTGATTAGTACAGGTGTGATTAGTACATGTGTGATTAGTACACGTGTGATTAGTACAGGTGTGATTAGTACAGGTGTGATTAGTACAGGTGTGGTCACTACAGGTGTGATTAGTACAGGTGTGATTAGTACAGGTGTGATTAGTACAGGTGTGGTCAGTACAGGTGTGATTAGTACAGGTGTGGTCAGTACAGGTGTGGTCGGTACAGGTGTGATTAGTACAGGTGTGGTCAGTACAGGTGTGGTCGGTACAGGTGTGGTCAGTACAGGTCTGATTAGTACAGGTCTGATTAGTACAGGTGTGATTAGTACAGGTGTGATTAGTACAGGTGTGATCGGTACAGGTGTGATCGGTACAGGTGTGATCAGTACAGGTGTGGTCAGTACAGGTGTGATTAGTACAGGTGTGATTAGTACAGGTGTGATTAGTACAGGTGTGATTGGTACAGGTGTGATTAGTACAGGTGTGATCGGTACAGGTGTGATTAATACAGGTGTGATCGGTACAGGTGTGATTAGTACAGGTGTGGTCAGTACAGGTGTGATTGGTCAGTACAGGTGTGATTAGTACAGGTGTGGTCAGTACAGGTGTGATTAGTACAGGTGTGATTAGTACAGGTGTGATTAGTACAGGTGTGATTAGTACAGGTGTAATCGGTACAGGTGTGGTAAATCCAGGTGTGATCAGGAGGTCAAGTGGAGGTTGTTGAACACAGATTCAACCTCCTGTTTTTCTGATAGGTTTCCTGACTCCGCCCACTCAGCTGGACCCTACAGGTGTGTTTCTTTCTTGTTAGTTTTTAAATCTTCTGAATTGATCACAATTATTATTGATCAGCATCATTAGTGATCGGTCCTCATCTTGTCCGTGTTTCAGCGATCAGATCCGGTGAGACAGCAGCTCAGTTTGGCGACCAGAACGGCGGCATCGGTCTGGACACACCTGCAGGTACTGGCCCCGCCCACAACACCTGTGGTCTGTTTTTAAAGCGCAGACGGCCCCCGGGTCATCCATGGGTGTAGAGGCTGCAGACAACATCTTTGTTCTCGTTTCATGGTGTCCTGCTGGTGATGAAGATCCTCCTCATCACGCTCACGTCGGTACGGACCAATCAGGACACAGCGCTCTGAGCTCAGGCCCCGAGGTGTCGCTGTCCGGCCCCGCCCCCCACGCCTCCCACCCTGAGGTCCAAGGAGGTCGGTGTACGAGAGACTCTTACTCTGAAAGTATTAGAAGACCTTTACTGTGAAAGAGTTTATCTGTTTCAGAATAAAAGTCGTGTTTTTACTCCTCCTCTCCTCCAGGGGGCGACTCGTCAGATTCTAACGGTACGACCGACCCGACGTCGACTAACCGCTTCTCCAGTTTCTAAATCCATCACTTCAATCCAAACTAACTGCTAATGAGAAGAAACACTTCCTGATTGGTGGACGTTTAGCTTCCATCTGATTGGTCGGTGTCTGTGACGTCAGTGATTGGTTAATGGTTTGTGTTTTACAGGAAACAGACTGACTCTGCTAACAGATGCTAACGCAGGTAGGATGTTTATCTTTTACTTGTTGGACACCAGGTTTAATAATGTGTACAAATATTACTACCAACAGTACTATCTAGTATATAACTACTGCCAAAAATATTACTACCAACAGTACTATCTAGTATATAACTACTGCCAAAAATATTACTACCAACAGTACTATCTAGTATATAACTACTGCCAAAAATATTACTACCAACAGTACTATCTAGTATATAACTACTGCCAAAAATATTACTACCAACAGTACTATCTAGTATATAACTACTGCCAAAAATATTACTACCAACAGTACTATCTAGTATATAACTACTGCCAAAAATATTACTACCAACAGTACTATCTAGTATATAACTACTGCCAAAAATATTACTACCAACAGTACTATCTAGTATATAACTACTGCCAAAAATATTACTACCAACAGTACTATCTAGTATATAACTACTGCCAAAAATATTACTACCAACAGTACTATCTAGTATATAACTGCTGCCAAAAATATTACAACCAATAGTACTATCTAGTATATAACTACTGCCAAAAATATTACTACCAACAGTACTACTCTCAACTAGTAACAGTACTAGAACTAGTAGCAGTACTATAACAAGTAACAGTACTATAACTAGTGACAGTACTACAACTAGTAACAGTACTACAACTAGTAGCAGTACTATAACTAGTAGCAGCACTATAATGTATACGTATAACTAGCAGTACTATAACTAGTAGCAGTACTATAACGAGTAACAGTACTATAACTAGTAGCAGTACTATAACTAGTAGCAGTATTATAACGAGTAACTACTATAACTAGTAGCAGTATTATAACTGGCAGTACTATAACTAGTAGCAGTATTATAACTACCAGTACTATAACTAGTAGCAGTATTATAACGAGTAACTACTATAACTAGTAGCAGTATTATAACTGGCAGTACTATAACTAGTAGCAGTATTATAACTAGCAGTACTATAACTACTAGCAGTACTATGTATAACTAGCAGTACTACAACTAGTAGCAGTACTATGTATAACTAGCAGTACTATAACTAGTAGCAGTACTATGTATAACTAGCAGTACTACAACTACTAGCAGTACTATGTATAACTAGCAGTACTACAACTACTAGCAGTACTATGTATAACTAGCAGTACTATAACTAGTAGCAGTACTATGTATAACTAGCAGTACTATAACTAGTAGCAGTACTATGTATAACTAGCAGTACTATAACTAGTAGCAGTACTATGTATAACTAGCAGTGGTTTCTTCTCAGTGACAGATCGACTGGTTTCCTCCAGTGATTTCCAGACTGATCTCACAGGTAAGTTCATTATTGATCTATTGGATCTATTGATCTACTGATTGATCAACTTCACAAACTGAGGTGTCATTTGTTCAATCAATGAAACACAAATTGATGGAGCTGTGACATCACGACTAGTGAGAGCAGTGTGTAGATGTGATGTCATCATGTGTTACTGTGATGTCAGCAGGTGGGGCGGAGTCTGTGACCAGGCTTCATATTGACCTCACAGGTGAGAAACTGATCAATAGATCAATAAATACACTGATGAAGAGCATTGATCAGAGAAATAAACTGATTATGATTGATTCCAGCATCAAGTCTTGATGTCACAGGTAAACACACACACACACACACACACACACACACACACACACACACACACACACACCTGCCTGTCCTTCTCTTTCAGCTTCAGGGGGTTACGCCCACACTGACCTGGTTACTATGGCAGCAGGTTTCACGGTGGCAGACACAGGTAAGCCCCGCCCTCCCACATGGCTGACGTTGAGGTCAGAGGTCAAAGGTGAAGTGTGTTACAGCTGTGTGTGTTTGTAGTTTCAGCAGACCCAACAGGAGCTCCACTGGACTCCAGTAAGTCCTTCAGACTGGTTGAACTGGACCGCTGGTTCTGGACCGGCTCACCTGGTTCACAATAAACGTTCTCCAAGAAAAAAAACTGATGACTCATCACCTTCAGTTCACTGATCACGGCTCGTCACGCGTGTTCACGTGTCGTATGTCTGTTTCAGGTCGTCCGGCGGCGACGGATCACACGCAGGCTGCTGGTAAGTTTAACAAACGCTTAACGTTCGACATAAACCAGAAGCAAAACCAGTTTGAGGCCCCCAGGAACCAGTTTGTTCAGATATGAACCAGTCTGAAACCAGTTCACCACCAAATCACAACCCAGTCTGAACCCATTTTGAAATAAATAAAGGAACGATTCTGAATCCAAACTGAATGTCATCCGCTTCCAAAGCAGATCCAGTTTCAAATCAGTATATAAACCAGTATGAACCCAGTTAGCAACCAGTCTGAAAACTTAACAGTTTTAAACTGGATTAAACAACAAACCTGAATGTGAACCCATCAAAACAAGTAACAGAATCCAAATCCCAAGACCCAACATCCGTCTGAAGCCAGAACCTAAACCCAAACAAACCAGTCTAAACCCAATCTAAAGTCCAGTTTAACACCAGAATAGAGACCAGTGTAAACCGAGTCTAAAATAAAATGCTCACGTCACAAATTGAGGATTTCTGACGCAGAAAAACGTCAAAAGGATCAAATATGAAGCGTCAGAAAGCGAATTTATTAAAGTCTAGTTTAAATTTCTTCTAATCATAATTTTCTATTGAATTTCGGTCATTGTGACGTCAGACTTCAGTCGCGTTAACGCGCACAAGGGATTCATTTGGAACGAATGTTCCGTTAACAGGATGGTGCTGGGAATAAACCGTGACGCGCACTCGGCGCCGCGTATTCTGGAACATTCAAACAAAAATAATTAAATGAACATAATCCTCAATTTGTCCAGCAGGGTTTTAATCCACGAAACGTCTCACAAAAATCCACCGTAACGCAGAAAAGCGGCGCGCAACGGACTGAATAAATAGTTCCAGACGCGTCGGGGAGGATCATTAACGGAAATAAAGAACAATAGAAGCGTAATCCATAAAAATATAAGAAGAGAAAACACACACACCCGACTGCGGACACACACAAAAAATAATCACTAAAAAGCAAAGAGTTCGGCTCACCTGAGGTCATCCAGGTGAGCCAGAACGCGCGGAGATGGAGCGTCCGATGTTCCTCCAGAGCAGCGACTGATTTCCTCCATCGACCACAGACGTGATGTTAATCCTGTCCGCGCCGAAAGGATGTTTCTGTAGTTCTTTTTTTAATTCATTAGGAGCTGCAGATTTTCTAATCTGGCGCCACGCGCTGCGTGACTGACGTCCAATCAGAGATCAGGTGCTGAAGTTTGTGCTTTCTCTCTTCCTGGTTCTGCTTGTTCTGTGCAGGTTCAGTCACTGAACAGTACGACCCATCTGGTCCGGGTCCTGAAGGTCGGTATCACACACACTCAACCTGACCCACACCTTTAATCCGGATTTAATCCGAATGAGTCGTTTTTACTGACAAATTTTGGTTGTAGTTCCACTTGAGGCCTCAAGGGGGCGCGAAAAACAAGCAGCTCATGTTCGGTGAAACCATTAGAAGTTATTTGTAGTAAAAGGAGGCTGAACGTGTTTTAAAGTGGTTCATATGTTTTCAACAATTGTTTCAGAACTGATCGGATTATTGATCTCCAATCAGAAACTTGAAACTTTAATAATTGTAGTCCTTTAACTAAAAAATATCCGATCCAGAATCATCAGCATCCGAAGGAGCTGGCTAACGTGGAGACCTACAATCTGATTGGATGCGGTTAATCACGTGACCATTACAGCTGCTCCCTGCTTTCCTCCAGTGTTCAGGTCCAAATTAAATAAAGTTTAATGAATGTTCTTCCCTCCACAGACCTTCATTCATTCAGTCATTCATTCATTCACTCTAAACTGCTGATTGTTTTTGTGTAGCAACACATAATGTATAAATGAAATTTAATAAGAAGTAGAGATTAAAGATGAAAATGTGATTCTAATCGATTGTTTTGCTTTACAGGTGCAAAAAATGTGGAACTGGAGGATACCTGCTGACTTCCACATCAAGCCGCGAGTTCGATTCCTGCGCTACCGATTCCAGTGTACCAACCAATCAGCAAGGCCCAGGAACAGGAAACCAGACCCCGCCCACTAGCCGCAGGCCCCGCCTGCTGTGTTGTTATTTAAGTTGTTAATAGACGTTTTGTTTAGAATCATTTTCAACGGGAAATTTTTTAAAGCTTCAACCGAATTGCCGCCGATGTTTGGTGATTCTGTTTATGACTTCACACAGGAAGTGACATCATCTTCAGTCAGGATTGTATAATGTGGTTTTAAATTTCTACATAAATTTTTTTTTTTTTTTCTATTCTGAACATCAAAATGAGAATTTGTATTTTGTTTAACGATTAGAACCTCATCAATAATCCACAATCCATGTTAGCTCGTCTTTATATGATAATTATATGTAGTTATGAATAGTAAGTTGATAAAAGTAAAATATATGGGTAAATATTAATATACCCGTTTAACTATATATAATTAATTAGATATAACAATATCTAATTATATATAAGTACATAAGTAAATAACTGAATATAGATATAACTAATTAGTTATATCTAATTACATATACTATATATACTTTCATTCAATGAAATTATACTGAGTGTTATATATATATACAGTATATACACAGTATAATTATTTATATAGTATATAAAATAATTATTTTATATATAACTATATACACAGTTCCATCTAATTATATAGAGTTAAACATGGTTAGATAGATTATATAGACACAGGTATATAGACACAGGTCTAGTTCATGGATGCAGCTTCTGGTTTGACCTTCATCACATTAAAGGAACAGGAGAAAAATGTCAACACAAAAATAAACAAACTGCATTTTATTGTGGACCAGAACCGATCGAACACATCGGATCAATGAGCCAATCAGCTTCAAGGTCGTGTCAACGATAAAAGTCTCTCACTTATAATAAACTCCAAAAATACTCTCTTGGTTTTCTATATCTGACACAAAGACAATGAAATCAACATGCAGAACGTCTGGGTCACATGATGCTCATGTGGGCCTCTGATTGGACGAGGTCGCAGACGTTACCCCGGTTCTGTGAGAACCTCCGGTGTCAAACAAAGAAGTTAAAACAGGAAGGGAAGAAGAAAACCAATACGAGAACTAGTAAATATTCAAAACCTGCTTGGAAAGCATTTCGATGGGCTACAGCCGACTGACTCCCTGCTATTGCTGCTGTAGACTGTCCCGTTGCTATAGCGACGTCCACACCCCTCCTCATTATGTCAGAGGTCGGCGTCCTGGGGGTCCTGGTCGAGCAGGGCGATGGCCGTGTCGTCAGTGGGCGACTCGGTGATGAAGAACGGCTGCCCCTCCATCTCCAGCAGGGAGGGCAGGTCGGCCCCGCCCTCCCCCAAGGTGATTGGTTCAGAGGCCAAGAGAGGTGTGGCCGTGTACTGCACCAGCTGGGACCCTGGACCAATCAGAGAGCAGCAGAGAGTCCCCATGAAATCAAAACTCATTTTTTTCAGTGCCAGAAAGAGAAACCAGGAAGTAGGAAGTAGTGACCTGTCACAGGGTAGCCACACCCCTTTTTTCCGTGTGTGTATGTGTGTGTGTATGTGTATGTGTGTGTGTGTGTGTGTGTGTGTGTGTGTGTGTGTCACCTGTGTGGTTGCTGCTTTCATCACTTCCTCTGGGGGCGTCATCAGACAGCAGCTGCGAGGTAAACAGTGACATCACAGTCAGACGGGCGTGACGCCGGCAGCAGCGGCGGCTCTGATTGGCCGTTAATCGGTGCTCTTATTGTGACAGGAACATCAATATCAAAATAAAAGTCTGGTTGTGAACTCACCGTGTCCAGACTGTCGATGTCGAAGTCTCCGGCGGGAAACGACGAGGTGAAGAACTGAACGCACACAAGCGTCCGGTGTTAGCGTCCGGCGTTAGCGTTAGCAGTGACACTGGTGATACTGGTGATACTGACCTCCATGAGTGGCGAGGTGTCGAAGGTGATGGTCTGTGAGTTGAGGATGCTCTGCAGGTTTTCCAGGCTGCTGTCGATGCTCTCCACGTGATCCGACAGCTCGTGTCTGGAACAGAGACGCGTTCTGATTGGTCCTCAGGAGAGTCCACACGCACCAATGAAATCCCCCCAAAACGGCACTGACTCCTCCCCCTCACCTGTCGATGCAGGCGACCGTCTGACATTTTGGCTCAGGGTGGGCGGAGCTGAGGGCGATGTCCCTGGTGACGACGGAGGAAGGCGATTGGCTGGCAGGAGTGGGTGGGCGGGTCCCAACCGGAGATGGGGTCGTCACGGCAACGGGGCCGACTGCACAGATCGCAACAGGATTGGTGATCATTATGAGCGCGCTGATTAATCAATAACAATCAATCGTTAATCAATAATTAAAGATTAATCATGAATCAATAATCAATCGTTAATAATGAAGGAGGCGGGACCTGTGGGAGGGGCGGGGCTGGAGGTGTTCGGGGGCGGCGGCGTCTCATCCTGCAGGATGGAGTTGATGAAGGTGGTGGGGGAAAGGGGCGTGTCCACAGGTAAGGCTCCGCCTTCCAGCAGAGGCCCCTCCTCCTTGTCAGGACTGGACGGCTCCAGTTTGACGATCACTGATTGGTTCTCCCTGCAAGCGGCAGCGGATTGGCTGTAAGAATGTGCTGAGCAATCAGAAGAGACGACCGGCCGTCGTCCTTACCCGGTGTCCACCCAATCACAGACCACCTCCTGAGCGAGGGGCGTGGCCACTTCCGTGATGTCAGAGATGATTGGTCCACTGGGCGAGGCGTCGGGGGAGAACAGAGAGGCTGCGGCCTGAAAACACACGACTGATCGATTCTGATTGGCTGGAAGGATGTGTCAGTGTGGGGGAGGGAGCTTACCTCCAATGAGAGTGGCCGGCTATATTTGGGCATAGAGTGGGCGGAGCTAGAGTCATTCAACATCAGAGGACTGCAGAAAGAGCAAAATGAAGAACAGTAATTCATGTGTTATATTGTGTATACTGTGTATACTGTGTATATTGTGTATATTGTGTATACTGTGTATACTGTATATATTGTGTATATTGTGTATACTGTGTATATTGTGTATATTGTGTATCCTGTGTATATTGTGTATACTGTATATATTGTGTATATTGTGTATACTGTGTATATTGTGTATATTGTGTATCCTGTGTATATTGTGTATATTGTGTATACTGTGTATATTGTGTATACTGTATATATTGTGTATACTGTGTATACTGTGTATATTGTGTATACTGTGTATATTGTGTATATTGTGTATCCTGTGTATATTGTGTATATTGTGTATCCTGTGTATATTGTGTATACTGTATATATTGTGTATATTGTGTATACTGTGTATATTGTGTATATTGTGTATCCTGTGTATATTGTGTATATTGTGTATACTGTGTATATTGTTTATACTGTGTATATTGTGTATATTGTGTATCCTGTGTATATTGTGTATATTGTGTATACTGTGTATATTGTGTATACTGTATATATTGTGTATACTGTGTATACTGTGTATATTGTGTATACTGTGTATATTGTGTATATTGTGTATACTGTGTATATTGTGTATACTGTATATATTGTGTATACTGTGTATACTGTGTATATTGTGTATACTGTGTATATTGTGTATATTGTGTATCCTGTGTATATTGTGTATATTGTGTATCCTGTGTATATTGTGTATATTGTGTATCCTGTGTATATTGTGTATATTGTGTATACTGTGTATATTGTGTATATTGTGTATACTGTGTATATTGTGTATCCTGTGTATATTGTGTATCCTGTGTATATTGTGTATATTGTGTATATTGTGTATATTGTGTATATTGTGTATACTGTGTATATTGTGTATATTGTGTATCCTGTGTATATTGTGTATATTGTGTATATTGTGTATCCTGTGTATATTGTGTATATTGTGTATATTGTGTATACTGTGTATATTGTGTATATTGTGTATCCTGTGTATATTGTGTATATTGTGTATATTGTGTATCCTGTGTATATTGTGTATATTGTGTATATTGTGTATATTGTGTATATTGTGTATCCTGTGTATATTGTGTATATTGTGTATATTGTGTATCCTGTGTATATTGTGTATATTGTGTATCCTGTGTATATTGTGTATATTGTGTATACTGTGTATATTGTGTATATTGTGTATCCTGTGTATATTGTGTATATTGTGTATATTGTGTATACTGTGTATATTGTGTATATTGTGTATCCTGTGTATATTGTGTATATTGTGTATATTGTGTATCCTGTGTATATTGTGTATATTGTGTATCCTGTGTATATTGTGTATATTGTGTATCCTGTGTATATTGTGTATATTGTGTATCCTGTGTATATTGTGTATATTGTGTATCCTGTGTATATTGTGTATATTGTGTATACTGTGTTTGTGTGGTAAACCTACATCTTCCTCTTCACTCCAAGGACCCGATTTGATTGGACGAGAGAAACCAGGAACTGGATCAGCTGCAGGCAGAGAGATTATTAGAACCAATGTGTTGAGATGTGGGCGGGGCTGTGGTGCAGGGGGCGGGGCTGTCGCCTCAGCAGGAGGGTTGTGGTTGGATTCCTTTGTGTGTGAGCGGTCGTTCGTATTTCATGTGGCCCCGTGATGTGACGGCATCACGTCCGGGGTGTACCCCACCTCTCGCTCATAACCAGCTCTGATGGGCTCCAGCAACCCCCGTGACCCCCGAGAAGATGGACGGATGGTGGATGATGTTACCTTCTTGACGACCTTCTGCTGCTGGGCGTGTTTCTGTCTCAGATTGGCCACCTCCCTCCACAGAGCCTTGTTCTCACTGAAACACAGGACCAGGTGGGTCAGGTGACCCGCCACCAGCTCAGGTTCTGGTTCTAGTTCTGGTTCTAGTTCTGGTTCTGGTTCTAGTTCTGGTTCTAGTTCTGGTTCTATTTCTTGTTCCAGTTCTGGTTCTAGTTCCAGTTCTGGTTGTAGTTCTGGTTCCAGTTCTGGTTCTAGTTCTGGTTCCAGTTCTAGTTCTGGTTCTAGTTCTAGTTCTGGTTCTAGTTCTGGTTCCAGTTCTAGTTCTGTTTCTGGTTCTAGTTCTCGTTTTAGTTCTAGTTCTGGTTCTAGTTCTGGTTCTGGTTCTAGTTCTGGTTCTGGTTTTAGTTCTAGTTCTGGTTCTAGTTCTGGTTCTAGTTCTGCTTCTGGTTCTAGTTCTGGTTCTGGTTCTTACTGTTTCATGTTCAGGATCCTGGAGTCGATGGTTTCCTGCTTTCCCTTCATGAGCTGCACGTCGTTCAGGATCTTACTGACGTCATCAGCTGACATCTTCACCTCCTCCTGACGCACAGACGACACCTGGACCAATCACAGCGCAGGAACACACGCAGGTGTGTTCAGGTATATACTGGTGTATACATGTGTATACAGGTGTACACTAGTGTGTTCAGGTATATACTGGTGTGTACAGGTGTACACTGGTGTGTTCAGGTATATACTGGTGTGTACAGGTGTACACTGGTGTGTTCAGGTATATACTGGTGTGTACAGGTGTACACTGGTGTGTTCAGGTATATACTGGTGTATACATGTGTATACAGGTGTACACTGGTCTGTTCAGGTATATACTGGTGTGTACAGGTGTACACTGGTGTGTACAGGTGTACACTGGTGTGTTTTGGTGTATACTGGTGTGTACATGTGTACACTGGTGTGTTCAGGTATATACTGGTGTATACAGGTGTACACTGGTGTGTTCAGGTATATACTGGTGTGTACAGGTGTACACTGGTGTGTACAGGTGTACACTGGTGTGTTCAGGTATATACTGGTGTGTACAGGTGTACACTGGTGTGTTCAGGTATATACTGGTGTATACAGGTGTACACTGGTGTTTTCAGGTATATACTGGTGTGTACAGGTGTATACTGGTGTGTTCAGGTATATACTGGTGTGTACAGGTGTATACTGGTGTGTTCAGGTGTACACTGGTGTGTTCAGGTATATACTGGTGTGTACAGGTGTACACTGGTGTTTTCAGGTATATACTGGTGTGTACAGGTGTATACTGGTGTGTTCAGGTGTACACTGGTGTGTTCAGGTGTACACTGGTGTGTTCAGGTGTACACTGGTGTGTTCAGGTATATACTGGTGTGTACAGGTGTACACTGGTGTGTTCAGGTGTATACTGGTGTGTACAGGTGTACACTGGTGTGTACAGGTGTACACTGGTGTGTTTTGGTGTATACTGGTGTGTACATGTGTACACTAGTGTGTTCAGGTATATACTGGTGTATATAGGTGTACACTGGTGTGTTCAGGTATATACTGGTGTGTTCAGGTATATACTGGTGTGTACAGGTGTACACTGGTGTGTACAGGTGTACACTGGTGTGTTCAGGTATATACTGGTGTGTACAGGTGTACACTGGTGTGTTCAGGTGTACACTGGTGTGTTCAGGTATATACTGGTGTGTACAGGTGTACACTGGTGTGTTCAGGTATATACTGGTGTGTACAGGTGTACACTGGTGTGTTCAGGTATATACTGGTGTATACAGGTGTACACTGGTGTTTTCAGGTATATACTGGTGTGTACAGGTGTATACTGGTGTGTTCAGGTGTACACTGGTGTGTTCAGGTGTACACTGGTGTGTTCAGGTGTACACTGGTGTGTTCAGGTATATACTGGTGTGTACAGGTGTACACTGGTGTGTTCAGGTATATACTGGTGTGTACAGGTGTACACTGGTGTGTACAGGTGTACACTGGTGTGTTCAGGTATATACTGGTGTGTTCAGGTACACACATTGGTGACTTTGCGTTTGATGTTCTCCAGCAGACGTTCTTGTCCTCTGATGAAGAACGGATGCTGGAACTCGGTGTCGTCTCTCTCAGGTTTCACCAAACCGCCGTGTTCGATGTGAACGACTTTACGGAACCCATCTGAGAACACACACACACACACACACACACACACACACACACACACACACACACACACACACACACACACACACACACACACCATCGTACAGCAGCTCTTGGTGTTTTTTAGATCATGAAACAGGAGAGAACCTTCAACAATCGCAGGAGGGAGGGTACTGATCAATAGCCAATCACCATTGATTATTGATCCCTGTCTACTCACACATGTTGAGCTGTCGGATGAAACTGGCCATGTTGTTGTGTTTGAAGAACTTGGGAAGAACTTCTTTCGAGAAGCGAGCCTGATCGAACACATGGAAGCTGGTTCCACTCTGACACACAACAAACAACACACACATGGATTCACCGGATCAATACATCGCCTGATCAATACATCGCCTGATCAATACATCTTTCTGGTGGAGAGTTCCAAGAAATGTTTTTTTCTTCATCTCTTCAAGGATTAAATTATCAGGATTAAAGTTAACTGTGAACTAATCTGGATTAAAATGATCACGTGAATCACGAGTGATGCTTAACGGTAGATATTGGAACTATACGTACGTAATTTAATATGTTGACTAATCTTACAGTAACATGATTTATGAGCTTTTAACGGTTTTCTAGTGATTTTTAGAGTCCAGTATTTGTGGTGGACAGACGTTAATCCAGTGAAATGATGTAAACTTGATTTATAGTGTTTTAAACTGACGTCTGATCAGATCGACTGAACTCTAAACGACTTGAACCTGGATTTTATTTATTCTGTGTTGTTTTAATGTCCTGGAATTGTTTCTGGTCAATCTAAGGGAATAGAACTTTAGTATTTAGAGCAGTAATGAGATTACTTTAGTATTTGGAGTAGTGATGAGATTTAAATGACCTCAGATGGAGATACAGATTGGAATTTAATAAATAACGACTTACGAACAATTCAACTTATGAACAACCTCTAGGAACCACCTGTGTTCGTATGTTGAGGACTTCCTGTACGAATAAATTAAACCTGCCTCATTGATCTGATCGATACCAGGAAGACAGAGGAACTACATCATCCAACCCGACAGCTAAAAATTATCGATCAATGCTCATCACCAGATCAGTTTCAATAGATCAATACAAAAAGAATTGTCCGTCCTTCACTGACAGCTGCAGCCTGATTGGTTCAATCCAGTCTCTGATGATGATGATGACGATGATGATGATGATCACTAGACTGTCCTTCACCTTTACATCTGCTGTATTGATCTATTTAAACTCCACCCCTCACCAGCAGCTCCATCTTTCACTTCAGGATCAGAACAGCAACACGTCTCTTTGATGCTGTGATTGGACGATATCATGCTGACATCACAGCTTCAGAAAGACACTTATTAACCACGTTTTGTTCTCCTGTAACCTTAACCAACCATTAAAACGTCATCAGTGGGTGTTTTAATGTCTCCACGTGTCGTTTGTGTAAATAAACCGTTTGACTTCCGGTCGAGCTGGGTTCACAGGAAGCTTCACTAACCAGGTTAGCAGGTTAACCAGTTTGCTGGTTAACCTGTTAAACCCAGTCAGCTGTTTGTGTTTTTAATGGGTTCCTACCTCTGAATGACGCTAACTAGCTGTTAGCTTCATGGAAACAGAAGTTAGCTGCTGAAGCTAACGGCTAACTTAGCTCCACAGTCATCCTCATTAACAAAACACTGTCGAGTTTAAACTAACCGCAGCAGCTGCGTGGTAACTGTTAGCTCTGTGCTAGGCTAGGCTAGGCTAAGCTATCGTGCCTACCGGGCTCCAGCAGATGAGCGGGTCGGTTTCGGGATCCTCCACCAGGATCCACAGCTTGGTGAGGAAGGCCGGGACGTTCCCAGAGCCGCCCAGGGCCGCTCCTCCTCCGGGATACTCCATGAGGGAGAGCGAACGCACCCTGAACACCGCGGCTGTCTGATGCTAACAGCTAGCCAGCTGCTAGCAACGCTCGTCAAAGCGCTGCGGCTCGGAGTCCGATTCCGGTCTGATCCGGTTCCGGACGGACCCAGTTCGGGTTCTGGACTGTGTCGAGATCCGGTTCCCGAACGACAGAACAGATTTATCCGAATTAAAAGCGTTTCACTGCGCAATGGAAAATTCCAACAAATCCGATAAAACAAACTGCGTAACTGACTGGCTGGCTTGTCGCGCTTCGATGACGTCATGACGTAACGCGCCCTAACCCCTACACGAAAAGGTCAGCGCTCAAACTTCAACGTACCAAGTGGAAACGTCAACTTTAATGATCAGTTTGACAGCTTCGTTCTTTTTTTTTTTTTTACATTAACTCAACAAAAATACAAACACCAAACATCATGCAGCTCAGAAAACAAACACAATAATAATAATAATAATAATAATAGTCATTAATAAATACAGACACTTACACAGGGTCAGCTGACATCTGAGTACCAAACACACAGTTCACGTCTCAAAGAAATCAGATTAACATTTATAATCCAGAACTCTGATGTTCTTTAAACCTGTTCCGATTACCTGAACCGTGACCTTTGACCTCAAACATGAGACAAATTGTGGCGTCACGCCTTCAGACACTCACGAATAATCAAACCCAGAACCTTTTCGTTTAAAGAGGACATTTTCAAAAAGCGAACCTCGTGTTCCCATGGGAACCGGTCCTAGAACCCAACAGATGAACCGTTACAGGAAGCCGGATAAAACCGCCCCCAACGATGAAAGGTCGCGACCTGGGAGGTAGCCCAGCTAGCGTTAGCTTCAGTCTCCCGCAAGCATGGAGTGAACGTCACGTTTGTTGTGCTTCCTTTGAACGTAACATTGACTTAACGACGATTGGATTGGTTCTACAAGCCGACCTGCATGGAGTGGAACGATTTAAAATAATTACAAAGATGTGTGGGGGTTGGTTTTTTTGGGGAGGGGGGTGGGGAGGATTAACTCGTTTTGTTTGTTGTAAACAAATCAGGGTGAAAAAGACGTGTGAATAGTTTTTCCAGTTTGACATCTGATCCAACACGTCCAGTTAGCAGCCGAGGAACGTTCCTGATCAATGTTCTCACCAACGGAGGGATAACTTCTGTTCCTACTGGGGGACACATTTTATCGTCGCACCAACAGGAGGGGAGTTGTGTTGTCGTACCGTACAGGGAGGGAGAACACACCAGTGGACAGGTACCACACTCCCATTGGCCCGTTCATGTCACGAATCACAGCGCGAACATCTGATCCAGCTAACATGCTAAAACATGCTAACAGATTGTCCGTAATTGAAGCGTTAGCGTGAAGAATAATCGCTTGCGTGCTGGCTAGCTGTCTCATTTGTAAGCTAGTTTACTAAATGTTTTCCAGTGTGATGTGATAGCATGTTGGCTAGCTGCGTGTGGTGCTGTGCGGGTTAGCATCTATGGCGTTAGTTAGCAAATGAACGTTAGCAACTCTTTGGAGTAAAAGAAGAAAAAAAAATTATGGTAGCATGAGCATTGCTAGCATATCAGCTAAATATCCGTGTTGGATTAACCTGTTAGCATGCCAGCTGATGATAGCTGTCGGGTCAGGTAGCATGTTAGCTCGTTAGCGCGTTAGCACAGCAGCAGCAGCTCGTCGTCGCTGCTCTCCGTCCTGCTGGTGGCGTCCAGACAGGCGTCGGGGATCTGAGCCGTGTGGACGATCCCACAGTGTTCGCAGGGGCCGTCCCGCGCGCCGCGACAGCCGTTTCCACGGTGATGGCGGGAGGCGTGTCCCGTGGCGGAGGAGGGGCGTGGCTGTCGGGCGTCAGCGACCGAGGAGGAGGAGGAGGAGGAGTCCGAGTCGGAGACGGGGATCAGGAGCTCCACGTCTTCGTCTTCCTCTCTGCTTCCTCGCGGTTCCGCCGCCTCGGCCCCGCCCCTTCCTGTCTCCAGATGGCGGAGCGGGCTGTGATTGGTCCAGCTCTGGTCCTGCTGGGCGTGGCCGGTTCTGGTCCAGCTCCTGGCGAGGCGGTGGAGGCTCTGGGCCAGACGCTGCAGGGCGGAGGTGGGAGGAGCCAGGAGATCAGCGCCGCTGAAGCTACAGGCGACGGGGGCGGGCCTGGACGTTACCACGGTAACACAGCCAGAGTCGGGCGGGGGCTCTCGGGGCCCGTCACGGTCTCGATCACGGCCGGGCGTCGGCGTGGAGCTCGCCGATGTCGTCGTAGAAACCACCACCGCCTCCACGCCGGCGTAGGGCGGGGTCTTCTGGGGAAGGGGGGCGACAGACCCGCCCACCGCCCCCCCGCCGCGCTCCCTCCCCCGCTCCCCTTCCGTGTCCGTGTCGTCGGAGTCCGGGGACAGCAGGTCGGAGCCGGAAGAGCCGCTGCTGCCCGTCCCCCCGCTCTCCTCCAGGTCGGCCGACACCAGCGCCAGAGAGCCGGAGCGCCGCGAGCGCGACAGCGTGAACAGGCGGCGCCACAGGTTGCTATGGCGACCGGAGGACGGCAGGCGGAGGGAGGTGAAGCCGAGCTGAGAGCGGACGGCCAGACGGAGGTTCTCTAGGACGGACGCCTGGGGGCGGGAAACGAGGACGAGATCAGCAATCGAACAGGAAACGGAACTTTTTAAATCGTGTGGGCGTGTCTACCTGGCTCCCAGAGCACACTGGGAAATCCTCCACAGGCGGGATCAATCCTTGAGCGATCAGCTGACCGTAAGAAGGCGGGGCTTCCCTCCTGAGTAGCTCCGCCTCCACTCTGGACAGCTGCGTCTCGAATGACCTGGAACGACCAATCGAAACGGCTTTCACGCAAATTCATCAATCAGGAAGTGATCGGGGACTCGGGGGGGGGAGGGTGGCCTCACCTGCGTTCAAACATGCGCAACGAGTAGAGTTTGCAGGTGCAGCCGAGGGCGATGACCAATAGGAGGCCGCAGATCAGGCTGCCGATGACGGCGGCGGTGATGACGCGCGTGGGGACGACGAGGGGGCAGCTCTCCTCGTCGCTGCCGTCGCCGCAGTCGTCCTGGGCGTCGCACACCCACGACTCGAACACGCAGCGGTTGTTCTGGGGGTCAAAGGTCACACAGACCGGATTCAAGAGGACGTTGTGGTTCCGTGACGCCTGTTCGGACCTATCGGGGTGGGGGTGGGGGTACCTTGCAGTGGAAGTTCCCCGGCTGGCAGAAGAAGCAGTTCTTCTCGTCCGACCCGTTGGGGCAGCGGTTCTGGTAGTTGCAGCGGTCCGATCGGGGGTAGCAGGCGCCGTTCCGGGAGCAGGGGAACTCGTCCTCCTGACAGGAGGAGCAGTTGAGCTCGTCCCGCCCGTTGGGGCAGTGCCAGTAGCCGTCGCAGCGCTGCTGCTCCGTGTAACAGCCCCAGTTGCCCCCGCAGGGGACCTCCCAGGGCAGGCAGAACCCGTCCACCTGCAGAGCGGACCCACACGTGAGACACAGATACGGTGGCGTCGCGGGAGGTTTCATCAACCCCCCCCCCACACACACACACACACCTGGTACGTGACGTTGAAGCCCCTGGCGGCGTTGATCTTGTCAGCGTAGAAGTGAACCCTCAGCTGACCCGACGAGGAAACCACGGCGACCGGCGCTCTGGAGTCGAAGGCGGTCAGGACGCGCAGCAGCCGGCGGGGGTTCTCCTCCAGCCCGTCGTACACCTTCACGTAGTCGCCGTACCCCGTCCCGTCCAGCTTGAAGTCCGTGAACCTCAGGATGACCTGCGGGGGGGGGGGGGGAGACCGGTTTAACGCAGGGAAACGGGGGGAAATTCATTCTTTAAGCACAGGTGGGGTCAGAGGTCACCTTCCGGTGGTCTCCGGTGTCGATCAGCCAGGTGCAGTTACTCCCAGGGGGGTAGAAATCGGGGTAGTTGGGGGAGCTGAAGGAGCCGTAGAAGTTCCTCATCCATTCTCCACAGGTGGGAACGTCACAGTCGATCTCATCGCCCAGGTCCTGAAGAAAGGACGGTTCATTCAAATTCAAAAAACTTTATTAGTCCCCAAAGGGCGATTTAAAGCACATAAAGCAGGATAGATTTAAAACATAGTGTAAACGTAAACAATAAACACGAATAATAATTAAATAATAACAAATATAAATACAATATTATGTTAAATAATAATTCAAAACCAAGTTAGTGTGTATAAAAAGTTTGGGCCGTTAACGGGCAAAAACTCGTTTACAAATGCATTTATTTCATAATATTTCAATATAATTTATAATTTCATAATATTTATTAATAATACTAATGTATTATTAATAATAATTATTATAATTTCATAATATATAATAATAACAATAATATATTAATAATTATTATTATTATAATTTAATAATAATAATAATAATAATAATTATAATTATATATTATTAATAATAATATAATTCCATAATATTTCAATATGTGCAATTTCCTCCGGGATTAATAAAGTATCTATCTATTTATTGGATAACCAAGGCAGTCAGAGACTGCAACATCCCGCCACAATTTTGCACCTAAAAGATACAAAAGTGTTACGTTGACCTTGACCTAGTTTTCTCAAGGTCAAGGTCATCATCTGATTTTCATCCCCTTTGCTGCCTGAGTCATGTGCTTTTTGTTGCATCTTTCTATCTGCGACGGTTGTGAAGACATTTGGTGGACGAACACACGAACACTGACGATTCCACCCCACCCCCCCACCCCCACCCCCGACCCGGGTCTCACCTGGCAGTCGATGCTGCCGTCGCAGCGGAGGCTGTGGGGGAGGCAGGTGTAGATGCGGGTGTAGCGGGACAGGCAGGGGAACTGGTTCAGGCTGCAGGGCTGGAAGGAGAACGGAGAATCCGCACACAGCTCCTCGTCAGAGTTGTCACCGCACTCGTCCATGGTGTTGCAGCGCCACAGGTCCGGGATGCACTTCCCGTTGGAGCAGTGGAACTGTTCCACGTCGCAGCTGGAGGCTTCCGGTTTTCCTACGATGACAGGGGACACGGGTTGAAGGTGGGTGGGGTGGGGGGGACGCGCCGGTCGTCCGTCTGTCCCGATGTGGACGGCGTCCTCACCGGTGACGTAGGACAGCCTGAAGCCTTTCCCCGTCAGACTGTCGTCGGAGTGGAAGTGGATCCAGACGTGGTCCTGGGACGAGATGTACGGCGGGGGCAGCGAGGAGCCGCACGCACGGAGCCCCTCCAGGCTCCGGTAGCTGCTGATGGACACCCAGTCTGAGGAGCAGCGGTGGGAACCCTGGAGGTCGAAATCCTGGAAACTACGGCAACAGAGAGGGACGTGTTTATGAAACACTGACACAACCAGACATGCCTTCGGGACAATTTTTTAGGGTGCTGTAACCATGGAAACAGTCGGTCACCTGATGGTGATGGTGTCCCCGGGTCGGGCTCTGATGTTCCAGCTGCAGTTCAGTCTGGACGGGTACTGGAAGGGCCAGCCGGGGCTGGTGACGACGCCGCTGGACGCACGCAGGAGCTCTGCCACGTTGCCGCAGGCTGGAGGGAGGGACGGAGGGACGGACGGACAGACGGACGGACGGACGGACGGACGGACGGACGGACGGACAGACAGACGGAGGCGTTAGAACCGCACTGACAACCCCATGTTGTTTATTTATTTACAGGTTTGTTTGTTTGTGGAAAGCATCACATTTATCACGCCAGCTCCCTCGTTCATACACGCTAACACACATACATGCTGATAAAGTTGACACAAACTGGATTCACCTTTACTATTATATCTAGATTTTAAAAAAAGTTATTACTCTGGTCGTATCGTTTTATTTTTATCTTTCACGGAATGTGAAAATACGATCTGACGTTAAACCGGTCTGTGGTTGCAGAATGAACAGCTAGCATCTGTTAGCATCACTGCAGCTGTGTCCTCACCGTTAGAAATCCCCGACACGTAAACGTTGTCATTCCTCTGAGAGGCAGCGATGCATCCTGAAAGAGAGAGAGAGAGAGAGACTTCAACTGGGGTAGACTGATTATCACTTACCATTATCCACGCCATTGATTAAAGGAATTATTCAACATTTAAATTCTGACATGATTTGATCTTTAAACCACAAAAAATCTCCTCCCGTTCAAACTAGAGGTTGAGAATCTCCCCGTTTACGCCCCATCACCTTATTTCCCAACAACAACAACTTGTTATTCTGACTGAGTAGAAACAAGCTTTTCACTGGTGAGGACCAACATCTGCTGCATCCATGAGGATTACGGCTGTGATCAAAGCCAACATTCAGACAGATAGACGTGGCTTTACACCCTGGATTAGTCTCTTTGTTTTCCTCAGTGATTAAACTGATGTAATCATGACGTAATCAGTGATAATAAACTCTAACTGCACGTCATTTTGTAAACATGGCAAAGCAACACTGATTATTTATGTTCACCATCATTAATGTTTATTATCAGGAGTCAAACGTTCTTCCTCGGGCTGTGACGTCACTGGGTTTTATCCTATCACGTCTGAGACTCATCGGGATTGGACTCACCTGACAGGATGAGCAGGTAGACGACGGATGCTGAGCGGCTGTGCCTGCAGGCAGCAGTGCGGGCCATAATAACCCACAGGTAGCAGCAGCTGGAGGTGACGACGATGATGATGATGATGATGATGACGATGATGATGAAGATGAAGGTCACTAAACAGCTGGACGCGCTGACATCTCCGGCCAGATAAACACCTCTGATCTCTGAGCTGTTAGCTTAGCATGGGCTACCTCCACTAAAATGAAAACTAGCACAAATAACGGGCTGGCCCATCCGCATCTACTCCTGTGAGCTAAGCTAAGCTAACAGCTAAAAGCTAAAGCTAAACTAGTCAACAAAGAGCCCCATTAGCCGCAGCTAACAGCTAACGCTAGCCCGTAGAAACAGCCTCTGCTGCCCGGGACACGGAAGCGGCCCGGGGAATGATTTAACGTCCGAATCGGCAGCACACCGGCCGGCTAGCACCGGGAGCACCGAGCTAACGTTAGCCGAGAAGCTGGCTCGACGGTGACTGGAAATAAATCCCCGTTGACCGCTAACCAGTCCCCCGCAGCGGAGCCCGGCTAACGAGGCTAACGTCAATAACACAGGACGGCTAGCTGGAACATGCTAACGGCTCAGCTCGTCGTCCCGCACAAACAGGTCATTTAACCCACAGCGGGCAGCGAACCCGAGGTAATCAGGGGTAACTAGCGCTAACTAGCATAACCTGGAGGGAGTTCAGCTGCGCCAGCGCCGCTCTGCGTGTCGGTGTGCGGGGGATCGGAGCCGCTAGCTCCGCAGGCGAACAACAACAGACCGCATCCAGCTGGAGGGGCTGAGGAGGCGCTAAGCCCCGCCCTCCAACTGACGTCACAAAAACTGGTTTTAACGTCATAAAAACCCTCTGAGACACTGGAAGAAACATTTATATGGGATTAAAACAACATTTTAAGAATAATAAAGCTGTTTATGAATAACAATTGTTTGGTGTAAATACAGTTTATTTAAAGCGGGCTCCTGAAAGAGAGCAGCTGCCTCTTCGGCCTCAGCTGTTCCATTGATTGTACCGCCCCCCACCCCCCAGTGAAAGTCTCCATCTGTTGCTTTTGGGTCGCCCTACCCCCCTCCTGCTTTTGTCATTTAAAGTCAGGACGTTAATTTATCAGATAACCTGCAGGGAGATAAAAACACAATCTTTAAAATAAAAAAAAAAAACATTAAAAAAAAATTAATTCAGTTTATATATTTACATTCCAGCTTCCTGTGACTTTAAAACGACATCATGACACGTGGGGATATTTAATTTATTTTACAAAAGTGATTTCATTCTGTCTGAAAATAAAAGATTTGAAATGTTCAGGTGTTTCCATCCCAGGAAGAAGAAAACTCTTCTTCTTCTACTGTCCCTGGATCAGCTGCTGCAGCTACGACGCTGACGATGATGATGATGATGATGATGACGCTGCTGATGCTGATGATGAAGAGTTGTTCAGGTATCTCTGCAGGAACTGGTCCAGACTGAAGACCCTCCCCCAGCCGACGGCGGGGTCCATACTGATGAAGTAGTCCAGGTTCATCCGACAGTCTGAGGAAATGCATCATGATGATGTCATCACAGGACGTACAAACATCAGACGTACATGTAAATGAGGTGTCATGTGACCTGCGGTGTGTATGGGCGGGTACAGAGGGGGGGGCATCTTCCACGATCCGTCGGGGTTCTTCATGTGAGATCGATCGGAGGCAAAGTGAGACAGGAAGCTGTCGGCGGCGATGACGCGCAATTTCCTGTAGAGCACACACACACACACACACACACACGTCTGTGACATCACATTCTCAGGTGTGTGACAGCTGTGGCCCTCAGGTGTGTGTTACCTGTGGTAGGCGGGGTTGATGTTGCGGTCGGAGCCGAGGGCCCCGGCGGCGTAGACCTGCAGGCTGCAGGGAAACGACAGCTCAGAGTCCAGATCAAAAACCAGAGGATCAGACTGAGAAGTGACCTGCAGCAGAACCACGTGGTAGTCCTGAAACACACACACACACACCTCATTGATGACATCATCATCATCATCTGTGATTGGACAGTTACGGTCATACATGCAGTGACATCACAGACCCAGATCACTGGTTGGTCTCCACGTCCGGACTTCTGTTTCCACAGAGGAACCTGGAGGAGATCAGAGAGGACGTTCAACGTTTGAGTCTGAGATGTTTTCGAACCAAAAGGAACCGAACAAACAAGACACAACAAAAGTTCTCACCATTCTGTTCTCGTTGGAGATGAAGACAACAAACAGTTCCTTCAGGGATTCGTTTCCCTCCAGTCGGACGAACTCACACATTTTCCAAACATTTTCTTCACTGCAGAAAGAAACAGAGAACAGAACCAGTAGAACACCAGTAGAGCCCACCAGTAGAACCTGGGTGGAACCGGCCCTGAAGATCTACATCAGAACCAGCAGGTAGAACCAGTTAGAGGAACCTCTGTGTCATCTGTTCATTCATCGCCCCCAATGAGAAGACAAAGGTCCATAATGATAATAACTACACATAGACGGGTCCACAATGATAATAACTACACATAGACGGGTCCATAATGATAATAACTACACATAGACGGGTCCACAATGATAATAACTACACATAGACGGGTCCACAATGATAATAACTACACATAGACGGGTCCATAATGATAATAAGTACACATAGACGGGTCCATAATGTTAATAACTACTCATAGACGGGTCCATAATGATAATAAGTACACATAGACGGGTCCATAATGATAATAACTACACATAGACGGGTCCATAATGATAATAACTACACATAGACGGGTCCATAATGATAATAAGTACACATAGACGGGTCCATAATGATAATAACTACACATAGACGGGTCCATAATGATAATAAGTACACATAGACGGGTCCATAATGATAATAACTACACATAGACGGGTCCATAATGATAATAACTACACATAGACGGGTCCATAATGATAATAACTACACATAGACGGGTCCATAATGATAATAACTACACATAGACGGGTCCATAATGATAATAACTACACATAGACGGGTCCATAATGATAATAAGTACACATAGACGGGTCCATAATGATAATAACTACACATAGACGGGTCCATAATGATAATAACTACACATAGACGGGTCCATAATGATAATAACTACACATAGACGGGTCCATAATGATAATAACTACACATAGACGGGTCCATAATGATAATAATGCACACGGAACAGAATTCTCGTATGAATTCTCGTAAGTTTCGTATGCTAACATGCTAACAGGAACAGACTAAGGCTAAGTGTCGTATGCTAAAATGCTAACTGCGGTCACACACGATCTACGTATCGCGGTATTTACCAGTAACAGCTGGTGTAAACGCAGCTGTCGCGGTTCGGTATGGTTCCGTGTAAACTCATGTCGGTGTCACACTGAATGCGTTCCGCCGGACCAAAACTCTGACGTCACATCCGGTAGAGGTTATCACTGTCAAAACATCACGTTTAAAGCCTTTATCAGCTACAGCTCACTATAAACAGACCAGCCTGTTAGCTGGAGAGAGCAACCAGCCAATCAGGAGGCAGAACCACTGATGACGTCACACCTGACCCCTGAGTCCTCCCAGCAGCAGATGAAGGACACCTGCATGTTCTCATAGCATCTTCACGGTGTACACACACCATCAGAATGATCATCCATCACCATGGTAACAACACAGTCAACAAACAGGTCACAAAAGCTTACATTTAATTAAAAATAAACAAGTTACAGGGTCAAAGGTTAAACATTTGACGGTGGGCGTGTGGTTGCTAGGTGAACAGGCGGATGGTGGCGTCGGCTCCAGACGAGAAGATCCATGGCTGGGAGGGGTGAAAGGTCACGTCAAGGACGCCAAGGTCGTGAGTGATCACATGACCCCTGAGCACCTTCACCGGGACGATCAGAGGGTTCTGGAGCAGGTCGCTGTTGGGGAGGGTGGGGGGGGGTTATTAGTGCATTTAGTATGATAATGACTGCAGTGTGTGTGTGTGAGTGTGTGTGTGTGTGTATTACTTGTAAACAGTCCCGTGACAGACGATCACGGATCCATCGTCTGACGCCGAAGCAAACAGCGGGTAGAGTCTGTGATAGGCCACGCCCCTCACCGCCTTCTTATGGTGCCTGTAAACAGGAAGTGATGTCACACGCGTCAGCGGTCAGCTCAGGCGTGACGCGGCGTCTCCCGGCCGCTACGCACCGTAACATCCTGTAGGGTTTGGTTGAGAGGTCGAGGTCAAACCAGCTCAGCCTGCAGTCGTAGCTCCCACAGATCACATGATCACCTGCAGACAGGAAGACAAGTGAGGCAGAGGCTCCGCCCTTCACTAGTGATGTCATCATCCAATCACTTTTCATCTTAAACGAGCTGACGGAGGCGGGGCTTACCCCCGGGGTGGACGGCCATGCTGGAGATCCACTTGGAGTTGACTTGAAGTTTTTTGGTCATTTCCTGTTTGACCAGGTTGTAGACGCGGACGGAGCGCTGCGTCGCCACGAAGAAGTAGGGCCTGATGGGGTGGAAGGATACGCACTGGACCAGACCTTTGTTCTTCCTGAAGGGGTTCTGGCTCCGCCTCCGGCTCACCTGGTGGATGAACACCTGCAGGTGGCTGGAGTGATCCGGCATCACCGACGCCAGGTAGTCGCCCTTGGCGTGCCACGCCACCTGGTGGACGGCCTGGGGGATCAATAACCATCGGTTAGTCCAGTATCGGTGATGATCAGGTATTGATGAGGTATTGCTGATCCGATAGGTGTTCCCTCTCACTTTGGGATGTGTGATTTTGAGGCGGATCCCCTGTTCGAGCTCCTCCCCTTCGCCCTCGCTCCAGCTGACAGACTCCGCCCCATCCGTTGGCTCCGCCTCCACGGGACCTGACAGGAGTCGCTCTGACGCTAAAATGACCTGTCTGTCTGCCTGAGAGTGAGACAGGATCAATACCACAGTATCCCTGAAAGAGAGAGACGGGATCGATCAGTGTCAGTAAGAACGACAAAGAAAGAGGATAAAGGGGGCGTTTCCTTACAAAGCAACAGCCAATAGAGAGACAGAAGGGTTTGGGTTCCAGGAAACACTTTTCACAGCTCCGCCCACCTGGACCGTCTTCACACAGCGAGAAGAACACACCTCCCAGAACCTCAGAGAACCGTCATCGCTGCCTGGTGCAGGAAACACAGAGCCGTCACACACACACACACACACACACACACACACACACACACACACACACACACACACACACACACACACACACACACACACACACACACACACAAACGTACGTTACCTGAGGCGAGCCATTGTCCTGATGGCGACACGCTGATGGATCGAACCAGACCTGTGTGACCCCGATACACCTGAACACAACAGACAGGGTCACATGTTAGTGAGGACTCACCTGTGGACGAGCGTTCAGGTGTGTTCAGGTGTTATTCAGGTGGTGTTCAGGTGTTGTTCAGGTGGTGTTCAGGTGTGTTCAGGTGTTATTCAGGTGTTGTTCAGGTGCGTTCAGGTGTTGTTCAGGTGGTGTTCAGGTGTGTTCAGGTGTTATTCAGGTGTTGTTCAGGTGTGTTCAGGTGTGTTCAGGTGTTATTCAGGTGTGTTCAGGTGTGTTCAGGTGAGTTCAGGTGTTGTTCAGGTGGTGTTCAGGTGTGTTCAGGTGTTATTCAGGTGTTGTTCAGGTGTGTTCAGGTGTTGTTCAGGTGTGTTCAGGTGTTATTCAGGTGTTATTCAGGTGGTGTTCAGGTGTGTTCAGGTGTTGTTCAGGTGGTGTTCAGGTGTGTTCAGGTGTTATTCAGGTGTTGTTCAGGTGCGTTCAGGTGTTGTTCAGGTGTGTTCAGGTGTTATTCAGGTGTTGTTCAGGTGCGTTCAGGTGTTGTTCAGGTGTGTTCAGGTGTTATTCAGGTGGTGTTCAGGTGTGTTCAGGTGTGTTCAGGTGTTATTCAGGTGGTGTTCAGGTGTTATTCAGGTGTTGTTCAGGTGGTGTTCAGGTGTGTTCAGGTGTTATTCAGGTGTTGTTCAGGTGTTGTTCAGGTGTGTTCAGGTGTTATTCAGGTGTTATTCAGGTGGTGTTCAGGTGTTATTCAGGTGGTGTTCAGGTGTGTTCAGGTGCGTTCAGGTGTTGTTCAGGTGCTGTTGAGGTGTGTTCAGGTGTTGCTCAGTTACGTTCAGGTGCTGTTCAGGTGTGTTCAGGTGTGTTCAGGTGCGTTCAGGTGTTGTTCAGGTGTTATTCAGGTGTTGTTCAGGTGTTATTCAGGTGTTATTCAGGTGGTGTTCAGGTGTGTTCAGGTGTGTTCAGGTGGTGTTCAGGTGTTATTCAGGTGGTGTTCAGGTGTTATTCAGGTGTTATTCAGGTGTTGTTCAGGTGGTGTTCAGGTGTTATTCAGGTGTTGTTCAGGTGGTGTTCAGGTGGTGTTCAGGTGTGTTCAGGTGTTATTCAGGTGTGTTCAGGTGTGTTCAGGTGTGTTCAGGTGTGTTCAGGTGTGTTCAGGTGTGTTCAGGTGTGTTCAGGTGTTATTCAGGTGTTATTCAGGTGTTGTTCAGGTGGTGTTCAGGTGGTGTTCAGGTGTGTTCAGGTGGTGTTCAGGTGTGTTCAGGTGTTATTAAGGTGGTGTTCAGGTGTTATTCAGGTGGTGTTCAGGTGTGTTCAGGTGTTATTAAGGTGTTCAGGTGTGTTCAGGTGTTATTCAGGTGGTGTTCAGGTGTTATTCAGGTGCGTTCAGGTGTTATTCAGGTGCGTTCAGGTGTTGTTCAGGTGCGTTCAGGTGTTGTTCAGGTGTTATTCAGGTGGTGTTCAGGTGTGTTCAGGTGTTATTCAGGTGGTGTTCAGGTGTTGTTCAGGTGCGTTCAGGTGTTGTTCAGGTGTTGTTCAGGTGCTGTTGAGGTGTGTTCAGGTGTTGCTCAGTTACGTTCAGGTGCTGTTCAGGTGTGTTCAGGTGCGTTCAGGTGTTGTTCAGGTGTTGTTCAGGTGCTGTTGAGGTGTGTTCAGGTGTTGCTCAGTTACGTTCAGGTGCTGTTCAGGTGTGTTCAGGTGTTGTTCAGGTGTGTTCAGGTGCGTTCAGGTGCGTACCAGAGCCTGTGTGGTGGGGAACGGCTGCAGGTCTTTGGGTTTGGGGAGTTTTGGAATGAGATCCTCGGGGTTGACGTTCACCTGCAGAGACAGACACGTTACTGGTTACCGGCACGTCTTGGTCCCGCTTGGCGGGACGTGTTCAGGTGCGGCTTACCCTCATCTTCCTCTGCCGGGGACACAGGTAGAGGTCGAGGCAGCGCTCAAACCGCTCGTGGATGAACCGAGGGAAGGCGGGAACCTGACGGAGGCTCGGGAACTTCCTGGGAACGAAGGGAATCTTGCGGTCTGACGGATCCTGCTGGTCCCACAGGGCGCGCTGGGGACAGACAGGGGGACAGACAGGTGAGGACGGGTGGGCGTGGCACCCAGGTGGGCGGATCAGGACGTCTCACCTCCTCGTCGGTGAACAGGTACTCCGGTGGGGGGTTGTAGGACTCCTGGTGCCCAGGTAGGGGGACTTTGGGGGCTGGCAGGTGCATCCGGTGTCTGGCCAGGATGGAGGAGTCTTCGCTGGCCCAGAGGTCGTAGTAGCGCCCCCTGGTGTCGTCCTCCACCCGCCGCGGTTTGATCCAGCCCATCTTGATGGCGTGGACCAGCTTGGACACCTTCTCCTTTTCCACCAGCGACGGGATGAAGCTGCGTTTGTGGGCGGGTCTGTTGGTGACCGGGTGGATCATCACGTCGCTGCTGAAGAACTCCACCTGAGGCTGGGGGGGAGGGGCTTAGCAGCGTTAGCAACACGGACACGCCCCCAGGAGAACGACAGATGGATACTCGTACCTGGTACTCGTTGAAGTTGACGTCTCCAAACTGTCCTCTCTGCAGACGGTTGACCAGCTCCACCTGCTCGTCCGACAGCACGATGTCACTTCCTGTCTGCTTGTCGTGAACCGTCCTCCTGTGGACCACCAGACGCCTGTCAGCTGAGGACAGGAAGCTGGACTGTAGGCACTTCCTGTTCTGACGAACTCACCAGTAATCCGGGTTTTCCATTTTGTCCAGGAAGTCATCGAGCTCATCCTTGTTCCTGATTGGCTTGTAGATCTTCTTCCCATCCAGGTCGTAGCCAATGTGAGGGAAGTCTTTGTACCATTCCATGGGAATGTTCCCCACCGTGTTCCTGATGTCCTGCAGGAGAAGCCAAAAGATCATCAGGCATCTGCAGGGGAAGAAGCGTTCCTACAAAGACCTACTATGACATCACAGGAGGCTTGGCTCCACCTACTATGACATCATAGCCATGGAAAACAGAACCTCCCACACCTGAACTGTTAAAAGACCCCAGAAGAACTCAGAGACCAGAGGAGGAACATCTCACCTCCTCGTCTGAAGAGTCATGTTCGTACTCGTCTTCCTTCTTCCCCGCCGTCACTCCTTCCTCTTCCTCGTTCTGCAGGTGAAACAGAACAGGTGACGTTCTGGGGGAGAACCAGAAACCCACAATCCACTGCTGCAGACCAGCTCTACCTTCTCAACCTGCTCAGGCACTTCATCTTCTTCCTCTTCATCATCATCCTCACTGTCACTTCCAGAATCCTCCAATCCTGAGTAGACGCTGTCCTCGCTGTCTGACAGATCTGCATCGTCGTCGTCATCCTCCTCATCATCAGCAGGTTTTTTGTTGAAGCTGAAGATCTGGAGAAAGCGAAGTAATAAAGTCCAAACGAGCACAAACCTGATGGTTTTGGCTCCTCACCTACTCTAGTCAGCAGCTCAGCCAACACGCCAGCTGGCAATGGTACAATGAAAACAAGCTAGCTAGCTGCTAACTTCGTCAGATAGTCTCAGAAATAAAGCAGACCCCCGAGATACGAGTTCTTTGTCACACAAGCCGTCGCTCCATTCATATTTTTGTTCCACATACAAGAGAAAATATGAGATACGAGATGCCAGCTGGGGGATGGATACATCATCAGTGTATCTGGAGTAGGGAGCAGAGCGCCCTCTGGTGGAGAACATGAGAACAGCTTGTAGCAAACGGGCTGCTCCTGCTAGCTGCTAACAATTTTAATTTACTTAAATTTTATACAGGAATAGCAGGAAGACATTAACTTTACAGATGTTTACAGGGAGTGACTCCGACAACAAACTCTTTAAAATGAAACTTACAGGCTGTCATTAAAGAACGTGTCTATTTCAGCATTGTGTTACTTTTATTATGACGTCACAAACACTGAACAGGGACTTGAACGCTCCGCTGCAGCGGAACTAGTTTCTGTCCTCTGCTTTGTGGAGTTTGATAAACATGTTAACCTGACAAACTTCCCCGTGTGTGTTAGTTAATTAATAGTTAATTAATAGTTAATAACCGGTCGGGACATCGGCTGTGACGCGTTAAACTAACGTCATTCGCCTCCTCTGATGGCGGACGGTCATCCGTGACGAACTCCGTTTACGTTCTGCTCGTTTTTAGCGGCTCCGCGTCTCCTTCCGCTCCAGAGCCGCAGTGAGGAGCGGCTGGAGTCCGGGTGTCCCCCCTCTCCTGTTCGGCTAACCTCCCCGAGCAACCCCGCGGTCCGTTACCGGACAGTCCCATGTTTTCATCCGCCCGGGGACGCTCGGTCTGCTAACAGCTAGCCGCCGGTGAATCCCGGTAAACCGGACGCACCTCCTCCCGCTGCTCCTCCTCCGCCGCTTTGCTCCTCTTCTTCACGGCTTTCCGAGACGATTTCTCCGGTTCTTCTTTTTCTGTTAACTCGTTAGTCCGCATGTTTCCACGGCGGCCGTCCTCCATCATGCTCCACATGGGACGGCGAGGAGTCAAAGGTCACGGGTTAGAGGGGCGGAGCTACCGACGGCGCCCTCTAGTGGACGGAGGGAGGATAGCTTGATAAACGGAGAATAGTTAGCTAGCTATCCTCCCTCCGTCCACTAGAGGGCGCCGTCGGTAGCTCCGCCCCTCTAACCCGTGACCTATCTAGCTAGCTAGATACATAGACAGGTGGATAGGTAGAACCCTGAGGTGTCATAAATCTTTATTATTCGATTTTCAAGTTCTCATATTTTAAAGCAGATGTTTCACTATTTTTAATGTTCTACTGTTCCATGCAACAACATACAGAACCAGACATCCATTGTTCCTGTGCATCAGCTTTTTTTTTTTTTTTGGACATGCCTCTAATTGTCACATGACTCCTGGACAGCTGCTGTGAATGGCTGGTGGCTTGAGGTCACATGGCCTCTCTCAATGGTCCCCCAACATTCATTGCTGTGCTGCCCCGCCCTCACTGGGGGGAGTCACTTCCTGTTCGAGCATCAGGGCGCGGAGCCCCGTCTTCCTGTGGCGACATCACGCCAGCGTTATGATGTCATCATGCAGCATGCAGCAACACAGGAGGATCATGGGACTTTTCTTGTCGACTCCCGGCCTGTTGCTATGGCGATACAGATGTTCTCTGCCACCTTAGTGCTATGACTTGCTGCCCTCCGTCTCCTTATTGGTCAGAGGGGCCAAAGCTGGGTCCACCAGTGAGGTGGCAGGAAACAGTTTAAACCAGCCAATCACCATGTTGGACAGGTCCAAATCGTCCAATAGGATCTGAGCTGCACCCATGAAGGATTTATGATCCATACGACCGTAGTCACCCCAAACGATGATCTGCAAAAACAGACGACGACACGTGATGTCACTGAAAAACCGAATAACCACGGATATCCCATAATACTAATGAAACGTTGTGTTTGACCTGCAGGACTTTTCCCTCAGGGTTTTCTTCAAACTGAAGCTGTTGCTGATAAAGAGGGTCGAGAGTCTTCCTCGCCAGACGGGTTCTTCTCTTCAGCACACACTTCCCGTTATCCATCAGATACACCTTCACGTACGCAGCTGCAAACACACACACACACACACACAGGATTCACACACACAGCAGTTCAGTCTGAATGCACCGGAACCAGTTCAGATACCCTCTGAACACACCTGAACCGGTTCAGATACCTTCTGAACATGACTTAAAATGTCTCAGCTTTAGCCTCAACTTACCTAAACCAGATCAGGTATTGCCTAAATACACCTAAACCGCTTCAACTAAAACCTAAACACATCTAGTCTGGTTCAGATACACTTTGACCATGGCCTAAACCAGTTCAGCTATAGTCTGAACCAGCTTAGCTGCCTGAACACATACAGTAGTAGTAGCAATAGTAGTACTAGCGTACATGTTTTGTAGTGTTGTTGTAGTAATGTTACCTGGTGTGTTCTTGTTGCCTTGTTTTCCCACGAGCCCTCGGGCTCGGATCACCTCCACGTCCAGACGCTCCTTCCTGTACACCATCCCAATCTGGATGTCACCTGAACCCAAAGAGCATTACAAATACATGAATACCGTTTTGCTCGTGTGATAAATGAACCTAAATAAAATAAACGTACACATCATCTGTATAGAAATATGACTGGTCATTACCCATTGGCGGCGTAGCGAGAGTCTGGCGTCCAGCCAGCTGGGCGGGGCCTAACCCATCCAGGAAGCCAGTGAATTGTTTGTCAGATGCCAACTTTACTCCCGCAAAAATCAAACTGGAGATAGAAATGAAGACATTTATCCTCAATAGACATTTAATAGTCCAGGTAAACATTTTTAAGACAAATATCCCCACGATCCCCCGGGTGGCTCTGCTTCAAAAACTATTGGCCCCCAACCAGATGGAGCAAATTACATATTCAAAAACACTCCAACAATCGGGATTGAAGGAGTGTTGGCAACCCATCAAAGCCTGACAACACAAGGAGGTGACAGAAATGATATTATAAAAGAGTACTCCTTACGCTCCAGGTTTGGGATCCTCGGCGTCTGGGTCGCGGCTCGGTTGTCGGGTAAAACGTGATTTGAACTCAATGGCCAAACCGGTTTCTACACTCCTCTGGACAGGAAGTCTGATTACCTTCTTCTTCTTCTCTTCCTCTGTTGGACGGAGACAAGGTTTGAAACTTTTGACGTAGTTAGCATCCAGACCTCACGACAGAAACTTCTCCACAGCAGACAACTCTGTGGTGTCCCCCAAGGACCCGTTCTGGACCCCTTTTCTTTTCTCTATTGCGATAAAATGTTAGTGTTACTAGTGAATGTGGAGGGGGTCCCTTATTGGTCCCTGGGGGACAGCCACCTGGTCTTCTGGTTAAACTGGGACCGACCCTCTGGGTTGAGCTGGGAGGCGCTTTGACTCTTCTTTCCCAGTCCGACCATCCCCATCATCTTCGCTCCGAAGCTGGAGCGTCGCTTTTTGTCATCGTCGTCATCGTCGTTTCTTCCCAGCGAACAAATCTCTCCGCCGACGCTCGACGACTTCGTGATCGGGGCTCCGGGCGTTGTTCTATGGGGGGGGGGGAACAAAGGGGAATAACAACACCTGTCAAACACCTGAGACGAGCTGAGGGGTGTGAGGTGAGAGGTGAAGTGGGCGGGGTCACTACTGCTGCTACGTCGGATTGTCTGGAGCCCTTGATCGATCTTACTTTGGAGGCTCGGGTTCCTCTTCTTCCTCCTCTCCTTCCTCCACTGATTCGTTCTTTTTCAGCGAGGCTCCACCCTCTGCTGGCCCCACTACTTCCTGTGTTCCTTCTGACCCTGACCCCAACGCTAACGATTGTTCCACCTGACTGCTTTAGCCAATGGGAGGCGGGAACAGGAGCATACAGACACATGATGATAAGGCATTCCATGCTAACATGCTAACACACAAACAAACAACATGCAAATGCAACCATGCTAGGAATCTGGCGTAAGATCTGGCGCCACCATCAGGACAAACATCTAAGAAACACTGCATGCAAAAGGCGACGGGTCTCAAACAGTCCACCATTGGTCGCCGCCCTCACCTGATCCTGGAGGCAGAGCGCACGTCGCTGGAGACGGCCGACACTTCACTCAAATCGCTGTCTGAGGACTTGAAGGACAGACTGTCCCTCATCTGGATACAAAGACAAGGTGAACAGGTGAGTGATGTCATCAGTGATAAAGGTGCTGGGTAACACTGATGGTATTTGTCTAGTTCACCTTTGATGGGTCCTTCATCACACCTGAGGAAACAAACAGAGAAGCATTAAGATCTGTTCGCATTGCTAACAGCGTTAGCTTCCGGACGACACAGATGAAGCGTTTGAAACGTGAAGTCATACCCAATGTCATCAATCCCAGAGTTCACTTCTGTCATGTTGTTCTAGGAAAGTTAGCTTAGCCTGTTTCTGTTTTTGCTACCATTCATCAGGTGTTCAAGTCCGGAAACAGGAAACAGGAACGCACATTCGCAAGGTCGAGGCTGGGAATCACAAGAACCCTAAAAGCTGGAGAATATCCTGAGGTAAATCCGTCCATCAGACTCTAGCCCCGCCTTAGAACGCCGACAGCTTTGATGTCTATTTCACTCTAAATGGAACCATCGTTACAAGAAACAGGAAAGAACAAAAAAATGAAAGAACTACCTTCGTGGCTCGTTGGTAACGCCTCGCCTTCATGGATGGATGGATGGATGGATGAAAACATAATAACATCAGAACAACAAAGAATGGACGGATGGGTGACAACAGCAGCAGCTAGCATGCTATGCTAACCGGTTCTAACCTCGTCTAATTAGCATCACACTGCTAACCTCTAAGACGTTTTTTCTATTGGGGTGGGCGTGTCACTGTACCATTGGCTGTTTTCTTCTGCTGGTCCATCCATGTGACCTCTGCATATCAGCAGACAGATGATTGGTCAGACTACAGCAACTCTGATCAGGTGACCAGTTAAACCAGTTAGCGTCCTCTACACCTGGTTTAGCACTAGGTTCACCTCCAACTTGCCTTTTCTGGTTCCTCCGGGCGTCGCCGAGCGCCGGTCCGGTTCTGAAGTGGCATGATGATGTCATTGATGATATCATTGATGATGTCATTGATGATGTCATCGATGATGTTGTTGATTACGTCATTGATGATGTCATTGACGTGACACAACAGAGACCAACACAAAGACAAGTGATGATGAGGACGGTGATGAGGACACCTTCTCCTGAACAACACTAACGACACCTGTGATGTACACACCTGGAGTCTGTGGGGGTGGGACCGGGGACGGGGCGGGGGTAGGTGTGGTGGCAGGTGTTTGTGCAGGTGGGGGCTGTGATTGGACTACAGGAGCTGGGGGCAGAGCTGCAGCTGGAGGCGGGGCCGGGGCACCTGTCTGGGTGGGGCGTGGCTCTGGAGCAGGTGTTTGAGGAGGAGGGGGGATTTGGGACGCTGCTGGAGCAGGTACAGGTACAGGTGGTCCTATAAATGGAGATACAGATGCAGGTGCTCCTATAGATGGCGGTACAGGTGCTGATACAGGTGCTGGCATAGGTGCAGGTACAGGTGCAGGTGCAGGTGCTGGCATAGACACAGGTGCTGGTACAGGTGCTGGTATAGAGACAGGTGCTGGTACAGGTGCTGGTATAGACACAGGTGCAGGTACAGGTGCTGGTATAGAGACAGGTGCTGGTATAGACACAGTTGCAGGTACAGGTGCTCCTATAGATGCAGGTGCTGGTGCACGCACAGGTGTAGGTACAGGTGCACGCATAGGTGCAGGTACAGGTGCTGGCGTTGACACAGGTGCAGGTACAGGTGCAGGAGCTTGTACAGCTGTCGGCATAGGCGCAGGTATAGATGCAGGTGAGTGGCCAGTCACATGAGGAGGCGGGGCTTGGACTCGTATGAGAGGTGGCGGTTGGTGATTGATGGGGGGAGGGCCTTGTCTGTGGACGGGGGGAGGGGCCTGATGATGAGTGGGCGGAGCAGCTGCCGTTTGCAGTCCTGCGGTGGGTGTGGTCAGAACTGATGGACAGCAGGAGATGTGAGACAAATGAAGAAGAGAGGATGATGAGAGGGATGAAGGAACGATCACATGACCCACTTCAACCACGACGCGACACCGAGGTTCCGTTTCACCGCAGCTAGCGTAACGACACCTGCTGGTCATGTGACCGCCAGGCGAGCGTCAGACGTACTTCTGTCTGCAGCGCCTTTGGGCGGAACGATGGGCAGCTGACGCCCCCGATGGCCACAGACTGGCGTTCCTGATGGACTGGAGTGGGTGGACCCACCTGGAGGGTTTGACCTGATGGAAAACAAACAAAAACAACCTGACAGGAGGAAAACAGGGCAGCAGCAACAATGTCAAAGGTCAAAGAGGAAGCTAGTAAGGCTGCTATAGCTAAGACAAGACTATACTAGCGAGCTAGGTCAATAGATTCTGCATTGTTAGTTTGCAGGGAAGGAGAGACCCTGTGCAACAAATAAACAAACACTGACGAGCATGCTGTAAATTAAATCAGTTGTAAGTCAAAAAATAAACAGATGAAACATGCTAAAAAGTAAAATAAAGGTTAATTCCACCAATTTAAACCAACAAAAAATGAACGGACAACAGAAATTAGTAGTAAAACAGCAGCAGGCAGAGCTTCTTTCTGATTGGTTGGCTGTAGGTCACCTGGTCAGGGCAGGTGAGGGCGGGGCAGAGCAGCCCACCCTCAGGTGGGCGGAGCCAGAGCGGTCTGTCGAATGGGAGCGCGTGTAGACGGGACGGACCGACATCGCTCGCTGGTCAGCTGACCGAGAGCGGCTGTAGTAATCCCGCCGATCCATCCGCCGGCTGTACCTGTACATCACCATGACAACCATGAGTCCCCATGACGACTGTGTCACCTGCAGGACGGGTTAGTTAGTCAAACTACCGTGACGACCGGCAACTTGTGTGGACCTGCTGAGTGAAGGTGATTAAACAGGAAATTTAAGGCACTGAGTGGAGGTCAGACACCACAGAAGAAGAGAAGATGGAGTTTGGCACCAAATTTCCCATCAGGCCTCAGTGAGAGCTGTCTTTGATGAGGTATACAGACCAACTCAAACCTGCTGTACAACCAAAACCACAGAGAACTACAGCTGAACCAGGAGGAGGAACCAGTAATGACAACAACACACAACCAGCAGCACTAGAACGATAATAACACTACCTACACTAGAAGCACCACTACAACCACCAGTTACACCAGTACCAAAACCAGTAGCACTGGAACCAGTAGCACTGGAACCAGTAGGACTGGAACCAGGGACATTACCTGAGAAGTTCCTCCTCGTAGACGTCGGGTTCGTACGGGAAGGCAGGAATGAAGTCCTCACTGAAGGACAGAAACACTTCAGAACGCTAGAAGGTAATGACGCCCCTCAAATGAACTCTGACCCCCAAAAACACCTGCACCCATAGGGGTGTGTCGTTATGATGACACACCTGTGCAGGACACAAACCCCTGCAGGATTAACTAGCAGGCTTTAGCTTCACCAACTATCCAAAGATGTTTAAATCAATTCACTGGACTGGACGTTTCTTCAGTTCTGATGGTGGCTGAAGAAACATCCAGTTTCTTCAGCCACCATCAGAACTATCAGTTCTGATGGTGGCTGGAAACACTAGAACTGAAGAAGCCTCTTGGATGAGAGGAGAAACGTCTTCAAAAAACTGTCTTAAAGTCCAGTGGATTGATTTAAACAGCGTTGGATAACTATGACCTGGATAACTGAGAACCTTCACAGACAACTTCTCAGATTACCAACTGATGACATCTTCCATTAACATCGCGTTACCCATAAGCCCCCAGGGCTTACCTGAAGTCCTCACAGCTCCCATTCATCATGTGGTTCGTCCAGATAGGGGGGTTGGGGCTGTGTAATTGCCTTTCACACATGAAAGCACACAAGAATGTAATGAGTACTCTGATTACTATTACCATTACTGCTGTTGGTCTGAGTACAGGTGCAGTACCTGTCATAGGAGTCGAGTGAGGTGCCAACAGACATCCTCCTCCGTGACATCCTTAATATATAAAGAAAGACAGTCACACCAGAACTACAGCAGGACAAACAGTACTGCAACCAGTGACACAAACAGTATAAATAGTACTATTATCGATGGGAAAAACTGCATTAATAAATTACTTTAGTCAGTAGTACAAGTAGTGATATGATCAGTACAAAACCAGAAGTCTCTGGATGGAACAACCAGTACCAACTACCAGTAATACTCCCAACGGCACTACCAATGGTACCACCAACATCTCTACCAATAGTAATACCAGTAGTACTACCATTAGTGCTACCAAAAATACTACAAATAGTACTACCAATATCACTACCATTAGTACTATCAAATATACTACCAACACTACCAATACTACGACTAATACTACTGCCATTAGTTCTACCAATAACACTACCATTAGTACCACCAATAATATTACCAACATCACTACCAGTAACACTAATAATCTTCAAACTACGTGCTGATTGGCTAGTTTTCTTGCTGCTCTCTGATTGGTCGGTTACCTGTCTGGACGACCATACTGACCGGCGTCAGAGAACGCTCGGTTCAGTTTGCAGCCGCGCAACAGTCGCACGGCGTCTTCCCGGTACAATGGGTACAGAGGGTCGCCGCTGGCAACCAGAGTACAAAGGTCAAAGTAAAGAGTGAGCGATACAAAAAAGAAGCTGAGTCATTCATAGCACCGAAAAAACTAAAACAAAACATGACGGTCGATAGAAATTGTTTCTGTTGACCTGGAAGGAAGCAGGTTAACCCCTGAAGAAGTGGACATCTCTAATAAACTAGTAGCAGTTTGGATGAAGACGTTCATCCATGATGGCATGTCTCATTCTGTCTCACCTCATTCTGTCTCATCTCATTCTGTCTCATCTCATTCTGTCTCATCTCATTCTGTCTCACCTCATTCTGTCTCATCTCATTCTGTCTCACCTCATTCTGTCTCACCTCATTCTGTCTCACCTCATTCTGTCTCATCTCATTTTGTCTCATCTCATTCTGTCTCACCTCATTCTGTCTCACCTCATTTTGTCTCACCTCATTCTGTCTCACCTCATTCTGTCTCATCTCATTCTGTCTCATCTCATTCTGTCTCATCTCATTCTGTCTCACCTCATTCTGTCTCACCTCATTCTGTCTCATCTCATTCTGTCTCATCTCATTCTGTCTCACCTCATTCTGTCTCACCTCATTTTGTCTCATCTCATTCTGTCTCACCTCATTCTGTCTCATCTCATTCTGTCTCATCTCATTTTGTCTCATCTCATTCTGTCTCATCTCATTCTGTCTCATCTCATTCTGTCTCACCTCATTCTGTCTCATCTCATTCTGTCTCACCTCATTCTGTCTCACCTCATTCTGTCTCACCTCATTCTGTCTCACCTCATTCTGTCTCATCTCATTCTGTCTCATCTCATTCTGTCTCATCTCGTTCATTGTCATCTCATTCTGTCTCACAACATTCTGTCTCATCTCATTTTGTCTCATCTCATTCTGTCTCATCTCATTCTGTCTCATCTCATTCTGTCTCACCTCATTCTGTCTCATCTCATTCTGTCTCATCTCATTCTGTCTCATCTCATTTTGTCTTATTACATTCTGTCTCACCTCATTCTGTCTCACCTCATTCTGTCTCACCTCATTCTGTCTCATCTCATTCTGTCTCACCTCATTCTGTCTCATCTCATTCTGTCTCATCTCGTTCATTGTCATCTCATTCTGTCTCATCACATTCTGTCTCATCTCATTTTGTCTCATCTCGTTCATTGTCATCTCATTCTGTCTCACCTCATTCTGTCTCATCTCATTCTGTCTCATCTCATTCTGTCTGACCTCATTCTGTCTCATCTCATTCTGTCTCATCTCATTCTGTCTCATCTCATTTTGTCTTATTACATTCTGTCTCATCTCATTCTGTCTCATCTCATTCTGTCTCATCTCATTTTGTCTCATTACATTCTGTCTCATCTCATTCTGTCTCATCACATTCTGTCTCATCTCACACAGCTTACCTCTGGGGAGGGGGCTGGCTTGGCGACCGCGACCTCATCCTGAACACATCAGATCGAGAGCAGTGATTGGAAGAGATGACCTGCTCTGGTACTGAGAGGGTGGAGCTGTGGAAGTCCCGCCCATTCTGTCTGTAGTCTAGAAGCAGAGAGAATAACCGTGAACGCCGAAGGTTTGGACATGTCCCTAAACACACCACAGAGGTCACGTCCCACCGCCGTCCAGGTTCATGTCTCACTTTACCTGATATCACCCCAATGCCGTCTTCACAGTCGTAATCTGAAAACTCGCCATCACTGATCTTCTGAGACCCTACAGAGAGACAGAGAGAGAGAGACAGAGACAGAGAGCGAGAGACAGAGAGAGAGACAGAAAGAGACAGAGACAGAGAGACAGAGACTAGTCCAACCAGAATCAGTCCAGAGACTGTAGAGAAACCAAACCAGAACCATTTCACTGGTGTTCATTTTCCTCTACATCTCCTGAACCCTTCTGACGGATTACTGAAACAACATCTTGCCAGGAGCTCTGCTGGCTCCTCCCTAGGTAGAAGCTAGCATTAGCATTAGCACCAAAAGGTCACACCCAAACAGCTGTTGTTAGTCAAGTAGAAAGAATGTATAGTGTGGCGGTATAAGGGGTGACCGCGGGGTCGACGCCCCCCATTTCCTGTCACATTCTCTCAGCATCCTATCTGATGCTAGTGCGCTAGCTTACTCTGCAGCCTCCTGCTGCTCAGCGTGTCTTCCGGCTGCAGTCCTCTCCTCTGCAGGTAGGGTGAGGCACTGGGCAACGGCAAAGACGAAATGTTATGAAGCTGCAGCTTGTACCAGTGAGGCTGGTCATCCAGGAGCGCCGATTCCAACTCGATCAGAACCTACAGACAGACAGACAGCTGTTAGCTTCGCCTAGCATAGCACCATTAGCAATTGATGACAGAAATTTAAGCGGCTGTCACAAGTCATCACGCCACCAGCATCCTCTCATCATCCAGGTTTAGACCAGGTTTAGCATCTTCTTATTCTGCATCTTTATAAACACCTAAACATCTGTAGCCTCCTCAGTGCACCTGAACCTGACGGAAAAGAACCCTGAAGACAACGTGATGAAGACCAATCCTCGTCACGCCGCGTTCTAAGCATTCTCCGTGTTCTCCGTGTGCTCTGACCTCGCCCAGGAACTGACTCTCCTCCTCTCTGACCCGGGCCTGATCCCAGACCGTCAGCTCCAGCACTCGTTCTCTGAACTCCCTCCGATGCACTGGCGAGTACATGAACGTCTGGTTCCACCGAGGTTCCACAGACTTCTTCACAGTCTTCGTTCTCCGTTTGCTTTTGTCACTAAGTAGAGAGGAGACAGCCAATCACAGAGCAGACTAGGTTCTGAGCAGACGAGCCCTGGACCCGGCGTCTAAACTGGGTGCAGGGCTCGTCTCTGTGCTGCAGTCCAAACCACATCCTATTCCACATGGAAGCAGCTGGTCTGGTTTGTACCTTCTGTCCGGCAGGAAGTAGATCTTGATGTAGGGGTTCCTCGGTCGGCCGTCATCTCGAACAGGAAGTTCTTTTGCCCCGAGAACGGTGACAATCAGCTGATGACCGACTTTATCGTACCAGAGCTTCAGCTGGAACACAAACAGGTTTTAAAGTCAAGAGGGAACGACAGAACCCCACACGAGTCAAGAAGAACTCTAGAGGACAGGAACTGGGTCTGTCGTCCTCGGGTTGAGGAGACCGAACACCTCCAGCTCTGTTGGGGACCACAAGGAGAACGTTGAAGACCGTTAGTTCCGTTGATGTTTACATTGTTTACACATGTTTACACTGGTTCCACCTGATGCAACCAATCACTTCAACATCACAAACAAAGACACCAGTAGCTTTAGCTGCCGGTGTCGTCATCGCCAGGTCTAAACCAGAACCAGGAGGGTCAATGCTGAAGAGGAATATTCAAGTAACTGAGTACTGAAGTACGGGTAGTCCTCAAGATACGAACATTTGGAGATAGGAACAAACGCGCGTCACCATATTCAACTATTGTCTTGCAGTTCCGCTTTCTGCCACAACCCCCACGTTGGCAGCACCACTGCATTCACGCAGCTCCAACACTCGTCTCCCCCTCTTGTTGTTGTTTGTTGTTGTCTCTCTTAGCATCTCGGAGCATCAGGCTTCATACCTTGGATACTTCACTGTTTATGATGGATGATAAAGCAAAGTAAGCTACGTGCTACGTGCTACATGCTACAGTAGCTACGGTGGATCATCAACATCAACATAGAACTTCAGCATTTAGAGTAGTAATACCATTTAAATTGCCTCAAATTTGGTTTAGAGATTGAAATTTAATAAATAACGACTTACAAACAATTCAACTTACAAAAAACCTCTAGGAACCGGTTGTGTTTGTATGTTGAGGACTTCCTGTAGGACTTTACCCACTTCAGTTTCTACTTCTCATTTCTACTCTACAACACGAGTCTTCCAGGGTTCATCTCCATGTCAGCTGCTAGTAGGTGGGGCTAAAAAAGTCACCACCCACTAGAACAAACAACAGACAGAGGTCACACCCCTCTACGGTTACCTGGATTCTGGGCACCAGAGGATGCTTGTTTGCGGTCTGAAACACATCACCATGGAAACAACTGTTAACTGACTGGCTGTGAGGCGTGCCGTGTGGCGGCGCAGTGCAATGCATGCTGGGTAAACTTACAGAGACTTGTCCAGACAGAATGCTGGGGCTCATGGGGGACGTGACGGAGATGGAGGGCCCGGCTTTCTGAGAGTCAAAGGAGCTGGAACCTGAACACAACGTAGACAACAGAACAGGAAACGGTTCTATTCAAATGAATCTTTATTTACATGAACATTTTGTTTTTCTGATCCGTCAGCATGGACTGGCACCAGTAGAACCATCAAGACCAACTCACTGGATTCCATCTGGACACGAGAGCTGTCCGCCATCCTGGAACCGTCCCTGAAAAACAAAGATCACACACAGCTCAGCAGACCGTTCTAACGGGTTCTCCAACAGCAGGTTCTCACATGCAAAGACCATGATGATGATGATGATGATGATGATGATGATGATGATCCTGACTGACCTGATGGGTCTGGAAACCAGCAGCTCCACCTGTGGCTCCGGTTTGGACTCCAGGATGATGTTGTAAACTTCATTAAAAGTGGCTCCTTGAAGAATCCGACCGTTCCACTCCAGAACCTGGTCTCCTGGGAGGAGAGGCAAAGGAATACCAGCTGTTTGGCTGAGCAGACTGGGACCAGGGGGGGTTAGAACCCAGACTGGTTACCTGGTCTCAGGTGTCCCACAGTATCAGCCAGACTTCCTCTCTTCACCTTGGTGATGAAGGCACACAGACGACCAGACTCCGTCATCTTTCCTCCAACCACCTGAAAACAAACCGATTTTGAGCAAAAACCAGAGAAGAAAAAGCAGAAGAAGAAGAAACAGGAGCAGCAGAAGGAGAAGAAACAGGAGCAGCAGAAGGAGAAGAAACAGGAGCAGCAGAAGGAGAAGAAACAGGAGCAGCAGAAGGAGAAGAAACGGAAGAAGCAGAAGCAGAAGACAAAACCTTCAGGCCCAGCAGCGCTCCTGTATCTGCAGGAATTGTTCCATCCTTCATTCTCTTGTTCAGCAGAATTCGACCAATCAGGCGCTCTCCATCCTTAGACGGTTGCCAGGACACTGGGTGCTGAAGAGTCATGTTGGTTCAAAAACAAAAACAAAACATGGTAACTTAGCAACAGTAATAACAATCAATGAACGCATCAGACACCTGAAGGCATCAGACACCTGAACGCATCAGACACCTGAACGCATCAGACACCTGAACGCATCAGACACCTGAACACATCAGACACCTGAACGCATCAGACACCTGAACGCATCAGACACCTGAAGGCATCAGACACCTGAACGCATCAGACACCTGAACGCATCAGACACCTGAACACATCAGACACCTGAACGCATCAGACACCTGAACACATCAGACACCTGAACGCATCAGACACCTGAACGCATCAGACACCTGAACACATCAGACACCTGAACACATCAGGACACCTGAACGCATCAGACACCTGAAGGCATCAGACACCTGAACACATCAGACACCTGAACGCATCAGACACCTGAACGCATCAGACACCTGAACACATCAGACACCTGAACGCATCAGACACCTGAACACATCAGACACCTGAACGCATCAGGACACCTGAACGCATCAGACACCTGAACACATCAGACACCTGAACGCATCAGACACCTGAACGCATCAGACACCTGAACGCATCAGACACCTGAACGCATCAGGACACCTGAACGCATCAGACACCTGAACGCATCAGACACCTGAACGCATCAGACACCTGAACACATCAGACACCTGAACGCATCAGGACACCTGAACGCATCAGACACCTGAACGCATCAGACACCTGAACACATCAGACACCTGAACGCATCAGACACCTGAACGCATCAGGACACCTGAACGCATCAGGACACCCGAACGCATCAGACACCCGAACGCATCAGACACCTGAACGCATCAGACACCTGAACACATCAGACACCTGAACGCATCAGACACCTGAACGCATCAGACACCTGAACGCATCAGACACCTGAACACATCAGGACCCCTGAACGCATCAGACACCTGAAGGCATCAGACACCTGAACACATCAGACACCTGAACGCATCAGACACCTGAACGCATCAGACACCTGAACGCATCAGACACCTGAACGCATCAGACACCTGAACACATCAGACACCTGAACGCATCAGGACACCTGAACGCATCAGACACCTGAAGGCATCAGACACCTGAACGCATCAGACACCTGAACGCATCAGACACCTGAACGCATCAGACACCTGAACGCATCAGACACCTGAACGCATCAGACACCTGAACGCATCAGACACCTGAAGGCATCAGACACCTGAACGCATCAGACACCTGAACGCATCAGACACCTGAACACATCAGACACCTGAACGCATCAGACACCTGAACGCATCAGACACCTGAACGCATCAGACACCTGAAAGCATCAGACACCTGAACACATCAGACACCTGAACACATCAGGACACCTGAACGCATCAGACACCTGAAGGCATCAGACACCTGAACACATCAGACACCTGAACGCATCAGACACCTGAACGCATCAGACACCTGAACACATCAGACACCTGAACGCATCAGACACCTGAACACATCAGACACCTGAACGCATCAGGACACCTGAACGCATCAGACACCTGAACGCATCAGACACCTGAACGCATCAGACACCTGAACGCATCAGACACCTGAACACATCAGACACCTGAACGCATCAGGACACCTGAACGCATCAGACACCTGAACGCATCAGACACCTGAACGCATCAGACACCTGAACGCATCAGGACACCTGAACGCATCAGACACCTGAACGCATCAGACACCTGAACGCATCAGACACCTGAACGCATCAGACACCTGAACGCATCAGGACACCTGAACGCATCAGGACACCCGAACGCATCAGACACCCGAACGCATCAGACACCCGAACGCATCAGACACCCGAACGCATCAGACACCTGAACCCATCAGACACCTGAACGCATCAGACACCTGAACGCATCAGGACACCTGAACACATCAGACACCTGAACGCATCAGACACCTGAACGCATCAGACACCTGAACGCATCAGACACCTGAACACATCAGACACCTGAACGCATCAGACACCCGAACGCATCAGGACACCCGAACGCATCAGGACACCCGAACGCATCAGACACCCGAACGCATCAGGACACCTGAACGCATCAGACACCCGAACGCATCAGACACCCGAACGCATCAGACACCCGAACGCATCAGACACCCGAACGCATCAGACACCCGAACGCATCAGACACCTGAACGCATCAGACACCCGAACGCATCAGACACCCGAACGCATCAGACACCTGAACGCATCAGACACCTGAACGCATCAGACACCTGAACGCATCAGACACCTGAACGCATCAGGACACCCGAACGCATCAGACACCTGAACGCATCAGACACCTGAACGCATCAGACACCTGAACGCATCAGGACACCAGAACGCATCAGACACCCGAACGCATCAGACACCCTGAACGCATCAGACACCTGAACGCATCAGACACCTGAACACATCAGACACCTGAACGCATCAGACACCTGAACGCATCAGGACACCTGAACGCATCAGGACACCCGAACGCATCAGACACCCGAACGCATCAGGACACCTGAACGCATCAGACACCTGAACGCATCAGACACCCGAACGCATCAGACACCTGAACGCATCAGACACCCGAACGCATCAGACACCCGAACGCATCAGACACCTGAACGCATCAGACACCTGAACGCATCAGACACCTGAACGCATCAGACACCTGAACGCATCAGACACCTGAACACATCAGACACCTGAACGCATCAGGACACCTGAACGCATCAGGACACCTGAACGCATCAGACACCTGAACGCATCAGACACCTGAACGCATCAGGACACCTGAACGCATCAGGACACCTGACCCTCATATCCTGGTGTGAATGTGGCGATGGGCGGGGCTTGTTCATACCATAGGCGTGGGAAGCGGCTCGCCGTGCCACGCCCCCTGATCCCACCACTGGATGTCCATGTCTCCTGGGGAGGAAAGAGAAGAATCAAACCTATTTATCGTCTACACAAACACATCTCTGGACGTGACTCCGCCTCCAGGATGAAGGTGACCACGCCCCCCGGACTCACAGGTCGGTCTGAAGGACATGATGAAGACGAGGCAGCAAAAAGCTTCAGGAACAAAAAGAAGAGGACGTTGGTGAGGAAGAGGAGGAGCACCTACAGCTCCTCTGTGGGTTCTCTGTGCCCTGCGCTCTGCCTGCAGGCTGCAGAGCGCCTCATAATGAGATTAACGGCGTCTAAACCGGGTCCACGGCTCCTCTCCCTGCTGCGGTCCAGGTGGCTAAAGGCTAGCCAGTTAGCTGGTGGTTAACCTTTTGATAGCCCGTCATTAGCTAAAGCTGCTGCAGCTAGCCTGGGATCTATCTGTGTAGCACAGGATGCTAAACTGTTTGCATTACGACAGCTTTAGCATTATGTCCCTCCCCCTCGTCGACCCCCCCTCTTCCGTCAGGTGTGCAGACATGTGGCTGCTCTTTCTATTCTAGTGTCTCCTCTGTGACTCCTGATGCATGCTGGGTAATCCACACGCTCCTCATTTAATCCAACTGAAGCCCAGCGGGTGTGATTCAGCCAACAGGTGGGTTTAGGTTCTTCCAGCGGGTCCTCAGGGGTCCGGTCAGGTCTGAGGGTCTCCGGTTCCTCCTCAGGTGTCTTCAGGATCGCAGCAGGAGACACTCTGAGCTGCGCCGTCACCTCCAGATCCCAGGGGAGGGGCTGGGAATCCCCTGAGCCAATCAGAGCTCATCATCTCAAACCAGGTGACTTTGGGTTCAGTCACACGGCCGGATTAGCTCGTCAGCATGACGCCTGGTTTCCTGGGACACGAGCAGTCATGAGAAGAACATAGAAGAACCGAGAAGAACCCAACAGAACGCTGGAGCAAGAACCCAGAAGGAACTCCAGTTCCAGAAGAATTCCAGAACGGTTCCACAGAACGCTGGAAGAACCTCGAGTGACAGCAGAGTCAAAGGAGCCCTGAGGAACGTGGGTCAGCAGAACCCCAGAGAACATCAGGGTTCCACCAGAACACACGTGTTTGAGTCCAGAAGAAAACCATCATCACTGAACAGAATGTTTGGTTCTACAGGTTCTAGAGGTTCTGAGGGAGCCCTCTGGTGTCTGTTAGAGGGAGTTCACCCCCAAAGGGAACTCATCTGTAAGGAGATTAGCATGCTGAGCTAATTAGCTAATGGCTGTCAGAGAGAAACACAAGTAGAACGTAGAACCACGCCCCCCTGGAACCCGTCACATAAATGTGTGTGTGTGTGTGTGTGTAAACATATAAACATAAGCTCACGATTAGCACACATTAGCACATGTGAGCACACATTAGCACATGTTAGCACACATTAGCACATGTGAGCACACATTAGCACATGTGAGCACACATTAGCACATGTTAGCACACATTAGCACATGTTAGCACACACTACCGTACCAAAGGTCAAGGGACAACCCTAAACCCGACCCAGCATCCAGTTAGCATGTAGCCACTCGCTATCATCACAGCTGTAGGACTGAGTTAGCTAGCATCCAGTTAGCATGTAGCCACTCACTATCGTCGCAGCTGTACTCCGGCGGCGTCACAAGCTCCTCCTCCGAACTGCTGAAACTACCAATCACGTGCATCTTCGCCATCGCCCGCGCCCTCTGCGAAGCATTCTCATAGGGCGGCTTCCTCTTGTGGGCGGAGCTCAGGTCCAGGTGTTGCTGCGGTAACGGGCTGTGGCGTGGAGAGGTCACGTGATTGGCGACGCGGTCCACCGACAGCGAGCGCTGGCCTCCAGGTCTGACCAATCCCTGCAGCCGATTCTGAACAGCTGAGGAGGAGAAGGGGGGGCAGGTCAGACGCCTTTGAGCCACACCCCCACGGGTTGTTGGTTCCACGCCCAAACAGGCGCCGTCTCTACCTGGATTCTTCAGGGTCAGGTGATGGGGCTCCATGGTTGCCAGGGAGACGTCGCTATGGCGCCGCTGGTGGCGCACCCTCCCCACCTGGGCCAGCATCCTCATGGCCTCCTCGCTGGGCTGCGGCTTCACCGGGTAGCGGGCCAGGTTTGGGTCGCTACGGTAACGGGCCTGAAACTCCTCCTCCAGCCGCCGCCGCTCGTGCTCATCCTGGAGCTGGTCCAGAGGGCGGTCCTGGGCGGGGTCAGAGGTCACGTCGTTAAAATGGTAAAAATAAACAGCTGAGTGAACCCCCCCCCCCCCGACGCTTCACACACTCACCTGTGAGAGCCAGCGGCCCCGCCTGTCTCTGATTGGTCGCCTGGGGCCCTGTAGCCCCTCCTCTTCGTTACCGTGGTGATAGTGTGGCGAGCGAACGTGGCGATCCGGACCGTGATCGGAGGGCGAGCGAGTCATCCTGACCCCCCCACCATCGTAACGCAGCTCTGAGGGGCTGGGCTTCCTGTCAGTCACAGAGAGGACCAATCAGAGCGCGTTGTTACTAGCATGCTTATCAATCCTTTTAGCCATTTCATCTCTTTTTGTTATTACTCCTTTCTCATTTATTCATTTATTCATTTATTCATTCATTTATTCATTTATTCATTCATTTATTCATTCATTTATTAATTATTATTATTATTATTATTATTATTATTAATTTTAATTGCTTCATTTCCATCATGAATTGTTCTGAAAAGTTTTATATAACTACTATATAAATATGATTATACGAACAATTAGGCATGAGAAAACTTTACTGTACAGAAGCTGCTGAGCACATAAACAACAACAACAACAACAACAACAACAACAAACAACAAACACTAATATTAGGATCAAATATTCAACTGAAACTTACGGTTTGTCGGCTATCTGAAGTTTCACATTAAGAACACACACACACACACACACACACACTGCAGATTTATATCTCAGATCCAGATAATAACTGAAGCCCCGCCCACAATGGATGAGCCCCTCCCCCTCCTGTGTCGCTGTCTGATGATGCTACGGCTGTTAGCCTCCGCTAGCCAATGTGATGTCTGTTTGTTAGCTTTTTATTGATGTTAGCATGCATTAGCCTGTTAGCTGGAGGCTAGTTTGTTGTTAGCATGTGTGTTTTCTCACCTGTGTGTGTGTGTGTGTGTGTGTGTGTGTGTGTGTGTGTGTGTGTGTGTGGCTGTATTTAGCAGTAATCCCCTCTGAGCTGCAAGATTAATCTGGTAATCTGATTACAGCAGGACATGGGCAGTGTGTGTGTGTATGTGTGTGTGTGTGTCTGTGTGTGTGTGTGTATGTGTGTGTGTGTGTGTGTGTGTGTGTGTGTGTGAGGCAGCAGTAATTAACCAACCATTTTAAACTAATTAGCCGTCTGACTAGCGGCGCAGCCTGAGGTCGTGCTTTCACTGATCCAACAGACACCACTGTGGTGAGAGGTTGCCGTGACAACCGTCTGGGTTCTACTGACCATTCAGTGGCTCCGTTGCTCAGCGGACCCATGGGCCCCTGCTCTGTTGGGTAGGAGACCCCCTGTGAGTAAAACTCCCCCGACTGAGTGAGGATGTCCTGCTTCCTCCTGCAGACGTTACACACCCACATCACCTGAAAACACACACCGATAACACACACTTATCAGTCTGTGTGACCTCATCCTGTTTGGGGTCAAAGGGGGTGGAGCTTAGCCCAGGTGACTGAGTGGGCGGTGCCAGTCACCCTGCAGGAGTCAACATATTTGATGTGTTTAAAAACAGAACCAGGTCAGTTCCACAGGTGACCACTAGATGGCAGAACGTGACCTTCATCATGACTTTTATTTTGGTAAGCTCCTTCCTGCTCTCACGCTAATCTTCCTGTTTCAGCTCTGTGGTCATGTGACTCTTTGAGAGACGGATGAGGACAATCAGGAACATGTGACGTCTTATTCTCTTTCTAGCATCATCACTTCCGTGGCCTGATTTTGGCTAATTTTCCACCGGTTGTGGCTCCACCCACTGTCATGACAGCAGCCAATCAGCAAACACACACACTGACCTTATTGGACCTCAGAGGGACACGCCCCCCACAGCGGGCGCAGAAGCGGCTCTGACAGTAGCAGCAGGCGTGGCCACACCCATCGGCAAACTTGGTCTTGCGACAGACGCCACAGGTGGGAGACTCCGCCCTCGTCACCTGAGCCGTCTGAGGCTCCTCCCCCAGCTTCTTCACCTGGTCCTTGTACAACTCAAACTGCTGATGTAACTTCCTGTGGGGAGGTCAGAGGTCAAAGGGGGTTATTGTCCTGGAAAACCTTCAAATTCCAGGTTGGAGCTCACAACTGATTAACTCCATGGTGCCCAAGGCATGATGGGAAACGTAGTTCTGATCACTCAACACAAGAAAAAAAGTCCTGATTAAATTAACCTTCACGTTTCAGCCGACAGGAAGAAAACTCAGTTCAGGAAACAGGAAGGACTTTGACGGGGCTGATTGTTTAGGAAATTATTTCAAGTATGCTGGGGAGCGGTGCACTCTGGGAAATGTAGTTCATGCTGGTGGACTTACGAGGAAGAAGGTTTAATTTCCTCCTGATCTCTGAGATGTTGATGATGGTGGTGATGATGATGATGATGATGATGATGATGATGATGATGATGATAATGATGAAGGCGTTGAGAAAGTATAAAAAAATATAAAAACTGAAGCATCAAATAAAATAAATAATAAAAATAAATAATATCAAATTAAAAAAAAAAAATCTTCATTTGATTAAATATGTTTATCAGTGGATTTCTGTCTTAGCTATCAAGTAGCATGTTGCTAATGGCATCCACACAGTAAACCAAACCAGGTAGTTTTAACGACAACCTTTCCTCAAAGCTAATTAGCAGCTAGCACAAAGGTTAACTTTGTCATACAGTTACATGTTTGTGGAATAAAATAATGGGAAAGCATCGAAAAACACGCTAAAAACACGCCAAAACATGCCAAAAACACTAAAAACATGCTAAAAACACGCTAAAAACACTCAAGACACACTAAAAACATGCTAAAAACACGCTAAAAACACTAAAGACACACTAAAAACACTCTAAAGCAACAGAACCAAGAACTCGGAACACGTAACCATTCAGCCTCTGATCGTTTCTTCACTCGGTCACATGATTCACGTGTTTTCATTCTGAAAAAGTTAGCATGACCATGGGTAACCGTAGCAACTCAACCATGATGTTTTGCCATCCAGACTCCACCTCCTGCGCCAACAGCGTGGGGGTCCCACAAAGCTCCGTCTCCGAACCCCCAGCAGGTAGGAAACGACCCAACGACCCCAACCGACCCCTGCTCGACTAGAACACAGTGCTCACGGCTCAAGGCATGCTGGGAAACCACCTGCCCACCCTGACAGGACTACTGGAACCAATGCAGTCTCCAAGGATACCACCCCAACAGTTACCAGGTTGTAACCAGTAATAATAGTCACCCCGTTAACCAGCTGAAGGTCAGAGGTCACCTTTGAAGGGAATGGATGGTAGATTTTATTTTGTGCTTTTATTTTGCACAGTATAACCTAACGCAGAGCCGCTGATCACTAATCAATCATCGATGATGGCCCACGCTGGCTGATGCTGCCCCCCCTTACTTGAGCATGCTCTGCTCCTTCTCCTCCTCCTTCCGCTGCCTCTCCATCACCGACAGGATGATGCTCCGCTCCTCCTCCGTCAGGTGGCTCAGGTCGGGCAGCTCCGGGCCCGGCCCGGCCCCGGCGGGGGGCCCGGCCCCGGCCCCGGCGGGCGGTCCGGACATCCTGCCTGCAGGAGGACACAGTCAGCCCGCCGCCAGCGCGGCTCGGCCCGGCTGCAGGTGGAGGCTCTCTGCGGAGCCGCATCCACCTGTCCCCCGTCACTCACCCACCGGCGTGCTCTCCCGCTCTACGCCGCTGATGCGTCGCCTCCTCCGGGGTGAGTCTGCCGCGGCTCCGCTCGGCTCTCCATCCCCGCAGCGGCTCTCAGGCTCCGCGGGCGTCCAGCGCTCTCGCTCGGCCTGCGGTTGGTCGGTGTCCCGCTGCGGATCCTCGGTCGGTTGTTCGCGGTGATAATGGACGCAGCGGAGGAAGAGGAGGAGGAGGAAGGCGCAATTAAATCCACCATAGGCTGAGGGGGAAGGGGGCGTGGCTACGGCGGGGCGCGTCACGCACAGCAAAGATCAGCTGGTCGCGGAGGTGGGGGGGGTGGAAGAGGGGAACTAAAAGAAATCTACAGATAGTAACACAGACAAAACGACCGATAATCGATTCAAAAATAATCCATGTAATCAATCTGAACAAAACAAGAAAGAGTGATCGAATCAATTAATTACAGGCGACGTCCCTGGAGCAAACATTGGCGCCCTCTAGTGGTCATGAATGGTAACTGCAACCAAAATAATAAAAACAGATCTGCTCCAGTGTTTACTCATTAATCACATCATCAATAACCGATCAGGGAGTAAAATTGTAATTAATTTAATACTATTCAACTCTGTCTGGTATAAAAATATAAGTAAACTGATCATTTATCTCACAAAACAAAAAACAGGTGTGGACGAATTGATCATCTCCAACATAATCAATCAGATCGCATCAGTTCTACTGCAAATCATTGATCCTGGAGATGACCTCATGATCACCATCATCTACAGTTTCCTCCTGATCACCTAGGTAACCAGTCATTGTTCACCCCATCTGTCGTTACCACGGAGACGAGGAACCTCTGCAGCTCCACACGCTGAAGAACTTCAGGCAGACTGTGTTTACAAGACTGGGGGTGTAGCTACACCAAATAAACAAACACAGTGACGTCATAGTAACGTCAGGCTGTCTGCTTCTGATATGACATCATCACGACGGCCTCCGCTGATTGGTAGCATTGTAGGATGTAAACAAGCCGTTTTCTTATCGAAATGTGAAACTGATACATTAATGGAGTTTTAACAAACATGTCTGGAGTAGCTTCATTGATTATTAATGACCATTATTGATGAGAACATGAACCTTTTCACCATAAGCTTAGTTTATTTCTAATATTTTCTTCTGTCGTAATAAAATAGTTAAACAATCCTTAAGGAAGCAATCAAGTCAGGTCACATGGGTTACCTTATTCAAAATCTGTTGCTCTATTTGCAAAAAAACATAAAAATAAAAATACATTTCTTCACATTATCAGATTTTGCACTTTTATATTCACATTATAAAATATAATAAAATAGACCTAAATAAAACATTAAATCTATGCGTCTGTTTGCTTGGAAGATTATATCTGAGATGTGATTCTTCTTCCTACTGATCCGAACGGATCTCCTCTCACTTCCTGCTTCCTGTTCCACAGGTGTTTCAGGGTGTGGGTACTGGTCCAGCCTGGACCACAAAGATAAGACAAATTGGTCCATCGGGCAGAGTCACATTGTTCATAAATCCTTTCAAACTGAACACACTCACAAAGAGCAGCTTTGACTTACGTGAATTGAAGAACATGTTTCATGCGCATCCAATTTCTTGACAAAATCAAAGTTTACAAAATAAATGAATAACATTTGTATTATATGAATATATTAATACATTTTACGAATATATTACGAATATACTGTATAATTTCTATACAGAATACTTAATTGTATAAGGCAGTATTATATATTTATGATATATATTACATATATGAAATGTAACTACATGAAACTACAGAGGAATAAAGCTGATGAGCCATACAATGAAGTTATGGGAAAGAGTAGTGGAAGCTAGACTAAGGGCAGAAGTGAGCATTTGTGAGCAGCAGTATGGTTTCATGCCAAAAAAGAGTACTACAGATGCAGTATTTGCTTTGAGGATGTTGATAGAGAAGTACAGAGAAGGCCAGACGGAGCTGCATTGTGTTTTTGTAGATCTGGAGAAAGCTTATGACAGGGTGCCCAGAGAGGAACTGTGGTATTGTATGAGGAAGTCTGGAGTGGCAGAGAAGTATGTTAGAGCGGTGCAGGACATGTATGAGGACTGTAAGACAGTGGTGAGGTGTGCTGTAGGTGTGACAGAGGAGTTCAAGGTGGAGGTGGGACTGCATCAGAGATCAGCTCTGAGCCCCTTCTTGTTCGCTATGGTGATGGACAGGCTGACAGACGAGGTTAGACAGGAATCTCCATGGACTATGATGTTTGCAGATGACATTGTGATCTGCAGTGAGAGTAGGGAAGAGGTGGAGGAGAAGCTAGAGAGGTGGAGGTTTGTCCTGGAAAGGAGAGGGATGAAGGTTAGCCGCAGTAAGACAGAGTACATGTGTGTGAATGAGAGGGACCCAAGTGGAAGAGTGAGGTTACAGGGAGAAGAGATCAAGAAGGTGGAGGATTTGAAGTACTTAGGGTCAACAGTCCAGAGCAATGGAGAGTGTGGAAAAGAGGTGAAGAAACGTGTCCAGGCAGGATGGAACGGGTGGAGAAAAGTGTCAGGTGTGATGTGTGATAGAAGAGTTTCAGCTAAAATGAAAGGAAAGGTGTACAAAACTGTGGTGAGACCAGCGATGTTGTTTGGTCTAGAGACAGTGTCACTGAGGAAAAGACAGGAGGCAGAGCTGGAGGTAGCAGAGATGAAGATGCTGAGGTTCTCTCTGGGAGTGACCAGGAAGGATAGGATCAGGAATGAGTACATCAGAGGGACAGCACATGTTAGAGGTTTTGGAGATAAAGTCAGAGAGGCCAGACTGAGATGGTTTGGACATGTCCAGAGGAGAGATAGTGAATATATTGGTAGAAGGATGCTGAGTTTTGAACTGCCAGGCAGGAGGCCTAGAGGAAGACCAAAGAGGAGGTTTATGGATGTAGTGAAAGAGGACATGAAGGTAGTTGGTGTGAGAGAATAGAATGCAAAGGACAGGGTTAGATGGAGGCAATTGATTCGCTGTGGCGACCCCTGAAGGGAAAAGCCGAAAGGAAAAGAAGAAGATTACATATATGAAATAGTATATATTCAACTAGTTATTTGTCTGAACACTGACTAATCAATCGATTGACTAATAATTCAACATGAAGACGTGCACAAAGAAACAAAAAATATTTTAGAATCAGCCTGAAGTACAAAACAGAATAAAGTCAGAATTTAAGAAAAAACAGCAGGAATAATGAACTGAAAAGGGAACAAGACAAGTTTTCCCCTGAAAATAACCACAGAATATCGCGAGTTTATAACGTTCATCGAACTTCGTGATCAGCAGAATGATCCGCAACAGTTCCTGGAAATAGTCTTAATTTAAAAATTAAAAAAAAAAAAATACGGAAGTAAATTTCGATTTCTACGAGAATTTCAAAGTCGACACTTATATTTCCGATTTTTTTCCACGTCCCTCGAACGCACCACCAGCGCTAGCGGATCAGAGGCTAAAAGGCTACAGCGGCTAGCCGGACCGAGCTAACCGGGTTAGCATCCCTGTTCCCTCCGGAGCGTCTCCATCGAACACTGACGGCCCCACCAGAGTCTCCGCGTCCGGATAAACCTCCTGAATGTTTCACGTCACGTTCACGAAGCCCACGGAGAGTTAGCTTAGCATGCTAGCAGGAGGCGGCCTGACCGACCGAACGTAGCCGCTGATCGGTGCTCCTGTCGGGGTTAGCTCCGGGGGAAAATGTCTAAAGGCCAAATGCTGAGAGCGTTGGTGAAGCAGCGACTGACTGCGGCTGCTGAAGAGATATTTGGGCTGTTTGAAAGAACGATAGCAGAGTACGAGGAGGAACTCTGTCGTTCTAAAGAGGAGAACGAGCGACAACGAGAACTCCTGGACGCTGTTTTCAAGCCCCAGCTGCGGCTGCAGAAGACAGGTAGGTCACGTGACCCGCGCTGACGCGCTTCAAACGCTTTGAACTGATGAGACGCGGGACAGAAAGCAGAACATCAACACGTTTTAATGCGGATCCAAACCCCTGGAACGGGGTGGGTGTGGCATCAGATCACAGGTGACGTTCACAGGTGTGTGGTGGGCGTGGCTTTAGGCCCCTTATGCCCCTTTAGGACCCATTTATTCATGCCTTTTTATTCCTATGCCTATTTATGCCTTTCTCTTTGGATATTTATTACTCTATTTGGTGTTGGTACCACTTTCTATGTGCTGGTGCTTTCTGTGTGCTTTTTCTGTGTTCTTGTGTACTCACTGTGCTGATGGAGAAATTAATTTCCCTGACGGAACCTCCTTAAGGGATCAATAAAGTTATACTCTGTCCACATCAGCAGTTCTCACATCCCACTGGTTTCAGTGGAGGACACTGAGGTCATGTCCACATGGTGCCGGATCTTTTAGGAACCACAACTTTTTTTCCCCGCATAGAAAAAAATTTGCATCCACACGACAACATTTCCGAAAAAAAATCTCCATACACTCGTGCGTTCATCAACATGTTTACACGCAGAACAACTCCACAACAACTCCGTTAACGACAGGAGAGAGGACGGGGACATGTGGAAATCCACACAGTTCCTCCCGGAGGACGACCTCCATCAGAGTTCTCCACCAGGGGGCAGCGCGTCCTGGTCTGACCCAGAATGCGAATGAATGACGCGACAACGCACCAAGTTGCGTTTTCGTCCCGTGTATCTGCGTTGTCGTGATGACGGAAGACGCAACCGGATGAAAAAAAGTTGCGTTTTTCAAAAAGATCCGGCTACATGTGGGCGGGGCCTCAGTTTGCGCTGAGTCGGTAGGACCAAACTCACACCTGTGGGTGCTGGTAGGTCTGCTGATTCTGGTTTCTGTGTTCCAGCGTTCCCCGCAGACGTCCAGCTGCTGCTGGTGGGTAAAGACGACGTTCTCCCGGAGCAGCAGCAGGACTGGAGGTCCAGTCTGGACCAGGAGAACCTACCGGAACCTTCACACGGCAATCAGAACCAGGATGGACTCTGGAGCCGTCAGGAGGGAGAACATCTTGAAGGACTGACGGAGTTCACCTTCACTCCTGTCCCTGTGAAGACTGAAATCGATGAAGAGGAACCTCAGCTTCACCATGATGGACGGGACGATGGAGAACCAGAACCATCCAGGAACCTGGACCCAGACAAACCCGATCAGATGACTGGAGATTTTCCCCAGATTAGAACCAGCCACGTCTGGAAGGAGGCACCTGGTGCTTCACCGGGGGTGGAACCTAAGCGGACCGGCGCCGAGGAACAGCTGAACTGCTCCGAGTGCGGGAAGAGCTTCAGCAGGAAGTTCTGCCTGCAGATCCACAAGAGAACCCACACCGGGGAGAAACCCTACGGCTGCTCCGTGTGCGGCAAACGCTTCAACCAGCGCAACAAGTTCATCGAGCACACGCGGCGCCACACGGGTCAGGACATGTTGAGCTGCGCCCTGTGTGGGAAGAAGTTCGCCTTCCAGTACCGCCTGAGGAACCACATGAGGACCCACACCGGGGAGAAGGCCTTCAGCTGCGCCGTCTGCGGGAAAGGACTGCGATACCGCGGGGAGCTGGTGCAGCACATGAGCCGCCACGCCCTCCAGACAGGAAGCTACCCGCCCCAAGGGCAGGAGGCACCGCCGTAGCCCCCCCATCAGAGAACCAATAACGTCCTGTCAGGAGAACAAAACAACAACATCAAAGTCTGACTGGAGCGAGAGAGAAACGTTTGAGGAGAAAAGACTCAAGTAGAGTTTGAAAATAAATATTGAACGTTTTTATCAAAAGTAGAACCTCCAGATTCGTTCTTTACCACGTGTTGGCGTTTGGTCATGTGACTAAAGTTGTTTTCTTTAATAGGACTTTGTGTACTTGTTGTTTGTTGACGCACCATTTTAATAAAAGATGTCACTGAATCAAACCAGTTTGCTGTTATTAACAAATAAATCTCAAACTGGCACAGAAGCTACAGAACAGATCAATAATCCAGTTCTAGAAACATAATCTGAACTTGTCCCGCCTCGGAGTGAACCTGAGTAACCTCAGCGATGACATCATCAGGTCATGTGACTCCTGAACCAGATTAAGAGGATTGCCGTTCCCTGTTTGTCGCGCGGCGGAGAGAGTTATTGATCGTGTGATCGATTAACGATGAATCCGAGTGTGTGTGTGACGCTCCTGCTGCTGATCGGAGGTCTGCGGCGAGTCGGCAGCAGTCTGCCCGTTGCCACGACGACAACACCTGTGCCACAGGTAGGACAGGTGCATGCTGGGAGAAGGTGGAACCCAGTCCACGCTGGCCTCAACACGACTATCCGTGTGTCGATGGACGCCGACGCCGTCGCCTCCGAGAAGAAGAAGGGCGTCAGACGACTTCCTGGACTCTGTCGACGCCTCAGAAGACGCCGAGTCACCGTCCTGGTGAGGTCACATGACCGGTCTGGTGACATCACAGCCACACAGAAGTCTACATGGTAACCTGTCTGTCTGTCTCTCTCCCTCTCAGTGTAACCTGGAGAAGTTCTGCTGGAGGGGGCGGAGTCAGCCTGTCCGGTCTGGACAGGTGTGTCTCTGTCCGCGGGTGTCCAGGTGTTCACACGTCTTCATCCACAGCCTCTGAAAGGAGGACTAGAGGCGTCGCTGTGACGTCATCACGTTGACGCTCCTATGCAGATGTAAAGTCTGAATAAACATGAAACTGGTTTCAGACGGGGTTTTTTTTTTTGGGGGGGGGGGGGGGGTACACATCATTGTGTTGTCATGTATGTTGTTAAATTACCCAAGTAAAAACAGTCATAAATAAAATTATATTAATATTTTTCTCACATTTGTTTGTATTGTACTCAGTGTTTCATGTTTAAACCATGAAATAACTGCTAGAAAAACCACATTTTTTGAAAATTGTGACAATTTTGTTTTGACAACGCGTAAAAAATGTATATACTGTATTCGACATTTAATTTTCTTTTAATAATTATGGTTAAATCCAGTATTAATGTTTATTCAGTTTGACTAATATGTGTTTTTATCTATATCGACATCGATCCGGTTTTCCTCCACCGGATGTGACGTAAGAGTTGATCACGTTGCAGGGTGTGTGCGGTAACCTTTCATTTCCGGGCCAGGAAGCGACACATTTTAGCCTTCACAATAAAATGTTTGTAATCACATTCAATGTACTCTTTCACTCAATTGTCGCGAAATGCACCGACTAATCGCATATTTATAATAAAATACGTTTATTAATTTATTCATTCATTCATTCATGTTACGGTGGTGAAAATAGCAGCTGTATGTTTGTCATTGCCCCTGATTGGCCTAAAGAAATAGTAAATTCAGACAAAAAATGTGTCGGATGATTCCATGTAAAAGAAAATCCTTCCTTTAATGTTAGGGCCAACTATGTATATAAGGATAATACGTTTATACCAAAGTAAAACTATCTGTATAGGTTTCTTTTATAAAAGAAACCCTGAAATCTGAGGATCGGTATTTTATTTTAAAAAGCCTTACCGGAAGCAGTAGCCGTGTTGTTTCCGCCCGTCAGACTCAGGCCGCGGACTCAGTCGCTAGTTGTCGTGGATTAAGTCGCTATTTTAGGCGCCTGTCTGCGTTATAATCCGTTTTATTCTCTTGTTTTTCCGTTTTGACTTAAACAAACCCGCTTTTGACGGTAAGTTTTCCATCCTAACGCTAAGCTAACATTAGCCAAAGCTAAATGGAGCGCTAGCAGCAAAGTGTTAGCATTAGCAAACACACGGGACTGTTTTGTTTCTGCCTCGTCGATGGTTGAAAATGTCAACATTTACATGAAATTGATAAGTTATAGCGAACCTACTCGCGCTGTTTGGCTATCAGTCAATTAAATGATGAATATTCTTCATAAACTTATAATAATTTTAAAAATATATCACTACTATTGATTGATTTATCGATCCCTTAGGTGGATCCAGTGAGAACTGGTGTTGATTTAAATGTCGGTGGATAGAAGTTATTTACATCTATATTTCTGTCACTAATAATATTCGATTTTTACTGGATGGGAATTCTTAATCATTTTTGCCACCTCGTGTCATTTATACAGCTAAATACGTTTATTTTAAGTGTAATTATTATAATTACCTGGCAGGAGACCGATGGAATCGATCGACGCGCTGATGAAATCAGGATCAATCACACAGGTTCTTTTCCTTCCAGGTTCCAGCTGCTCCGTTCTCTCAGATAGTCATGTGAACCGACAACCATTTGCGAGTCCCAACAGCGAGCGAGTCCTGAACCCGACCGTGTCCGGTTCCGCAGCGGCGTCAGGGTGGCAGCATCCTGGTGGAGGAGCCGGCTGATGGAGAGCGACTGCCGGATCCCAGTGGCCTGCTGCCGGCCCCGCGTCCTCGTCTTCCACGCTCTGTTCTGGGGTCTCGTCTCGCTCAGGTGCGTCACAGCGGAGGTTCTTTACGGGTTCTAGAGGTTCTTTACGCGTTCTAGAGGTTCTTTACGGGTTCTAGAGGTTCTTTACTCGTTCTAGAGGTTCTTTAGGGGTTCTGGAGGTTCTTTGGTTCCCCGTCTGACGGTCTGGTGTCTCGTTGTGTTTCAGAGTGTTTGGCGCGGCTCTTCTGAGCGACGAGAAAACTTCAGGTACAAACCTTTAAATGCAGCAGCAAAGACTGCTGGGAAAATGAGAATTAGGTGGATGCATTGAAGCCCCTGACCTTTGACCTTCTCTTACAGCGGCCGTAAAGCCAGAAGTCGCCCCCTGCTGGCAGCAGGAGGAGTTTGTGGTGATCACAGACTGTTTGCAGTGTAACGCCTTCCAGACGGTAAGCATCCGCTTCAAACCCACATCCTGAAGTCAGCTGGTCGTCGTCATGACAACAGCGCCTGTCGTTTCAGAAGTCGTGGTCGGCGTGCGAGCTGACGGGTTACGTGGAGAGGGTCAACTGCACCCGGTCCAACCGGGACGACCACAAGAGGTGAGTTTGGTCTCATTCCGCCACTGCCGGCTGCGATTATCAGTTAATTAATCAGATGCTGTGCCCCGCCCCCCCAAACCCCGCCCCCACTTAGCTGCCGCTCCGCCGTCATGGAGGAACATCTCTTCTGGAAGTTCGAGGCGGCAATGTTGGCTTTGACGGCCCTCTTCGGCGTCCTTGTGATGGTGCGTCAGCACTGGCTGGACCGCCTCGCGTCGGAGAAGGTTCGGCGCCAGATCGAGTCCATCTAGACCAGAACCTGGACCAGAACCTGGACCAGAACCTGGACCAGAACCTGGACCCAGCCTGAGGTTCTTCTGCTGCAGAGACTGGACTTCATTTAATGTCATTTATTTAAGTGATGAGCAGAAGACGATCCCGTCTGAAACGTTCCCACCAAACATTTTTATTTAAGTGCGTCGAGGGGCGGAGGACTGGTTCTGAGCTCGGCTCTCGGGACCCGGGGGGGGTCGCCGGGGTTTCTTCGTGCTGCCTTCAACCTCCAAGCACAAACCACTTTGAAATCTGAGCGTCTGATTGGTCTCTCATTGTTTTTGCTGATGTTTAAGTTGGACCCGATGGGCTTTGAGCTGACAGGAAGTTGGTTTTAAAAACTGAAAAATTAAAGTTTCAAACCAACACAGCTGTGATTGATTTGGTTGAACCTCCGGACCACCAGGGGGCAGCGTTGTGGTTACTCAGACGATAGGAGGCAACAGCCAGAAATCAAGATGCAGCTCGAACCAGAATTAAACCATCCCAAAACCTTCTCCGATTGGACGGAACTCCTGCTGCCGAATTTAATTTCATTCACAAATAATTAAATAATTATTAAATAATTTAATAGAAGTGAACAATGAAATGTCACACCATGGATTTCAAAATAAAACTCAACAGCTCCTGTTCGCAACTTGAAAAACCTACTGTAAACTGAACATAAGAATGCAGTTCATCGCTGCCACCAATAGGATTCCATGAACAAACTAGCTGCTTTGTTCTGATTGGTCATCATAAAAAAATTTTAAAAAAGCTGATTGAATTTAATAATTAGAAACCGACTAGAATTAAAGAGTCCAGTGAGAAATAAAAACGCTTCATAAAGGCTTCCTGGCTTCTGATTGGCTGGCTGGTCAGAGTGATGTCACCTGAGTCTCTCAGTTGATTTGCTCGTAAACAACGGTCGCCGCCGTCTTCCGAACGCAGACGTAGATCCCTCCAATCAGCAGCAGGAGGGTGGGCGTGCCCAAACCGAACGCCATCACACTGAGAACCAGCGGCGAGAGCGAGTCGACGGGCGGCGAGCCGGAGCCCAGCAGCAGCGTCCTGCAGGAAACAGAAGAAGAAGAAGAAGCGTGACACGCCCCTCCACCTGCGTGTCCAGGTGTACGAACCCAACGCACCAGCGGAGGAACCCGGTGCTGTGGTAGAACGGATCCCCCGCCAGCCCGAAGCTGACGTTCAGCCCGAACGCCTCCGTCTGTGTGAAGAACCCTCGGATCAAACCGGACGCCGCCGCCGCCCCCTCGCCGCTCTGAGGCAGGGGGGCGGAGTTATGGCAGGGCGTGGCATCCTCCAGCGTCGGGTTGGGCTGACGGTACGCCACCGGCTTCCACTGAAGGAACGCCGGAACGTCGGAACCGTTCGCCGATGGAACCCAAAGGGACACCTGATGGGGGAGAACACCGTCAGCCAATCAGATGAGGCTCCTCCCACTTCCGGTTGAGTGAAGCCTCACCTTGAATATCGCCGGCGTGAACTCGTCGTCGATCGACTGACGAGTCTCCACTCTGCTCGGCGGGTAAGCCCCGCCCACTGTCTGGAGCTCCAATAGGAACCTGGAATGATTGGAGCGCGGCGACAGTCCGTCCAATCGGACGCTCAACTGGGAGGAGTTAGCTGTGTGGAGGAGGCGGGGCAAGGAGAGGCCACGCCCCTCCATTTCAAATACCGACAACTGGGGAAGAAAAATATCGTAATAAACATAGAATTCAAGTCATTGCGTCGCCGTCATGCGTGTCTCCATGGCGACAGACCTGCAGACAGACGGACCCGTTGGCAAGGGCGCCGCAGAGCAGCGCGTCGGGGCCGGACAGGTTGAGACGCGACCAGACGGCGTCCTGAAGGTCGTAAGGCGGCAGGAAGTCCGAGGGTTCGGCCGTGTTGTTGGCGTCGTCGTACTCCAGCAGCTGAAACACAAACGACAACGAGATTAGATTAGATTAGGATTAGATTAGGTTTAAGGTGGACTGACTGACTGCTGTGACAGATTTAAGGTGGACACGTTACCCTGCTGAAGGTGAGGGCGGTGCTGTAGAGAACGCTGCTCTCTGGCTCCACCCACAGGCCGCCGTCGTGGTTACGATCTTCAAACTGAGTCCAATTCACCTGAGAGAGGAGAACGTCACATGATCACATGATTCTGCCTGTGAGCCAATCAAAAGCAGCATCACAAAATACCGGTCAGGCTGAGGGTACCGCCCACAGCGCCCCCTACAGGGCTGGATGTATAAAAACAACAGATCATCATGGCAACACGATGATGTCATCGTCGACAGACCTTGACGGCGGACGCCGTGGTGTCGGTGTGGACGAGCAGCAGCGTCGGCGCCCCCTGGCTGCAGAGCAGGAAGTGAAGCGTGTCGTTGTCGCCGACGGCGCGAACGTGAAGCAGGTCGAAGTCGGGAGGCGGCGCCGGCGCGCCGGGGTTGATCTCCACCGACAGCTGAGGAGCGAAGCCACAGACGCCATGATCAATACATCAATGATCGTAGTGATCAGGTCAGACTGATGGTGATGTAATCAAATCATTTCGACCAATCAGTGTAGACGTTACACAAGAGAAACAATACACAAGATTCCTTTATCACCAGATCACAACCAATCAAAGCTGAAAACGTCATCTGAGTGATGACGTCACGTTACTTATTTAGGTAGACCTTAAAATCAGTAAACTACTGATCCCATGATCGATGCTGATTCGACTCCGACATGTTGACACAAGTATGGATCCGATATCTTCTGATTATTGATTAGTTGTCACGTGGTTCGCATCAACGGCTGAGAACTAAAAGGAGTTTTGATCTCGGCTCCTGACCATTTCCCTGTTTTTGTCTGATCCAATCACCGTGTCTACGTCACTTCCGGGCTGTTCCTCCCGGTAGCGGGGTGTTCTCACCTTCCTCTTCAAAGCGTCCCCCCCGCTGAACAAACCGAGACTCGAACCGAACACAGACAACAGCAGAAGAGCCGAAGACGCTCCACAACGCGCCTTCCTCTCCGGAGCCGCCATCTTTGTTGTCAATGAGCGGTCACGCGACCCTCCTGCTTTTATATCAGCTGACCAGACTAAGCCCCGCCCCGGAAACACGAAACAGCGATAAACGTACAAAAATTTAGAGTACGTATTCAAGCATTTTACTACTATTACTACCATTATACTAATATGATTAAAAAAAATTAACAGAGGAGTACGTTGTATTATTATAGTACTGTATTATTTAATTCAACAGTATCATGTTATTATAGTACTGTAGTATTTAAATTAAGTATTATGTTTTTTTGTTATGGTATTATTTAAGTAGTGTATTTTCTTATTATAGTACTGTTCAAACAAACAGTATTGTTGTATTATAGTATTATTTAAAAAAACAGTATTATGTGTCTTCTTCTTCTACTTTGGGCTTTTCCCTTCAGGGGTCGCCACAGCCAATCAGTGTCCTCCATCTAACCCTGTCTTCTGCATCCTCTTCTCTCACACCAACTACCTTCATGTCCTCTTTCACTACATCCATAAACCTCCTCTTTGGTCTTCCTCTAGGCCTCCTGCCTGGCAGTTCAAAACTCAGCATCCTTCTACCAATATATTCACTATCTCTCCTCTGGACATGTCCAAACCATCTCAGTCTGGCCTCTCTGACTTTATCTCCAAAACCTCTAACATGTGCTGTCCCTCTGATGTACTCATTCCTGATCCTATCCTTCCTGGTCACTCCCAGAGAGAACCTCAGCATCTTCATCTCTGCTACCTCCAGCTCTGCCTCCTGTCTTTTCCTCAGTGACACTGTCTCTAGACCAAACAACATCGCTGGTCTCACCACAGTTTTGTACACCTTTCCTTTCATTTTAGCTGAAACTCTTCTATCACACATCACACCTGACACTTTTCTCCACCCGTTCCATCCTGCCTGGACACGCTTCTTCACCTCTTTTCCACACTCTCCATTGCTCTGGACTGTTGACCCTAAGTACTTAAAATCCTCCACCTTCTTGATCTCTTCTCCCTGTAACCTCACTCTTCCACTTGGGTCCCTCTCATTCACACACATGTACTCTGTCTTACTGCGGCTAACCTTCATCCCTCTCCTTTCCAGGACAAACCTCCACCTCTCTAGCTTCTCCTCCACCTCTTCCCTACTCTCACTGCAGATCACAATGTCATCTGCAAACATCATAGTCCATGGAGATTCCTGTCTAACCTCGTCTGTCAGCCTGTCCATCACCATAGCGAACAAGAAGGGGCTCAGAGCTGATCCCTGATGCAGTCCCACCTCCACCTTGAACTCCTCTGTCACACCTACAGCACACCTCACCACTGTCTTACAGTCCTCATACATGTCCTGCACCGCTCTAACATACTTCTCTGACAATCCAGACTTCCTCATACAATACCACAGTTCCTCTCTGGGCACCCTGTCATAAGCTTTCTCCAGATCTACAAAAACACAATGCAGCTCCGTCTGGCCTTCTCTGTACTTCTCTATCAACATCCTCAAAGCAAATTGTATTATGTTGTATTATTATGGTATTATTTAAATAGCATTCTTACTTATTAGTAATAGTATTAGTAACACTACAGTATTATTTAAATAGTATTATGTTATTATAGTATGGTATTATTTAAACAGTATTATGTTGTATTATTATAGCATAATTAAAAAAAACAGCATTATTTAGCATGATTTTTTTAGTTGCCAAATTGACTACACTAATCAGTTAGCCTAATTAGCCATTCAGCCAACGCGGCCCCTGTGGAACAGGACCTGAACCCCCCGACCCCCGTCCCCCGACCAACATGAAGACCCCAAACACAAACTGGATCTGAACAGGAACTTTATTAACTTCAACTGAGTCGACTGGGACACACACACACACTCTCTCTCACACACACACACACACACACACACACACGCACACGGAGTGACTCTGACGTCGATCTGGACCACGCCCCCCTACTCGGCTCCCTGTCCTCCCATTGGCTCGTCTTTGTCCTTCTTCTTGTGACCGGAGACAATGTCGTCGATGCGCAGCAGCAGGATGGCCGTCTGGGGACACAGAGCAGACGTTTACTCATCGATCGCTGATCAGCATCATCGATCGGCGTGTGGGCAGGGCCTCACACCTCCATGGCGGTCTTGTAGGTCTGAGCTTTAACGGCCAGCGGGTCCCAGATGCCCAGAGCCGACATGTCGGACAGGCAGCCGGACTCGCCGTCCACCCCCCAACAAGCGCCGTTGTCCTGGGTGTGTTTGGCCTGATCAACGACAATCAATCGATACATAATCAATGACATTTGATCTGAATATAACAGATCTGAGTACGATCGGTTTGAATGACGACGGTGTAACGTTTGTTCACCCTCAGTGACGTCAGCATCCTGATGGTGGAGGCGCCGCAGTTCTGGATGAGGGTGCGGGGGATGACCTCCAGCGCCTGCGCCACGGCGCGGTACGGCGCCTGCTCGATGCCCGTCAGGGCGCGCGAGCGCTCCATCAGGCGGTTGGACACCGCCATCTCCACGGCGCCGCCGCCCAGCAGCAGCATGGGGTCCAGCAGGACGTTACGACACACCTGCATGGCGTCCTGCAGGTTCCGCTCCATCTCCTGGGGGGTCACAGACACACAGTCAGGTCCCTGAACGCCTCGCGGCGGGTCATCCCCTACACTAGGGGGCGCCACGGGCGGCGAGTGAGGCTCACGGCGAGGATCTCTTTGCAGGCGCCCCTCAGCAGGATGGTGCAGGCTTTGGGGTCTCTGCACTCAGTGATGAAGGTGAAATACTCGTCGCCGATCTTCTTCACCTCGAACAGCCCCGCCCCCGTGCCCACGTCTTCCTCACGCAGCTCGTCGGTCCGACTGACGATTCGAGCGCCGCACGCCCTGAGAGGGAGAGAGACGCGTTTAACAGAGTGCTCTCTGCTGATTGGCTGCAGACGGAGCATGTGACCTCAGGTGGGTTACCTGGCGATGCGGTTGTTGTCGGTCTTACGAACGCGGCGGATGGCGGTGATGTTGGCCTTCACCAGGTAGTGCTGGGCCAGATCTGAGAGGGAGGGGCCACAGGTCAGGGGTCAGACGGGTGGGGGGAGTTCAGGTGTGTGTGTGTGTGTGTGTATGTGTGTGTGTACCTGACACGCCCTTCTCAGTGATGACCAGATCCGGTTTGAGGCGGATGATGTCCTCACAGATCTGTTGGATGTAATCTTCCTCCATCTGCAGGATCCTGGCAAAGTCCTCCTCCTTACTGATCTCTATGTCCGTCTGCACACACACACACACACACACACACACACACACACACACACACACACACACACACACACACACACACACACACACAAAATTAACAGTTTCAATGTTTAAATCTTTTTCAAAAGTTTACAACTGTTTCCAAAGTTTATAACTGGTGTGAACAGGTTATAACATGTGTGAAAAGGTTATAACATGTGTTAACAGGTTATAATTTGTGCAAACGGGTTGTAACGTCTGTGTGAACAGGTTATAACACATGTAAACAAGTTATAAAGGGTTTGAACAGATTATAATGGGTGTGGTTATAACCTATTATAACCTGTGTGAACAGGTTATAATGTGCATTAACAGGTTATAACGCGCCGTACCTGGCTCTCCCCCTTCTTGTACTCCAGGGAACAGTCGAGCAGGACGATTCGGGGGTCTCTGATGCTGCGCCTCATCTGGGGGTGGGTCACGTCTTTGTTCACCATCACGCCTCTCAGGACACACGAGTCCTCGAAGATCCCACCGGGAACCTGGGCAGAATGCGGCAGCGATTACAGGATGCGTTCCAACTCGTCCACGGGGGCGGGGCGGAGGAGGGGCGGGGGGGCGTGCCATACCTTCTCCACCTTGGCGTAGTTCTTGATGTCGATCTCTTTGCGCCCGTTGTCCTCCAGCTCCACGGTGCGGACGGCGTCCAGAGCGATGCTGCAGGCGAGCTCCGACCAGCGGCCCAGAGCTTTGGTGTTGATGGCCGAGTGGACGATCTTCATCATCATGACGCGGTCCGACGGCTCCACGGGCGTGCTGAGGACAGACGGGACCGTCAACGCACCGCCATTTCAGCACGAATCACTTATCGTCCACCGGACGTCAGCGTGAGATGAAACGCAGCACAAAACGCTTCCAGGCTAATGCTAACAGCCGTGACGCTCCACTTCCTGCTGCCCTTTCAAAGTAAAAGCGTGTGTGAGTACCTGATCTCCCTCAGGGCCTCCAGCATGTCCTCCAGGGCGCGTCTGTAGGCGCTGATGACGACGGTCGGATGCATCTGCTGCTCCAGGAACTGCTGAGCGACGGCTAGCATCTCACCGGCTAACGACAGAGACAAACCGATAATGAGGAGCCAGTTCCACGTTTGTGGGGTGATGATGATGATGATGATGTCACGTGGATCAATCCCAGCATCCCTCTCACCCAGGATGATGACGGACGTGGTCCCATCTCCCACCTCCTCGTCCTGCGTGCGGCTGATCTCGATCATGGTTTTGGCGGCGGGATGCTCCACCTGGATCTGAGGTGGACAAGAGTCACATGACCCGCCGATAGAGGTCATGACCTTTACCCCCCCCAACCCGTTAAAACCAGCATGAGGGATCTCACTTCTCTCAGGATGGCGTTTCCATCGTTGGTCATCACGATGCCCCCCATGGGATCCATCACCATCTGCAACCAATCAACCAATCAATCAACAGGAGATCAATAATCTGATGATGAAGACGAGCCACTCTTCATCCTCTCATCAGTGATGACGTCTCACCTTCATCATGGCCCGCGGGCCGAGGCAGGTCCGGATCACATCGGCGATGGTCTGAGACAAACAAGAACAAACAGAGGTTCGTTCAAACTGAGGTGGGCGGGGCTGTTCTGAGGCCACGCCTTCTCGCCGCCTCCAACCAGCTCAGTTGAAAAATTGATTTTTGTACGTGGTTTTAAAACTCGACTGTCAAAACATTCACATTCATGTAAATACAAACGTCGTCCATTGACCTCGTGACCCCTGAGGCTCCGCCCCCTCAGGTCAGACACATACTCACCTTTGCGGCGTTGATGTTTCCTGTCTGGACTTTACGGCCCGACTCTCTCTTTATGTTCTGGTCTGCAGAGAAAAGGTAGACCGTCACATGATGCAATTTTTAAACTGCTGATCAATAATTACTAATCAATAGTTTATTAATATTACAAAAACAACTAGAATTAAATCACTACATTTTAACCCTTAAATTACTTCAATCCTGTCACACATCTGACAGGAAACCAATCACTGATTGATCTCCGATCAATAAGCTAATGAAATCATTCACGTTGATATTGATCACTTTGACGTCACTGATCACGTGATGCTTCTATCACATCCTGACACCAGACAGATGAAGATGATGATATCTGTCATCATTCATCAGGACGGCGATGGGATCAGCTGATCGATCAGTTTGATCAGATATTTATGGCCCTAAACTCACTTTAAATAAAAGCAAAGGCGTCAATAAAAGAAAAACATGAAAAAAAAACTCATGTCATCAGTGACGTCGTTAACTGTTAACTAATGTTAGCACTGCCGGCTAGCCCCGGTTAGCTTACAAACATCCTGCTAGCTTACATTAGACTGAACTGCAGCCATTAGCCACATTAGCTGGAAGGTTTAAATGTGATTATAAACGAGATTAAAGTTAGCCTACCGTTAGCTTACCGGTAAGCTAACCTACTTCATAGCTCCATGCTGACTAACGAGGGTGAGGCAGCTTAGCCTGAACGCGAGCTAACGATGCTAACGCTGCTGCCCGTTGTGAGTGAACGGCGATGCTAACAGTTAGCCTGCAGGGAGGAGCACATGCTCCGGCTAGCGACCTGCTCAGCTTTGTGTCGCAGCCGCGCTCCTCCAACGGTAACCCCGTCCAAACCGGAGCCGGTCCCGCCCCCCGGTGCCGCCGCGGCGGAGTAAAAACACAAAGGCAGAACTTCCCCGGCTTCAGCGGATACTTACTGAGCACTAAAACCTGCTGGCCGAACATTTTGACAACGTGAGTTGGAACGGGTCGGCCCGAGTGGTGGTGGGACTCGATCAAGGAAGGAGGAGCATCCGCTGGAACCGGAAGTAGAGCATCAGTACTAACCAATGAACGTAGGAAATGGGATGATTGACAAGACGATCAACCAATCAAGTGAATGAGGTGAAAGCAACCCGTGGAAACAAGAAGTTGAACCATTTATGGATGAAAAGCAACTTTTATCATGATTTTAAGAATGTAAAACCACGAGTTTATTATTTTAGATGACTTATTAAGTATTTAAAAAGGCAATATTATTGACAAATTCGTGTTCACAAATACAGACCAGTATTTAGGGATCAGTAAATATTTAATTGAACATCTATTTCAGCCTCGTCGTCAGTTAAATAAAGCATTTAATTTAATAAACGTAAAATATGATATTGCCGTGTTTGAGTTGTGATTATTAAACTATTCAAAAAACTTCTTAGAAATATTTCCAGAAAAAGTGACAAATAAACCACTAGGAACACTTCACCATTAATTAATAATGTGGTTCCGTATTGAAGTTTAACAGTGACATCATTAATTTTTGTGTCATTATTCTATGACTTATTTATGCTTGTCTCTAAAAGAGTCACTTTTATTAAACACAAAACTTCCTCCAGTAACTTAAAACACATCCATTTGTCACCAAACATATAAAAACACTTTGTAAGAAATAAAAAATAAATAACTTATCCAAAGACAACACAAAATGAACTGCATGTTTGTGCGTAAAATAAATATGAACAAAAATCAGGGCATTGAACTACAGCAGTGAGCAGCTCAGGAGAAATAAATCCTTCAAAATGAACAGAATCAGCAGGACTGGACCGATCAATGATTATAGAAAATACACTCATCAATAAACACATCGGTTCTGATCGGAGACGTGAGTCACGGGTCGTCTGAAGGCAGCAGGAAACAAAGTGACGCTGTAATTTATGAAAGAATTGTGTTTCTTTTAAATATTAACTAATTCTGAATCAATATTACTATTGTTGTTTTGGCCCCGCCCACTCAATCCAAACATAAATAATAAATAAACACACGTTTTTGTAGGCAGTCTGGTGAAACCACTGACGTCAGCTATGAAATCACCATGGCAACACAGAGAATCTGGACCGTCTCCGGATTCCGGTTCAGATTCAGGATTTCTTGTCCCATCCTCTTGTTGTGTCCGTTGTCATGGAGACCAGCTGAATTCCGATTGGCCGACATCAGAGTTCGTCCCTGCCGTTGAGCGACAAATCGTGACTCGCCTCGCGTTTCAAAAACTTCAGGATGTCTCTGACTTCTCGGGCCCCCTGAAAAAAAAAGACATGGAAGATGCGGTTGCTATGGCGACATCGGTGTTCTTCCTGTAACGACTGATGATGTAATCTACCTCGTATCGTACGGGTTCGTCCTTTCGGCCCACCGGAGCGAGGTAGATGGTGGGGAACCTGGGGACAGAGAGACGATGAAGATCGGCCTCGTCATCGGCGCGAGCGCGGCGACTCACTTCCTACCCGTGGACGTCGTAACCGTGGGGGACGTCGTTGTCGACGGCGTTCATCTTGGCGACGACGACGTTGGGGCTTGTGGAGAGCTAACGGGGACAGAAACAGGCTCTGATGAGGATCGTCCAATCACAAACTGACTGCTCCAGGATGATGAAGAGGATGATGATGATGATGGTTAGGGTACCTCGTCAGCCAGCGCTCTGTAGACCGGTTCCAGTTTCTGACAGTGTGGACAGGACGGGGAGTAGAACTGGATCAGGACGTCTTTGTCCGGGTCGTTGACGACGGCATCGAAAGACTCAGCGACAACCACCTGTAGCCACGTTAGCACGTTAGCATTTTACTATTAGCAGGAAGTGGAAACAATGGAATCAATGTCACCTTCATGCTATCATTAGCGAGCTAACGTGCTAATACAGATTAGCTTGAGAATAGTTGTTTGAGGCATCTTGACGTCACTGATGCTAATTAAAACATTTGGGATATAAAAATTAAATTGATTGATATCTGCTCTGATAGGCTAACGCTAATGCTATCTGCTCTGATAGGCTAACATCAATGCTATTTTAAATCTGGGTATTTCTATCAAGGTAAAGCCAGGAACAGGCTGTGACGCTGTCTTCTGATTGGCTGACACCTTGACGGCGGCGGCGTTCCTCTCGGGTACCGGCTCAGACTTCACGTAGCGTTTGATTTGTCCGCTGAAGTAGTCGTCTAGGAAACGCTCCAGGGAGCGGCCGTCCCTCCTGAAACACACATCCATCAGTGTGTGTGTGTGTGTGTGTGTGTGTGTGTGTGTGAGAACAGGTGTGTGTGAACACACACACGCTGACGTACGTGAACTCCTCCCTCATGGTGAACTTGTGACCCAGTCGTGTCCTGATGGTGACGAACGGCAGCTCCCCCCCGTCTGATGTCCCCAGACCGAAGTCGTCCTCCAGCTCAGACAGGAAGTCCTTCTTATTGGCTACTGAAAACGTCAGGCCCCGCCCCACATATTTAGATGCGACTTTCATCACCCTGGCAACAAGATAAAAGGGGTGGGGCTTAACATTTAACATGTAGGTGATCAAGTCTGAATGTTTCCGTCGACAAAAGTCAGCGGACGCCTCAGGCGCCCCCCGGTGGACAAACACTGCAGGCAGATCGTCGGCCGTCCGCTGACTTTTGGCCACCTGCTCACCTGTTCCTCCAGTAGGCGGAGCCCCGCGGGTTGTGGAGGAAGTCCAGGTCGTAGAACGCCGTCAGGAGGTCCCGCCCCCTCAGGCGGTCCCTGTTCTCCACCGTCATGTGAGGGCACAGGCCGTAGCTACAGACAGACAGGTGGAGGCAGACAGACAGGTGGTGACGGGTGCAGACAGACGGGTGCAGACAGACGGGTGCAGACAGACGGGCGTCTCACAGGTTGTCCCTGATGAAGCGTCTCAGCGAGCTGATGGTCATGTGACCATCGTGAACCAGAACGCCGTCCTCAAACATGTTGTCCAGTCTGGGAGGCCTGAACAGCAACACACACCTGACAGCACACACACACCGGTTACTGTGTGTGTGTGTGTGTGTGTGTGTGTGTGTGTGTGTGTGTGTGTGTGTGTGTGTGTGTGTGTGTGTGTGGACCCACTCTGTGTGGACGCCGTACTTCCCGGCCGTCTCCAGCGCGACGGCGTGAGCGAATCGGAACTGATCCCTCAGGAGCGACGCCGCCTTCAGGAACTCCATCAGACGGGGGCTGTCTGCACCTGAGAACACACCTGAGCCCCGCCCACACGGTCACATGACCACACACCGACCACGCGTGTCTGCTGTGATGTCAGAGCGTACCGACCACGCTGGCGTCGTAGTGCGTGATGAAGGTCTGGAGGTCTTCCTCAGTGTGGAGGGGGGCCGAGTCGGGACCCGTCTGTCTCTGCATGTGGTGGTAGATTCCATCTACACACACACACACACACGGTTCAACACACACTCTGTATTCTGTTGTTGTTTGTTTGTTGTTTGTTTACCTGCAGTGCGCGGGCCGTCGTAGGGGGCGGAGTCTCTGCCGTTCCTGAAGATCTTCAGCGTGGGGTACCCCGAGACCCCGAAACGAGAACACGTGTCTGTGTTCACCGTACAGTCCACCTGTCAGCAGGTGTGAGACAGGTGTCAGTTACTACAACAACACAAACAGTTTATCAGTAGGGTTGGGTGGAGACAGACAGGTGGAGACAGACAGGTGGAGACAGACAGGAAGAAACAGACAGGTGGAGACAGACAGGTGGAGACAGACAGGTGGGGACAGACAGGTAGAAACAGACAGGTGGGGACAGACAGGTAGAAACAGACAGGTGGAGACAGACAGGTGGAGACAGACAGGTAGAAACAGACAGGTGGGGACAGACAGGTGGGGACAGACAGGTGGAGACAGACAGGTGGAGACAGACAGGTGGAGACAGACAGGTAGAGACAGACAGGTGGGGACAGACAGGTGGAGACAGACAGGTGGAGACAGACAGGTGGAGACAGACAGGTAGAAACAGACAGGTGGGGACAGACAGGTAGAAACAGACAGGTTGAGACAGACAGGTGGAGACCGACAGGTAGAAACAGACAGGTGGGGACAGACAGGTGGGGACAGACAGGTAGAAACAGACAGGTGGAGACAGACAGGTGGCGACAGACAGGTTGAGACAGACAGGTGGAGACAGACAGGTGGGGACAGACAGGTGGAGACAGACAGGTGGAGACAGACAGGTGGAGACAGACAGGTAGAAACAGACAGGTGGGGACAGACAGGTAGAAACAGACAGGTGGAGACAGACAGGTGGAGACCGACAGGTAGAAACAGACAGGTGGAGACAGACAGGTGGAGACAGACAGGTAGAAACAGACAGGTGGGGACAGACAGGTAGAAACAGACAGGTGGAGACAGACAGGTGGAGACAGACAGGTGGAGACAGACAGGTGGGGACAGACAGGTAGAAACAGACAGGTGGAGACAGACAGGTGGAGACAGACAGGTAGAAACAGACAGGTGGGGACAGACAGGTAGAAACAGACAGGTGGAGACAGACAGGTAGAGACAGACAGGTAGAGACAGACAGGTAGAGACAGACAGGTGGCGACAGACAGGTAGAAACAGACAGGTGGAGACAGACAGGTGGAGACAGACAGGTGGAGACAGACAGGGAGAAACAGACAGGTGGAGACAGACAGGTGGGGACAGACAGGTAGAAACAGACAGGTGGAGACAGACAGGTGGAGACAGACAGGTGGAGACAGACAGGTGGAGACAGACAGGTGGGGACAGACAGGTGGAGACAGACAGGTGGAGACAGACAGGTGGAGACAGACAGGTAGAAACAGACAGGTGGAGACAGACAGGTGGAGACAGACAGGTAGAGACAGACAGGTAGAAACAGACAGGTGGTGACAGACAGGTAGAAACAGACAGGTGGAGACAGACAGGTGGAGACCGACAGGTAGAAACAGACAGGTGGAGACAGACAGGTGGAGACAAACAGGTAGAAACAGACAGGTGGGGACAGACAGGTAGAAACAGACAGGTTGAGACAGACAGGTGGAGACAGACAGGTGGAGACAGACAGGTGGGGACAGACAGGTAGAAACAGACAGGTGGAGACAGACAGGTGGAGACAGACAGGTAGAAACAGACAGGTGGGGACAGACAGGTAGAAACAGACAGGTGGAGACAGACAGGTGGAGACAGACAGGTGGAGACAGACAGGTAGAAACAGACAGGTGGGGACAGACAGGTAGAAACAGACAGGTGGAGACAGACAGGTGGAGACAGACAGGGAGAAACAGACAGGTGGAGACAGACAGGTGGAGACAGACAGGTAGAGACAGACAGGTAGAAACAGACAGGTGGAGACAGACAGGTGGAGACAGACAGGTGGAGACAGACAGGTTGTTGTCTCACCCTCGCCAGCTGGACCGCCCCCTTCAGTCTGGTCGCTGCCTTCTCAAACTCTGGAGCCAGTTTCTTACAGTGACCACACCTGAGGAGGAGAAGAAGAAGGTGCAGACAGACAGACAGGTGCAGACAGACAGACAGACAGGTGCAGACAGACAGACAAACAGGTGCAGACAGACAGGTGATGATGCTCCGTTACCATGGCGCGTAGAATTTCACCAGCATGGTTTCCTGCTCCGTTGCCAGGTAGTCGAAGTCCGCGTCCCCGAGCTCCAGCACGTCCCTGCGCGGGAACACCGCGGCGGGAAACCCCGCTAACAGCAGCGCGACGACCGGAAGCAGCTGGACGGAACCCGCCATGACGGACGGAACGATCGATCAAAGAAACGATTGATTAAAGGGGAGACGGTGGCCGCGAAGGACCGAGGAGCGACGGCGGAGGGAAGCTGGTGGAAATAAAAAAAACCCTTCCGGTCAAATTCCAAAATAAGAGGCTCAAGTTTGAGATAATTGGAGGATTTCAAAGTCCAAGACTTTTAATTTGAGCAGAATAATTAATTATTTCCTTTAAAACACACTTTTGATTAACTTTATTGTCTAAATTCTTTTCATACGCGATGTCTTTTGGTTTTTATTGTGAAGGTATATAACTGTTTCCGGTAGTAGCCTCATCGCCCCTCCCCCACGGTCAAATCGAGTGGCTTACCATAAAAAGACCGGAAAGCTGCTTCCTGATTGGTCCACATTGGTGAGAGGCGGAAATGTAGACTTCTCATTGGTTTTTCCACCTGCCAATCACAGGTATCCCGTCACACGAGTTAAAAATAAGAGACGTTTTCTGTTCATAAAACTACTTCGGGACTGAAATATGAGGGGTTTTTTATAAACTATATATCAAAAAATTATGAATTTTATTATTTGTCCTCAAAAAAATTATTGTTAATGTTATTTGATCATTGAAACATTTTTAATTTTTAAATTAACACATTTATAATTATTAATTTTAATTAACAGTGCAAAAAGTATCTTTTAATGTCAGGATTTGATGGATGAGCTACTTATTAGTTTTAGGAAAGCTGCAGCTGTATTTTCCCGACGCTCCAGAGATGTTTGTGGCCTGAATCAACATTTAGTAAAATTAAAATTTAACCCAACTTTTCATTGAACAAACCTAAAACGCCACCATTTCAAACCTTTAATGGAAAACAACCAACAAATGTTTGAAAATCAATTTCATAGCAGCAAACAGTCGACCTTCACTCACTCTTATTCAATGTGAATACTTGTAAAACAACCTTCACTGATGTGTCAGGCTGCTAGGAATCATGGGATTGATCAATACCGACAAAAAATTCCCAGAACTACTGAAATAAAACCCATAAACATGTTCATATTATCAATTCCAGTGCAAATGTAAAGAATATTGTGAATTCTGTCCAAAGTGACGTGTGAATCTGTGCTGGTGATGATTGTGACCTCTGACCTCGCTGAGAGAGGTCAGAGCTGATCAAGTAAAATAAATAATCAATACGTATAAATAAAACATTCTGAATGGTGACAGAGTGAGGATCCAGACGTTCCTTCAAAGCTCCAGAGGCAGAACCAGAACCCTTCTGGAAAACAAACAACTATAAAAGCCTTCAGGAGAGGTTCTCCTCTGGGGAACCAGGTTTGAGAGAGTCACAGCTTGGAGGGGGGGGGGGCAACATGTCAGGATCAGCCCCACAGCAGCAGCAGATGTGGATTAGAGGTGAATGATTCAGCCCGCCTTCAGTCTAGAGCTTCTTCCTGATTGGTTCGTCCTGCCAGGAAGACGACTTTCGGAACGCCGAGTGAAAAAGTTTCATGAGGTCATCGAATCGAACGCTCACCTGGAAAAACAAAAATAGGAATCGTCCTTTAAAGAATATTTACAGACTGAGCTTCTCTACCTGGACGCTGCGGCTCCGCGCCCCCCCTACCTGGTGGGCGGTCTTGTTTCCCAGCTGGGCAGAGACTTGTCTAAAAGTCTTCTGATTGGCTCCTCTCTGCTGACAGGCTGTCAGGATGGCGCGGTCCGCCTCGCTGGAACAGGAAACGGTTTTAGCGATTAGCTGTGCTAGCTAGCAACCCACCCCCTCCAGCGGGCCGACACAGGAAGTGACACGTTTCTGCTCTCACCGGGTCCAGACCACCACTTTCTCTCCGTTCGACATCGTCGAGATGTTTTTGGCGCCGACGTGTCGCTCTGACTCCTCCTCTTCAGACGTCGGATCGGCTGACTTCCTGTCAGGAGGATTCTGGGACATGTAGTCTGTGGCTGTGTTATCAGAACCTGGGGTGTGAAGCTGCTGGAAAAACTCCCAGAATTCCTCCTGCAGGCTGGGATGGTGCTGGAGGAGCGACGAGATCTGAGAGGAAAGATGAAGATTCTGACTGTTTCACAAAACAACCCGACAAACAAACAAACAAACAACCAATCAGCTGATTGGATGATGAACGTTTAAGATCTTTCTTTCATCATCTACCTTTTTCATGTCCTCAGGTGTGGGGGCGGAGCTTCCCTGCAGCACAGACACCACCTGATGGTAGAGGGCGGAGCCTTCCCCTAGGCTCCGCCTCAGGAGTCGTAGAAACCTCCGACTGCGTTCAAACAGCTGATGCTCCAGCAGCTGGAAGACAGAAGTGATGACATCACACCGATGACGTCACACTGATGACATCACAAATATGACATCACACCCACCAGTCCACAGCGGCGAGCCTGTGGTCGCGTTAGGAAGGCGGCGAAGTCTCTGAGCAGCTGAGGCCAGGGCCGCAGGAGGCCCCTCAGCCGGTGGTAGAGGGCCTCCGGGGCCCTTGAGGGCCCCGCGGCCGAGAACTGATCCAAAACCTGCAGGAGCTGCTCGGAGACGCCCGGAGACGCCTGCACCGCCTCACACACCTGGACAGGAGACACACGGACCAATCAGAAAGCAGCAGGGGGAAGCACTGTGGGTCATGTGATCAGAGGATCACGTGATCATGTGACTGATGGAGACGTGAGGCTGGAGTTTCTCACGCGGCGGAGATAATCCTGAGCAAACAGCTGATGGTCCGACTCCACCCCCTGCTCCTCCTCCCCCGGCGCTCCGTTCTGTTGTGGGTTCACACGATTATTATCAAACTAACAAACATCTGATTTGCTCGTTTGTTTTCCTGACCTGTGATTGGACGACCGACTCTGTGGATTCTTCTTCTATGGATTCTTGTTCGGAGGCCGTCTCTTCCCGTTTCCTGCGTGACTCCGCCCCCTCTTCATCATCCAGTTCGTCGTCACTTCCTGTCGAGGATTCAGACAGAGCCAGACGGACGTCTTCTTCCTCCTCCCCCTCCTCACCGTCAGCATCCAGCTGGGAGGCGGAGCCTGCAGGTGAGAAGGCGGGGCCTCCGGGGGCAGGAGGCGGACTGAGGAGCCCCCCCCTCCTCAGGCCGGTGAGGGTGCGGTAGTGGCGGCGGATCGACGAGGTCGTGTTGATGTGGGCGGAGCCGTCGTTTCTGGACAGGAGGAGGCGCCGGAGCACGACTTGGGGGGAGCGAGGTGTGGGGGGAGGAAGTGAGGAGGAGGAGTCCAGCTGCTGGTCGCCGCTGGGGAGGGGGGAGGAGTCAGCAGGAGGGGGGCGGGGCTCCTGCTGCTGCAGCACGAAGCCGATGCGTCTGAAGTCCAGGTGTTTGGGGAGGCGGGGGGGGTACACGGTCCCCGGGGGGAAGCTGTAGGAGGCGGAGCGACCCTGACGTGGGGGTGGAGCCTCGGGGGCGGAGCCAGAGGGGTGGTTGTATGCTCTGATGGTGGGGTAGATGACAGGAAGGCTCCTCTGGAACAGAAGGAAGACATTTAATCAGGGGGCGCAGCCCATCTCCACCTGACCTGGGGGGGGGGGTCCACCTACTAGCAGCCACAGCGGCATGACATGCTCCTCCCTCTCCACTGGGGGGCGCCGCCCTGCCGGGTCGACGGAACGACAGGCCACCAGCATCGGCAGCAACACGCGCTGGTACCGGAAGGCCTGCAGACGACAGGAAGTGACACGCCGTCCCACTGCCGGACCCCCCACCCCCCCAGGACGGATCGGGGCGTCACCTTCACCACGTTGTCAGGGAAACCGGGTCTGCAGCACTGCAGGATCCTCCGTCGCACCTGGACCAGAGTCTTCCTCAGCAGGAACTGGGACACCAGCCGGGTGGGGTCCGCCGCCCCCTCCATGTTCCTGAGGCCGAGCACCAGCAGGCTGAGGACACACAGACAGGAAGTGAGTTCGACGGGGGCGTCGCCGCCCCAACGAACCGACAGCGGCGGCGGTTACCAGTCCTCCGCTGCAGTGAAGGCGCTCGTCCTGCGGGGGCAGTAGAGAGCCGGGTCCAGGCTCGCACACGGGAGCAGCTCCGGGTACAGGAAGACCGCACGCGTCGCAAACAGCCACGCTAGCTCAGCAGGAAGCACGGGGTGGCAACGCACTGGACACACACACACACACACACACACACACACACACACACACACACACACTGAAACGCCCGCTCTGACTTCAACCGGACTCCCGTGACGCCCGGCAGGAACTCACTGTAGCCTCTGGCGTCGGGCGGGCGGTGCTGCTGCTGGTGGCTGATGGGAGTCTCCTGCAGCTCCTCCAGCAGCTGCAGCGCCCCCTGCAGGTTGGAGGCCCTGAAGGCGCTGCAGAAGCTGGGGTGATCCGAAGACATCAGCAGCTCGTCCCTCTGAGCCAACAGGTCCAGCTCCAGCTGACGGGGAGACGCCGCCGTCAGTCAGATTATATGTGTGTGTGTGTGTGTGTGTGTGTGTGTGTGTGTGTGTGTGTGTGTGTGTGTGTGTTACCAGGAACTGTCTGGTGGTCTCAGCCTCGCTGTGGAGTCTGCTCACTGTTGAACTCAGCAGGTGGATCTCTGTCAGCAGCTGGACGTGCTGACAGACAATCAGAGGAGTTAAAGAAGCTGCTGACATCAGCAGGAAACAACAAAACATCAACCAATCAAATCACTGGATTGTGTTAATATGAGTCTCTATTGGTCCATTCTACAGGTCAACCGGTTCCCTGGTTGTAGGTGATGGAGTCATGAATGAGGCGCCGTCTACATCCCATAATATCGCCTCTACATCCCATAATATCACCTCTACAGACCATAATAACACTAATTCACTGGCAATGGTGAAACAACATCAGTTCATCAGCTTGATGCTTAAAAATCTTTGGAGTGGATTAAAAATCAGTTTCCTGTTGCCTTTCCTCTTTCATTTCCTGTTGTGTATCCTGCTTCCTGTTGTGTTTCATGTTTCCTGCTGTGTTTCCTGTTGTGTTTCCTATTTTGTTTCCTGTTTCCTGCTGTGTTTCCCGTTTCCTGCTGTGTTTCCTATTTTGTTTCCTGTTGTGTTTCCTGTTTCCTGCTGTATTTCCTATTTTGTTTCCTGTTGTGTTTCCCGTTTCCTGCTGTGTTTCCTGTTTCCTGCTGTGTTTCCTGTTTCCTGTTGTGTTTCCTGTTTCCTGCTGTATTTCCTATTTTGTTTCCCGTTTCCTGCTGTATTTCCTATTTTGTTTCCTGTTTCCTGCTGTATTTCCTATTTTGTTTCCTGTTTCCTGCTGTATTTCCTATTTTGTTTCCTGTTTCCTGCTGTATTTCCTATTTTGTTTCCTGTTGTGTTTCCCGTTTCCTGCTGTGTTTCCTGTTTCCTGCTGTGTTTCCTGTTTCCTGCTGTATTTCCTATTTTGTTTCCTGTTTCCTGCTGTATTTCCTATTTTGTTTCCTGTTTCCTGTTGTTTTTCCTTTTTTGTTTCCTGTTTCCTGCTGTATTTCCTATTTTGTTTCCTGTTTCCTGCTGTATTTCCTATTTTGTTTCCTGTTTCCTGCTGTATTTCCTATTTTGTTTCCTGTTGTGTTTCCTGTTTCCTGCTGTGTTTCCTGTTTCCTGCTGTGTTTCCTGTTTCCTGCTGTATTTCCTATTTTGTTTCCTGTTTCCTGCTGTATTTCCTATTTTGTTTCCTGTTTCCTGCTGTATTTCCTATTTTGTTTCCTGTTTCCTGCTGTATTTCCTATTTTGTTTCCTGTTTCCTGCTGTATTTCCTATTTTGTTTCCTGCTGTGTTTCCTGTTTCCTCTCACCTGCTGTACCTGCTGCTGCAGGCGTCTCCTCTGGCGGCGGTCCAGCTTCAGGGTGTTCGGTTCCGTTTCGCTGAAGCTGCGCGTCTGCAGGCCGAGCCGCCGCCTCCTCCTGATGAACGCCAGCTGCTGTTTGACCGTACGCAGCTCCGTGATTGGTCCTTCCTCTGCCTCGGCTCCACCCACTCGTCTGCGTGAGAACAGAAGGTCAGCAGAGGTCACCACACGACATGATGCTAACCAATAATCCAGTTTGATCGGTCACCATGGAAACTAGCCAACTCCCAACAGTCAGGCGGCGTGTGTGTGTGTGTGTGTTACATACGTGTCACGCTGCTCCTCAGGTGTGTGTCTTCGAGCAGAGGGTGGCTCCTCCTCTTCGTCGTGGCCTTCATCATCCACTTCCTGTCCTGCGAGGTCTTCCTTCAGCTGTAGTGTAACAGACCATAATAGTTTGTAACCGTGTGACCACACGAACACAACGACGGCTGTGATTGGTCAGTTCTAACGACCTCAACATCAAAAACAACCAGAAGAGGCGTTTGTTTTGTGGTGTGGGGACACCTCATGGGGGCGGAGTCTCTCCTCCTACCCCCTCCTGATTCGTTACTATGTAAACATGAATTCCAGCAGTGACCAAAGTACATCCCATAATGCATTGCAGCATGGAGACGCACCGTTTCGAACAGCTCCTCCATCAGCTCGTTCACCTCCTTCTCTGCGGGACACAACAAACCGTCGGTTATTGGCCGGGACAGGAAACACTCGCGTCTCATTGGACGGCCGAGTGGGGGGCGGGGCACTGACTGGTGATGCGGACGGCCTTGTCGTCACGGTAATCCTCCAGGTCGGGCTCGTCGATGTCGGCCAGGAAGTTGTATTCCGGGTCGTCTTCATCGTCGCACTCCTCTGGGGGAGAAACAGGAAGTGTTTGTGACGGCACCACACGACGACCCCTGACCCCGCGCTCGGTGACGCACCTTCGTTGTCCATCTCTGAGGTCATCAGGCCTCTCAGCCAATTCGTCCAATCCCTGTCCTCGTGGGCGGAGCCAAAGTCGTACATGTCCGGTGTAATGTCAGGAGCTCGGAGCTCCGCCTCCAGGATCCCCAGAGGGACGTCGCGTAGCGGCCGCTTGGAGCGCGTCCGGGTCGCCATCAGACCCACGGCCTCCTCCGAGTCCGACAGGGGCTGAGGAGAACCAGTAAAACCAGTTAGACCTGGAGCTCCAACTGGTCTGGAGCTCCAACTGGTCTGGAGCTCTAACTGGTCTGGAGCTCCAACTGGTCTGGAGCTCCAACTGGTCTGGAGCTCTAACTGGTCCGGAGCTCCAACTGGTCTGGAGCTCTAACTGGTCTGGAGCTCTAACTGGTCTGGAGCTCCAACTGGTCTGGAGCTCTAACTGGTCTGGAGCTCTAACTGGTCTGGAGCTCTAACTGGTCTGGAGCTCCAACTGGTCTGGAGCTCTAACTGGTCTTGAGCTCTAACTGGTCTGGAGCTTTAACTGGTCTGGAGCTCTAACTGGTCTGGAGCTCTAACTGGTCTGGAGCTCTAACTGGTCTGGAGCTCACCTGGTAGGGCTTCATGCACACGGCCAGCTCCTCCTCGACGGCGTGGAGTTTCTCCAGGAAGGAGCTCTCGGTCGTTGCTTTGGCGGGGGGGGCTTTGGGCGGGGGAGGGGGTCCCATGGACTCGGAGCACTTCCTGGATCTCCTGCGGTGCTTCCTGGTCTGGACGGGGCGACGAGAGGAGGCGCTGCTACAGACGGTGCGGACAGAGCCTTCATCGCGGACATGCGGGTGAGTTACCTGCCAGGGGCTGCAGCTGTCGTCCTCCCCCCGGATCAGTCGACTCCCCCTGGGGGACGAGGCGATGCTCTCCATGTCGCTCTCCAGGAACGTCTACACACCGACCAATAATCGATCAATCACCTGATAGGTCCTCACACACCCATCAGTGTCCAGTCTCACTGCTCAGCCTCACGTCTTCAGCCGTCTCATCTTCGTCCTCTTCATCAGGGCGGTACTCTTCATCAGAGGAGTCTTCCTCAGCCAGCGGGATGTCCATGAACTGAGGAGCCTGAGACGGACGGGAGAACGCTTTAGGAGGACTTTGAGATGTTTGATGAAGTTCTTTTAGTGAAGCTTCACCTTGTTGGCGTCGCTGGTCTTCTTAATGGGGGAGATGTTCCAGGCTGGAATCACCTGACAGGAAACGGCTCAGGTGAGCGAACGCCGGTCCATGCTATTAGCTTAAACGTTAAAACGCAGACACACACTCACCACTCCCTTCTCCACGACCTCTTTAAACTTGGCTCGAGTCATTTTGGGTTCCTGAAATGAACAAACTAAGGTTTATTTAAGCTCACAAGGTCAAACTCAGGTTTGTTTAAGCCCACCGGGTAAAATTCAGGTTTATTTAAGCTCAGTGGGTCAAATTCAGGTTTATTTAAGCCCACTGTGTCAAACTAAGGTTTAGTTAAGCTCACGGGGTCAAACCCGGCGTTCTAACAGCACCAAATTCCCACTCCTGACCAAAAAAATACCCGGAGGTGAGCTGACAGTGGGAGGTGTCAGCTCACCTCCGGAGCACTACCGAGGCGCCCTTGAGCAAGGTGCCGTCCCCTTCACAAAATTGCTCATTTGAGGCGCACCAAGAAGGAGCTGCCTACAGGCCCCCCCTGTGCGTGGTTGTGTGTATTACAGGGGCCTGTACACACTAATACGGATGCGTGTGATTGAGTGACTAACAAAAACTAGAGTGTGCGTTCTTAATCTCCCTTCGGGGATTATAACAGTGTATTCAAATTCAAATTAAATTAAAAAAACACTCACAAACACCGGGACGGCCTCCGTCTCGTTGATGGCCGCCTTCATCATGGCCACCACGTGTTCGTTGGTGATCACTTCCTGTAGGTCAGAGGTCACACGACACACAGTCAACTCCGTTTGATCTCAGCTCTGCTTCTATTGGCTGGTCTGAGGTCAGCTGGTCTGGACGGACTCACATGGATGATGTTCCTGACGTTGACCGTCGTCAGGTTGTGCTGCTTGGATTTGGTTTCCAGCGATTGGTCCAGCTGTCTGTCGATCTCCAAGTCAACCACTGGCTCCTCCTCCTCGCTCTCTGAGGCTCCGCCCTCCTCCTCCTCCTCATTCAGAGTCCTCTTCCTCCCCTTCCTCCTCCTCACCACCTTCACTTCCTTCTGAACGTCCTCTGGAAGAAAAATGAGGAAGAGGAAACAGAGGAAAGTTGTTTTGTGTTCTCTTTCCGTCATGTCAGGTGACCTCATGGGGGGGTGGGGGCGTGGTGTCGGTTACCCATGGTGATGATGAGGCTGGAGTCAGTGGTGTCCTCCTCCACCAGCAGGTAACCTTCATCCTCCTCCTCCTGATGGGGGAGGGGGTGTGGTGCTCTGGTGCTCCCGGTGGTGGAGAGTTTGAGGCGTTTGCGGACCGAGTTCATTTCGCTGAAACATGACCTCCGACCTCTGAAACATAACACAAACCTACAGGATCAATATAACAATACTGTATTACAATAAACAATATAACAGGGCCTGCGGCGGTCACGAAGGGGTTAAATACCGATCATTAAATTATAAGTAGTGAAAGTACTTGAAGTAACACTAAAGATAATCCTACACCAGTTAAATCCTGTTTTCAAATATCTTCAAAATAGGGAGGTTTATTTTAGGATGACGTCATAATATACAAATAAATTCCAGATAACTCACATGAGGAACCAAAACAAACCAAACACAGCGCCGTACGTTGTGTTAATGCTTCCTGTTAGCAAAAAAACGAGATGGAATTCAATATTAAGTCTGACTAAATGGAATTTATGAAATAAAAACAGGAAATTTACCCAGAAATACTCTGAACCTGTCTGTGTTTACGTTAGCATCTGCTAGCAAGACGCTAGCTGGTGTTAGCCAGCTGTGGCTGCGGTTAGCGACCGGCCGGTGACTCCGCGGTGCTACAGCTAACATGCTAACCCGTCCCCGCTTGGCTAATGGTTGACGCTACCATGATGTGAGGAAGGCTGGAGCCGGGAATCCGTACCGGCACCGGTTTATACCGGCATACATCGGTACCGGACATTCTGTCCCGGTTTATCGTTAATGTTTCTAATCACCAGGGACACACTTACCCGCCACAACGTCACAACGCCTCGGTGAAAAACTACATTTCCGGTTTGGCGTCAGGCGCAACGGTGACATAAGCGCGCGACGGCGGAAGTTGTTGTTCCAAAAATGGAAAATATTATTTTAAAAAAATGTTAAGTTAACAGAACCTGAAGAGAAAATATATATGTATGTATTTTTACAAGTTAAATTTATTCTGCAATCAAAAATTATTCACTTCCTGAACGTCGAAAACGAAGGCGGAATCCTGTCGGTACAAGCCCGGTCAAACTTTTAAATTAACCAATCAGAGTTTACCACGTGACTTCATAGTAACCAATCAGCAATCTTTTACCGGGAAGAGGGTATTAAACCGCTCCGCCCAAGGAGCTTCGTAGCGGTATCACTGCGAGCGGGTCACGTAGCGGACTAACTGCGAGCAAATTCGTCTCTTTCTTACTTTTTTGGAAAATCAGTGAATTTTTCCACCCGCAGTCATGGTGAGTAAAAGCATGAATGTAGTTTTTCTTCAATTATTCAGCTGATTTAAGTCGTTCGCCGTGGTTAAATTACGTAAACTTGGAAGGTGGACCGTTAAACAAACTGCGTCACAGACTTTGCCGCTCAGCAGGGCGTCGCCCAAACTCCCCTAGTTTACTTTCACCCAGTTTACCAGGTTTTAACGGTCCGGTTTCCCGCCAATAACAATTATTCAGAAAGTTGTAAGTTTCCTCAAACAAATGAAGCTCACTGTACTCATCAAAAACTAGATGCGTGTTTTTATTTCGTTGTCTGCGTTTAAAGATTTTTCATTTCAAATGATTTTCAAATGGTGGTGACGTCACTGACAGGCGAAAGCGATCGTAAACTTTGTAAACTTTTTTTTTTTTTTTTTTTTTTACTGTCAATAAAATGACGATACATGTGGTCACGTGGTTCGGTCAATTTGATCATATCCTTTCATAAGCTTGCGTTCAGAAATTTGCAGATGTTCTCAACATGCTGATGACTCCATTATATTCCGTTGACACTTCTTTTTACCTCTTTTTCCAGCGTGAGTGTATCTCTGTGCACGTCGGACAGGCCGGCGTTCAGATCGGCAATGCATGCTGGGAGCTGTACTGCCTGGAACACGGGATCCAGCCGGACGGACAGATGCCCAGCGACAAAACCATCGGCGGAGGAGATGATTCCTTCAACACCTTCTTCAGCGAGACCGGAGCTGGGAAACACGTCCCCAGAGCGGTGTTTGTGGACCTGGAGCCCACCGTCATCGGTAAATCACTCAACCTGACGCTTTTATTTCTCTCTGTCCAATCCAGCGCTTGTATTGATGGTATTTCCTTTCCAGACGAGGTGCGGACGGGGACCTACCGACAGCTGTTCCACCCCGAACAGCTGATCACCGGCAAGGAAGACGCCGCCAACAACTACGCCCGCGGACACTACACCATCGGGAAAGAACACATCGATCTCGTGCTGGACAAGATCCGCAAAATGGTGAGCAAATGTAACCGATTAGTTTGCTTCCAGAGTGTTAGCTGTTGCCATGGCGCCGTGTGTGATCACGCCTGTCCGTAGGCCGACCAGTGCACCGGACTCCAGGGGTTCCTGATCTTCCACAGCTTCGGCGGCGGCACCGGCTCCGGTTTCACCTCCCTGCTGATGGAGCGTCTGTCCGTCGACTACGGGAAGAAGTCCAAGCTGGAGTTCTCGGTCTACCCGGCCCCCCAGGTGTCCACCGCCGTGGTGGAGCCCTACAACTCCATCCTGACCACCCACACCACCCTGGAGCACTCCGACTGCGCCTTCATGGTGGACAACGAGGCCATCTACGACATCTGCCGCCGGAACCTGGACATCGAGCGCCCCACCTACACCAACCTGAACCGTCTGATCAGTCAGATCGTCTCCTCCATCACGGCGTCGCTTCGCTTCGACGGCGCCCTGAACGTGGACCTGACGGAGTTCCAGACCAACCTGGTGCCCTACCCCCGGATCCACTTCCCCCTGGCCACCTACGCCCCAGTCATCTCCGCGGAGAAGGCGTACCACGAGCAGCTGACGGTGGCGGAGATCACCAACGCCTGCTTCGAGCCGGCCAATCAGATGGTGAAGTGCGACCCCCGCCACGGTAAATACATGGCGTGCTGCCTGCTGTACCGGGGGGACGTGGTGCCCAAAGACGTCAACGCCGCCATCGCCACCATCAAGACCAAACGCTCCATCCAGTTTGTGGACTGGTGCCCCACCGGATTCAAGGTGGGCATCAACTACCAGCCCCCCACTGCCGTCCCCGGGGGGGACCTGGCCAAGGTGCAGAGGGCGGTGTGCATGCTGAGCAACACCACCGCCATCGCCGAGGCCTGGGCTCGCCTGGACCACAAGTTCGACCTGATGTACGCCAAGAGGGCCTTCGTCCACTGGTACGTGGGGGAGGGCATGGAGGAGGGGGAGTTCTCCGAGGCCAGGGAGGACATGGCGGCACTGGAGAAGGACTACGAGGAGGTGGGGGCCGACAGCGCTGACGTAGAGGATGACGAGGAATATTAGACGCTGAAGGCCAGATGGTCTCTGGCTGGTCGGGGGTTCCTGCAGTTTGTTTGTTCACTGGTGAGTTGTGAGGTTTTAAAGCACAGCTAAGGAGGAGGAGGAGGATGGAGAGGAAGATGAGTTCACCAGTTAACTTGTGTTCTCTTTCCTGTTTAAATGAGAGGCTGGACCGATTTTCTGTTTGTTCAAATGTTGAATAAAAGTTGTTCTTTGATGCAAAAACATTTTGTCTTCATTACATTCATTCCTGCTGTTGGAGACGGTTTGCAGAACAACAGATATTAAATGTTCCAGTTAAACTAGTCTGTGGACAGTTCTTCTAGTCACCATTTAACCCTCATGGACCGATTCAAATGGACACACACACACGACCTAATCAGGTCACCAAAGGGCCGTCTCACAAAAATGTTTTCAAAAAAAATAGAAAAAAAATTTTTTTTTCAATGCATCTTTTCCTTCAGACCGATCCATACATGGATTATATTATTATGTTTATATGGAATTTACCATTAAAACCAACAGATCACTGGGGTGAAACGTCAAACGGTGTAGTTAAACGTTTGGCAGCTGAGCGACACCAATTAAAAGCATAACATGGGACCTTCAGGGAATTTAGATATTTAGCCTTTTAACTGATTTACTGGGAGAAAAACACAAAAATGTCACTTTTGGGCCCAAACAGTTCCCAAGGGTTAAAAATCTCATTTTTCTACTGAGTAGATGTTTTATTGATAACAGGAGCTCAGACCCAAACTTAAGAACTAAAAGCCAGACATTAGTTGCCTGTAATTATAAGGTTAAATTCTCTTTTTGTCCATATAGACACATAAATCCTCCAGTGTTCTTCCCTCATCAGGCACGAATATCAAAACATTTCATGTTAATTAAAAATGTTATGTAGATTGTTTTGCAGCAGGCGTTCATGTTTAACTTGTTTTTTGTCCTTGTTTCATTGTTTCTTCTGTTTACTTGTTTACAGCTGTTGCTAATAGTTACCTTTAGTTCAGCTTTAGGCCTCTTAAGTTATTATGTTCTATTTAAAGCTGATATAACGTTATCAGGATAATCCAACAGTCATCACTCTCAAGTCAGGATTAAGTCAGGATCAGAAGGTCAGATGAACATGAAAAGTCTGATTTATTAAAAAAATTAAAAACAGACAGGGGAGGGGCGTGTCAGGTCAGGTGAGGCGTGTCCTCCTGTGGGCGGGGCTAAGAGCCTTCAGGGCGGCTGCTGGTTTCTTCAGCTCCTCCTTCACCTGCAGACACAGAGCCTTAACGGGCCGGAGGCGGCCCGCCGGCGACCTCCTCGGACCCGGAGGAAGAGGAGGGTCCGCTGAGTTCACCGCCAACGGGTTGTGAAACAGCGCCTCCCCCTGGTGCATGCTGGGAGTCTCAGCCAGGACGGCGTGGAAGCCGTAGGGCGTGGTCACCTTCTCCACGTGCGGCAGCGACATGGCCGCTCGTGTGCTCGCGTCCGTGTCGGCGTAGTCGGCGCGGCGTTGACCTCTGACCCACGGCGACGGCACCGACAGTCGGATGCCGCTGCCGCCAGGTTGGTCTCCCGGGGGGGTCCCGTCTGGACCGTCGTCGTGGTCAGACAGGAGTCTGGTCCGGAGCGGCGAGCGCCGGTGGAACCGAGGAGAGAGGAGGCGGAGCGGACTGCGTGGCGGGACGAGGAAGTCCGGAATCCGGTCCGGAGTCAGAACCAGAGTCTGGAGGAAGGATCCGGATCGAAGGGCCGACATGTCTGGAGGAGACGGAGCCAGAAGGTTAAGAAGAACCCAAGAAATAAACCCCCCAGGAGCGTTTGACTCATCCAGCATCAGAGTCTCCTGAGACGTCAGACCGACTCCAGAAACGTCTTCAGGTGTGACAGAACAGAAACAGCTTCTAGATGTCGGGTTCGGCTTAAAAAAGTTCAGCTTCCGTCATAAAACTCTGGATATGAGTGAAACTAGTTTCACATGAAGGTTTGAACTTCCTGGTTCTGGTTTGAACTTCCTGGTTCTGGTTTGAACTTCCTGGTTCTGGTTCATCCACTTCCTCTCCTGATTTAAAACGTTACCTTTCAAACACTTTCTGCTGCTGGAAGCTTCTTACCTGCTCCTGAGGCTCCGTTGGTCTGATCACCTGACCAGGTGTTCTGCTTTATGAGCAGCAGCAGCTGAATCCAATCACTGATCAATACCTCATCCGGGTCTCACAGGAGAGACGCCTGATCAATAATCAGCTGATCGGAAGTAGTTTGATCGATACGGACGTCCGGATCGACGGTGGAGAACCGACTACCAACGTTATTCACTCGAGACGAGCTTCACACACTTCA
>CM023622.1:20055274-20067774 GCA_013358685.1 Antennarius maculatus
TTGTTGTGTCGTTGTCGTGTTGTTGTTGTGTTGTTGTCGTACTCCTCGGTGATCTCCTCTGGCAGGACGTCTCCTCTGAAATGATCTCTGAACAGTTGAGCCAAACATGAAGCCAAAGCCGACATCTGTTCTGAGTCAAAGTCCTCCTGCAGCCACAGGAGACAGTAGAGTACAGTAGAGTACACTAGAGTACAGCAGAGTAGAGTACACTAGAGTACACTAGAGTACAGTAGAGTACACGAGAGTACACTAGAGTACCCTAGAGTACAGTAGAGTACAGTAGAGTACAGTACAGTAGAATAAAGTACAGTACAGTAGAGTACACTAGAGTACAGTAGAGTACAGTAGAGTACAGTAGAGTACACTAGAGTACAGTACAGTACAGTACAGTAGAATACAGTAGAGTACAGTACACTAGAGTACAGCAGAGTACAGTACAGTAGAGTACAGTACAGTAGAGTACAGCAGAGTACAGTACAGTAGAGTACAGTAGAGTATAGTACAGTACAGTAGAGTATAGTACAGTACAGTATAGTACAGTAGAGTAGAGTATAGTACAGTATAGTACAGTACAGTAGAATACAGTAGAGTACGGTAGAGTATAGTACAGTACAGTAGAGTCTAGTACAGTAGAGTATAGTACAGTACAGTATAGTAGAGTATAGTACAGTAGAGTACAGTACAGTAGAGTATAGTACAGTACAGTACAGTAGAGTATAGTACAGTACAGTATAGTACAGTATAGTACAGTACAGTAGAGTACAGTACAGTACAGTAGAGTACAGTGCAGTAGAGTATAGTAGAGTAGAGTACAGTACAGTAGAGTACAGTAGAGTACAGTACAGTAGAGTATAGTACAGTACAGTAGAGTACAGTAGAGTATAGTACAGTACAGTATAGTACAGTAGAGTAGAGTACAGTACAGTAGAGTACAGTAGAGTATAGTACAGTACAGTAGAGTATAGTACAGTACAGTGGAGTACAGTAGAGTAGAGTACAGTAGAGTAGAGTACAGTAGAGTATAGTACAGTACAGTAGAGTACAGTACAGTAGAGTACAGTAGAGTACAGTACAGTAGAGTACAGTACAGTAGAGTACAGTAGAGTAGAGTACAGTAGAGTAGAGTACAGTAGAGTACAGTAGAGTATAGTACAGTAGAGTATAGTACAGTAGAGTACAGTAGAGTATAGTACAGTAGAGTACAGTACAGTATAGTGCAGTAGAGTACAGTACAGTAGAGTATAGTACAGTATAGTACAGTAGAGTATAGTACAGTAGAGTATAGTACAGTAGAGTATAGTACAGTAGAGTACAGTAGAGTATAGTACAGTAGAGTATAGTACAGTAGAGTATAGTACAGTAGAGTACAGTACAGTATAGTGCAGTAGAGTATAGTACAGTAGAGTATAGTACAGTAGAGTACAGTACAGTAGAGTATAGTACAGTAGAGTACAGTAGAGTATAGTACAGTACAGTATAGTACAGTAGAGTATAGTACAGTAGAGTACAGTAGAGTACAGTACAGTAGAATCCAGTAGAATCCAGTGAACTCACCTCCAGGATCAGATCCACGATCTCCTGCATCACCTCACACTGAGCCTCTGTGTCACTGATGACAGATGATCAATAATGTTATTGATGATGTGATCAGAACACATCAGGTTTCTTCTGGAGAAAACTAACCTGATGCTGATCAATAATAAACAAACACAAACAAACCAGCTAAACACTGACTTCAGCTCCAGAACCAAATGACATGGACCTACAGAACCCCCCCCCCCCTTCAGAGACCCACCGCACCGCCCCCTGACCTCATGGGGGCGGGGCCTCACCTGTTCTTCTGCAGCTGCTGGACCTTCTCCTTCATAGTGTCGTCTAATTGGTGCAGCCAGGGCGTGATGTCAGCGGGCTCCTCCATCACCGCCTCTCTGATTGGATGGAACCGGAACTCCCTCTTCTTTCCTGCACCGTGATTGGTCAAACAGCAGTGTGAGGTAATCACTACACCTGCACCAGGTAGAACCAGGTGAATGTAAACCGGAACACACTCTAGAGATTCCAGACAGTAATACTTGTTGCTATAGCAACCACTAAACATTGTCACCGCAGAAAACAAACCAGCTGATTCAGATCCAAACTGGTTTGAACTGGTTTGTTCACCTTTGTTGTTGACTTCCTCCTCATCGTCGCTGAAGGTGGCTTCTGTGTTGTCATAGCAACCCTCCTCCTTGTCCAACATGTGGTTGTCCATCTCCAAGGAAACCGCCTCCTCCATTTTAACTGCAAGACGAGCATGTGTAGGTCATGTGACCAGATTTCCTCCTGGTTTCTATCACTGTGTGTGTGTGTGTGTGTGTGTGTGTGTGTGTGTGTGTGTGTGTGTGTGTGTGTCACCTTCAGTTGGGGGGGAGGGCGAGCTGCAGAATTCTGGGAATCTCTCTCTGAGCATCGATCGGAGCTCTCGGTCCAGCTTTGGGTTATCGAACAGCGGCGCCAGATGACTGAGGAACAGCGATCGACAATCAATAATCAATACCAGCAGAGGATTGAATGTGTGTGTCTGTGTGTGTGTGTGTGTGTTCTCACGCCAGCACTCTCTTCTCCATGATGAAGGTGAGCGAGTTGAAGACGCCCTGACGGACCTGAGACTCCAGCGGAGGAAAGAAGTGAGGGATGATCTGAGGAGGGAAGGAAACGAGGAGGTGAGGAAACAACAACCAGGTGATGACCACACCCACCTGATCACATGACCACAGCCCCACCTGATCATGTGACCACTTACAGACGGATGTGGAGGAGAGAATCCACTCATTTAAAACTAAACATCACTCAGAACCAGGAGGGGGCGTGTCTCAGACGCCGGTCCGGGTCATGTGATGTGAATGTGGGCGTTACCCTGCACATGAAGTCCAGCAGTGTGGCGGTGATGGCGGGGTGGGGCTTCATGGAGTGATGCATCACCAGGATGGCCGGCTCTGAAATCACGTCAGGAAACAGAGGTCAGAGGTCAGACCTGGACCGACAGGTCGACGTGTGTGTGTGTGTGTGTGTGTGTGTGTGTGTGTGTGTGCATGCGTCACCTATGTTCATGATGCTGTCCTTCTCGGGGTTGAAGAACAGCCAATCATAGAAGAGCGCCAGCTTGGCGTTGGAGGCGGCGACGTTCGACTGGAGACACATCGGCGATTTTAGAACCAGTGAAGACTTTTAGGGGGATGGGCGGCCACAGGCTCCGCCTCTTACCGTGCAGGTGGTGAGCAGCCAGCCAATGATAGCCCAGCGAGGCAGGATGTCGGAGCTCAGCACCTCATTGGACGGATGGACCACGCCGCAGATGTAGCGGATGAGGTCGCAGCGCAGCGATTGGCTCTCGGCCGTGGACAGGTACTGCCGCTGGAACCAGTCCTGGTAGCGCTTCTGCTGCCCGAAACGCACCTGAGAGGCGGGGGGAGGGGGGTCAAAGGTCATCTACACAAACAGGACGTTCTCAAAGGGGTCAGGGGTCAGAGGTCAGCAGATAAGTCACCCTGGAGGTCATGAAGAGCAGCTTGGTCTCCATGTCCGGCGTGAGGCGGCAGGCCAGGAATTTCCTGGAGGTCCGAGCCGTCAGCAGCTGGAGAACACCTGAAGAATTAGCACAGCGTTAGCAGCTAGCAGCTGTTAGCAGCTAGGAGCTGTTAGCAGCTAGGAGCTGTTAGCAGCTAGGAGCTGTTAGCAGCTAGGAGCTGTTAGCAGCTAGGAGCTGTTAGCAGCTAGGAGCTGTTAGCAGCTAGCACTAGATAGCTACAACCATGAGCTAATCTCTCTGCTTTGTTCAAAAGTAGACCAGAAGGCTCGTTGCTGTGGTTTCCATCAGGCCCCAGAGGATTGTGGGTAGTGTGTCCTCACCGGTGAACTGCGGACTCAGCACCTGCGGGTTGTGCAGCAGGTCTTTCCACACCAGCTCCATCTCTGGGATGCGAGCGACGTTCTGCAGGAGGCGGACCAGATCTCTGCCGATGATCAGACACTCCATGAACTGGAGACGGACGAGAGAATCTGAGGTTAAGAACCGACCCCCACCCCCTCCATCTGCCCCCCCATCCTCACCTTCTCCCTCAGCATGCTGATGCAGAAGTCCACCTCCTTCTGCCTCAGCGGCAGCAGGTTGGGCGCCCCGTGGTCGACGATGAGCCTCAGGTAGGTGTAGACGGACATGGCGATGAGCATCCCGCTCTTCAGCACCCACTCCCTACGGAGAGAACGCGTGAGCGTCGTCACGGCGACGGACGGACGGACAGACAGAGTCACACCTACTTCTGGTCCAGCAGGATGTCCAGGATGCTCTCGGCCAGCCACAGGTTCTTCATGGAGATGTCCCCGCCTGGAGGGGAGCAGAAGGCGGTCACGTGACCTCACGGCGCGACACTCATTAGCATACAGGAAGTGCTGAACGCGTCTGACCTGCGATCTGTTTCAGCAGCGTCATGACGACGCCGTCGACTCCCATGATGCCGCTCTTCACCAGCTCCTTGACGAGCCACACCAGCTGCAGAAGCATCGACACGCGTTAGCGTCACGCCGTTCAGGAGGACTCAGCTAACGATGCTAACATGCTAACGTGTGACACATTTAACGCTCAGCGATCACAGGTCCTGTTTATGTCGTATCCAACCACCAACACGTGGTAAAGAACGAGATCCGGTCTCACTGATGCATCCATCCGCCTGCTAGCGGTGTCGTCCTGACGTCCCGCGTCTGGAGGTTCTACTTTAGCTTGTTTGTGTTTACCTGACAGTGTTGTTGTTGTTGTTGTTTACCTGCGTTCTGGGGACGTCCTGCAGTTTCAGGAACTTCTCCATCAGGATCTGATTGATTTTGGCCAGAATGACACTCATCCCGTCTCTGTTGACCAGCGTCAGGTCTCTGTAACACTGTTAACACACACACACACACACACAGTGATGTCACAGTGACGTCACAGTGACGTCATACGTTAAACATGACGCGGTGCTTCTCACCCTCTGGGCCTGGCTGGAGTCGGTGAGCACCAGTGTGAACAGACCCAGACACACCTCCTCGTGCTGCTGCTGACCTTTACACACCTGGGGGGCAGGAAACACGGCATCAGACACAAAATAAATAATAATATATGAAATAATAATACATAAAATAACGAAAACCTAAAACAATCTAAAACACTAGAATAAAACGCCAACGTCCACATCAACCACTAAAGTAGGGCCGGCATTAGCTGACTTCATACCTCACTGGTGGGGTATCAGCTAGTCAGGGGTATTTATTGAGGTAGAACGGTGGTACATTAGAACCTCGAGATACGAGCGGCGCCATACCCGAGTTGTTTGAGATACGAGTCGTCATTCGGTCTATATTTTTGACCGACACATGAGCCGACATCATCTCTAGTTGGCGGATGGATACCACATCAGACATGAAACCGGATCGCCAGTTTGAATGAAATCCATCCAGGACCAATCAGATCAGGGGTTGGGGACTCTAGGTCTTCTAGCTGGCCTCACGTTGTCCTGACATGTACGTGTCCTGTGATTGGACACTCTCTGAGAAGGCGGGGCAGTGCAGACGTTGTGCAGACGCATGTTTGAAGAGAAGCTCTAGTGATGTTGTCCGATCCCCGAAAGAGCTAATTTGTTGCTGGAATTTAAACACGCAGCTCACCGCACCTCTCATCACCGTGGAAACCATATTTGTGTGTGTTGCTTACGTTGGCAGTGAGGGCGTCGTTGGCCTCTCTCTCTGACAGCCCATTGGTCAACGATTGGACAATCCCAACGCATCGCTCCAATCTCTGCACACAAAAGTAAAAACAAAGTCACGCCGGTCCAGAACAGTGGATGTTGGTCAAGAAAACAGTTAAAACGTCCAAAAACAAAACACACCAGCTAGAAAGTAAAAGTTAGCATCCTGCTCAGCTAGCTGATTAGCTGTATGCTGGTTGTTACTGTGTCATACAAACAGCTGTTGACATAGATGTTGTTCTCGCTGTGTAAATAAAGTTACGACGGTTTGAATCCTTCACACTGTCAGCATCTGCTTGACATGGGAACGCGAACACTGCGCATGCGCAACTGTCAAGTTTGGGTCTGAACCGTGTTTACGTAGCGTTAGCATGCTAGGCTAACTGTACGTCAGACTTCCTATCGGCTCTCTGATGTGTTTCTAGCGGACAGACAGCCCCGCCCGGCCCGTCCCTCCCCAGCCTCACAATGGGGGTGTAAAACAACACCACCACATCTGCTAGCACAGCCCGGCTACAATGAACTACACATGCTAGCTATGCTAACTAGCCTGCTAGCCGCCGTGTATGTTCAGAGATGCGGGTCCATCCTGTTTCTTTGTACCCCAAAATGCTTCCAGGGTGCTTCTAAACACAGTCTAGCCGGGTTATTCCCGGTTTGTGTTCGCCCCCGCCCCGTCCCTGCCCCCGGCTGTCCGCACCTCCTCCAGCTCGTCTTTAGCATCCAGCTGGGTGGACACCAGTAGACGGCCCTGCGGCTTCGCTTTCGCCGGCGCAGGCTCCATCTGCTCCCGCCGCGCCTCGCCGGGCCCCGCGGAGCTGCGAAGGACTGGGACTCCGGGTTCCGGGCCTGTATGACGGCTCCTTCCGGTTTAACGGGACCTTCGGTGCTCCTCGCGGCCCCGGAGCCTCCGTGCGTGACGGTCTGGTCGGTATCGGGGTGTTTTAAAACTTATTTTGGGGACGTTCTCACTGTGTCAGCCGCACATAGCATAGCGGACATCCGTTCAGGCTCAACGGAAAGCAGGGGGCGGCGACACACCATCCGACCAATCAGCATTAGTGAAGATAAGTTTGATGTGCATGTAGACCAATGGGAGCAGAGATTATCTGTAGCCACGCCCTTTCCTGCGCTATAAGATACCATCGCAGGAGAAGCTTTCCGAGTTGTTGGTAAATAAATCATTTTACAAACAGAATAAAAAAATAAAATAGAAAATGTTTTTACACATTTTAATCTTATTCATCTCAAAAATCATTTCAATAGAATTTTTGATTTCATGTCATAATTTTCGTATGATAGGAAGATTAATATAGGAATAAAATAAATTGGCTAAATGAAAATGTTACCTTTAACATATTTTTTTGGCTTCATTTAATTTAAATAAACTGTATTACATTATTAAAAATATATTGATTACGTGATCAGCTGATCACTATTTTCTTTCGATAAAAGTTTCAGTGATTTTGTATGCCCACCAATGAAGTTATGATTTGACATTGCTTGATGAGAGGATGTGTCTAATGCTGAAAGGTAGGCTATTACAGATCCACTTCAGTTCTGCTTCCAGATCGGTGAGTCTGATTGGTTAAAATAAAGGCACTGATGGATCACGACAGTGGGATGAGTCCCAATTTGAAACCGGGACCCATTATATGAAAAAGTAGAACACCTTTTTTAATTACATTCAACCAATTTCCAGTCTCAATCATAAAACCGCAGATCCATGAAGATACTCAAATAAAGGAGCTAAAAATTATTTTTAAAATAATGGTCCAAAAGAACAACACCAGATTCATTTTGTATTTACACTACTTATTTCAAACCATTTATTTTACAAGATAACATTCATGTGTCCTCGTGGTCTATTTTTGGATTTATAGTTCTCCACACAACTTCCTGAGGGAGTTTAAACCACATTGGGTGATATCAGAGGTAAACGTCCAATCAGAGAGGAGTGGGCGGGGCCTGTCTCTGTTGGTTGGCGTCACCCTTTCCCAGCAGCCAGTAGGTCTTCATGCGACCTTTGCCCTTCATCTCGATCTCTCCTCTGAGCACCAGCTGGAAGCAGCCAAACTCCTGCAGGACCTGACGGGTTGCCTCCGACACGTGGATCTTCAGAGCTGCAGGACGCCACGTGATGATATCATCAGACAGCCAGAGGTTTAAAGTGTGTGTGTGTGTGTGTGTGTGTGTGTGTGTGTGTGTGTGTGTGTGTGTGTGTGTGTTTGTGTGTGTGTTACCCTCTCCGTTGGACTCCATACGCGATGCCGTGTTGACCGTGTCTCCAAAAAGACAGTACCTGGGCATCTTCAGACCGACAACACCTGCACAGACTGGACCTGCACACACATGTGTGTTGGCCTTTACTAAGACACACACACACACACGCACACACACACACACAAACACACATACACACACACACTGACCGCTGTGGATGCCGATGCGTAGCGACAGCTGCTGGTTGGCTCTGTGTCGGATCCTGAAGGTCTTGACGGCGTCCAGCAGGGTCAGCGACATGTGGGCCACCTCGCGGGCGTGGAGCTTCCCGTTCCTGACTGGCAGACCGGACACCACCATGTAGGCGTCGCCGATGGTCTCCACCTGGGGGCAGCAGAGAGCTCGTCACCTGCAGGACATGTTTAATCCACCCTGGACTGGATCAGTCAGGATGGAGGCGAACAGCTGGAGAAAGAAAGACTTCTACCTTGTAGACATCAAAATTGTCGATGATGGCGTCAAAGCAGGTGTAGAGGTCGTTCAAGAAGGTCACAACCTGGAAGTAAAGAAACCAATCTAATACTGAACCGTAGGCAGAACCATGTGCTAACTTTAACATGTAATGACAAGGTCCACCACTAGGTGGTAGTATTGTACCATAGAGTTCTACCCACCTGTAGTGGTGTTCTACTGGGTTCTACCCACCTGTAGTGGTTTTGTACTGGGTTCTACCCACCTGTAGTGGTGTTCTACTGGGTTCTACCCACCTGTAGTGGTGTACTCTCAGCAGACAGGGCCGTAAAGCCGACGATGTCACTGAAGTAAATTGTGACGGAGTCGAAAGCTTCAGCCTGAACTGTTTCTCCTCGTTTCAGCTGCTCTGCCACCGAACTGGAAAACACAGTTCAGACAGCAGCAGTATTACTGTAGTATAGTTACTGTTAGTATCTGTATAGTAGGTTCTCTAGTGGATTTACTGGGGCAGTAGTTGTACAGTGGGTTCTCTGTATTTACTGGGGCAATATCTGTTACAGTAGGTTCTCTAGTAGACTTATTGTGGTAGTATCTGGTACAATAGGTTCTCTAGTCTACTCACTGGGGTAGTATTTGTACAGTAGATTTTCTAGTGGATTTACAGGGGTAGTATCTGCTACAGCAGGTTCTCTGATAGACTTACTGTGGTAGTATCTGGTACAGTAGATTCTCTAGTCTACTTACTGGGGTATTATCAGGTACAATAGGTTCTCTTGTAGACTTACTGGGTTAGTATCTGATAAAGTAGGTTCTCTAGTAGACTTACTGTGGTAGTAACTGGTAAGTAGGTTCTCTAGTAGACTTATTGTGGTAGTATCTGGTACAGTAGATTCTCTAGTCTACTTACTGGGGTATTATCAGGTACAATAGGTTCTCTTGTAGACTTACTGGGTTAGTATCTGATAAAGTAGGTTCTCTAGTAGACTTACTGTGGTAGTAACTGGTAAGTAGGTTCTCTAGTAGACTTACTGTGGTAGTATGTGGTACAGTAGATTCTCTACTCTATTTATTGGGGTAGTATCTCGTACAGTAGGTTCTCTAGTCTATTTACTGGGGTAATATGAGGTACAATAGGTTCTCTAGTCTATTTACTGGGGTAGTATCTGGTACAGTAGGTTCTCTAGTAGACTTACTGTGGTAGTATGTGGTACAGTAGATTCTCTAGTCTATTTACTGGGGTAGTATCTGGTACAGTAGGTTCTCTAGTATACTTACTGTGGTAGTATGTGGTACAGTAGATTCTCTAGTCTATTTACTGGGGTTGTATCTGGTACAGTAGGTTCTCTAGTCTACTTACTGGGGTAGTATCTGGTACAGTAGGTTCTCTAGTAGACTTACTGTGGTAGTATGTGGTACAGTAGATTCTCTAGTCTATTTACTGGGGTAGTATCTGGTACAGTAGGTTCTCTAGTAGACTTACTGTGGTAGTATGTGGTACAGTAGATTCTCTAGTCTATTTACTGGGGTGGTATCTGGTACAGTAGGTTCTCTAGTCTACTTACTGGGGTAGTATCTGGTATAGTAGGTTCTCCGCCTTGCGTTTCTCCTCGTGGTAGGCCTGCGTCCGTTCCTCCACCAGCTCCTCCAGGTTGTTGGTGTACTGCTCCATGCGGGACAGGAGGTTGTCCAGGATGTTGGACCCGTAGCCTCTGGACACAGAAACATTAAAGCTTAGTGGAGATGTTGGGAGCCCTTGGGGGCCCGGTCCCCACAGCCACTCATCTGGACCCCCACCTGTGCTGCTTCCTCAGCAGGACCCTGATGGTGTTGAAGTCGGGCCGCTCGCTGGGCTCCTCGCTCCAGCAGCGCTGCATGAGCACCCCCAGCTCCTCGCTGTGGCTGTGGTAGCAGAGGGAGGGGCGGAGGGCAGAGGCCCCGCCCTGACACACAGCCTGGATGATCTCTGTGGGGGTGTTGTGTTAATACATACAGTTTAAATAAAGTTTTACTGACTAACTGGTACGGACCTTTGGGGGTCAGGGTCTGAGAGTCCAGGTAGAAGACCCCCCTCAGCCGTGCCACCTCCTGCAGGATGATCCCGAAGCTGTACACGTCCCCCTTCTGGGTCCCGCAAGGGGGGGCCCCGTCTATCCTCAGCAGCTCAGGGGCCGTCCACAGCTTCCCTGGATGAGACGAGATGGGTGTTACGACTGACACACACACACACCGCTCTGTGAATGTGTGTGTGTGTGTGTGTGTGTGTGTGTGTGTCCTACGGGCGTAGCAGGCGTGTGTGTCTTCATGACTGCTGACGGTTCGGAGGCTCTGCAGGCCGTAGTCGGTGATCTTCAGCACGAAGCGACTGTCCACAACGCAGTTGGACGACTTCAGGTTGCCGTGGGAGACGATAACACTGTTGTGGAGGAACAACATGCCCTGATGGCACAAACAAACAAACAACACTAAGAATCATAACAGTAACTCAGTCTGTAGTGTGTGTGTGTCCCACCCTGACAGGTAAGTTACCTTCACTATGTCAGTGATGAGAGAGTATCTGAACATCCAGTCCAGAGTGATGCTGTCGCTCTCCATCAGGTCCTGGAAGACACAAACGTGTCATGCACACTATATATTTATATTTTTTTATATATATATTTAGACACAATGAGGTTAGCGGCTCCTGTTAGCAGCCAACACCAAGCTATAGGCTGACATGTGATCTGGTGTTGCTAGGATACGTTGCTGGGAATATAACTGTAACTGAAACATGTGAGGAACATCTGATGAAGGGAAACAGCTGTTAGTGTGTGTGTGTGTGGGGGTTATAGATGGGGATAAGGGCCTGATGGGGGGGTGAGAGGGAGGCCGGTGCTCAGGTTGATTTAGAGTGGGGTGGCGGGGTAAAGCGGTGGGTGTGGCTTACCTGCAGGCTGCCTCTGGGGCAGTACTCGGTGATGATGCACATGTTTGGAGGATCAATGCAGCCTCCGATGAAACGAGTCAGATGTTCGTTCTGGACGTCTCGCATCTGGAGGAGACAAGAAATCACTGTTAGCACATGTTAACAGGTCTGTTAACAGGTCTGTTAGCAGGTCTGTTAGCTGTTTGGAGTCCTTACATGCTTCAGCTCAAACAGAACATTCCTCGTCAGTTCAATACGTTTCTTGTTGATGTACTTGATGGCTGCCAGGTTTCCCTGCAGGAGACAAAAACAACAGGATTACCCAACATGCATTACTCATGTTTTCACTCTTACAACACCGCTCTAGCCCGTGTGTGTTGGGTGAAGTCAGACCTTGTAGTAACCAGTTTTGGTGTAAATCTGGAAGTTTCCCTCCATGGTCATCAGAGATCCGCAGTGGGATCCTTTCTGCAGAGAACCAGAGGAACCCATTCAGCGGTTTGTGGACAGACTTCAGAAGGTGGCTTCATTTATGACGTTACCAGAGACAAGGTGAGTCGGCTGCAGGCTCTCCTCAGGACTTTGTCCATGTTGCTAATCTGAATGTCGTCCCAGGAAACCCTCCACAGCTGCGCCGCTAGCTCGCTCTCCAGCTTCAGCTTCCTGTTCGACAGACGATGTGTTGAAAAGCGCAGAGGGGAGAAAAGAGAGCAAAAAGTGAGGGAGAGGACAAACAAGAGAGAGATGAACAAGATGGAGATGGAGAAAGAGAAACGGGATCTGTGTTTGGAAGGGCAAAGGTCTAAAGGTCGAGGGTCTGGAATGACAGACCAGCAACGCAACCGGTCACCGATGGTCCTGAAGATACCTCATCCACCTCAGAGGGTCATAATAATCAAACAAGACTATTACCACTGTAGGTGGAACGTTCAGGAACACCAGGAATCTACTAGGAACCAAGTGTCGGATGGGCCAACCCTCACCTGAGTCCTTGACACACCTTCCACGTTCTTACTCTGAAACCCCTTCTGCTCAATCCTGGCCAATCCATCCATCCATTCATCCGTCCAACCATTTGTCCATCCATTCATCCATCCGTCCTGGTCAGGTTAGGGTATCTTCGGAGTTCCAGAGGTCTGTCTTCC
>CM023622.1:20072774-20160274 GCA_013358685.1 Antennarius maculatus
CACTGCTGGGACCCCACCCCCACTGGCATCACCAACGCCATTCGCGTACACATGGATACCGATCGCTAACCTGAGGTCACCTCCAGTTAAGCCCCTCCCACTCAGTTACTCATCACGGACGCCGCCGCTGATGGACGGAGACACTTTTATGGTCAATAAAGCTAGACTCCAGCCCCCCCCCCCCCCCCCCGACGGACGGCCCCTGACCCAGATTGTTTTCCTTTCTTTGGGTTTGACACTCGGACTGGGGGGGGTGTTTGTGGCTCCGCCCCCTCGCCACAGCTGCTCTTTGGGTTGGAAACAGAAATAAATCCTGCGCCGCGTTGAGAGACTGTTTTCCTGGAAATGTTTGCGGCAGCTTTGCGGACAGATGAGTGATGACTTCCTGTCTCTTCCTGTTCTGGACTGAAAACAATGACAAGGTTCAGATGGAGCAGGGTTACCTCCGTGCAGCGGCGCCGGGCGGCCAGCGAGGGTTCTAGGCCCGACACGCCAACCGCCACGGTCCAGGACCCATCAGGACTGGGTCAGTCCAGGTCCAGAACACAACCTCTGTCACGGGCCAGCGTAATCTGAGTACCAGGTGTAATCTGAGTACCAGGTGTAATCTGAATACCAGGTGTAACCTGAGTATCAGGAGTAATCCGAGCACCAGGGTAATCTGAGTACCAGGTGTAATCTGAGTACCAGGTGTAATCTGAGTACCAGGGGTAATATGGGTACTAGGTGTAGTTTAGTACAAGGTGTAATGTGACTATCAGGTGTAACCTGAGTACCAGGCATTGTTCTGGTATCAAGTCTAATCTAAGAACCAGGTGTAATCTGAGTACCAGGTGTAATCTGAGTACCAGGTGTAGTTGAAGTATTTTAGATACTGACTACTTCCTGGTGTCATGAGAATCGACCTGATAGTAAAATAATTTCTTGTTCTTCCGATCCTCAGGCTCCTCCCAGGAAGTTGAGCCCCAACCTGTTTTCTTGTCAGGCGTTCCTTTGTTGGCTCTACTCCTGACTGTCCTACGCTCTGAAGGGTCAAAGGTCAAACTGAAGGCGTGAGCGGCAGTAACGTTTACAAGCAAATCTTTCTTTTGTTTGTTTGTTTGTTTGTTTGTTGCAGAACATGTGACTTCACACTTGCTGGAACACGATGAGACGTTCTGAATGTCCCCCATCCGTTCACCGAGTCTCCACCCACCAATCAGGAACCTCTCTGCCCTGTGCGGTCGCCATGGCAACCAGAGTCTGAGCCATACATGTTCTCCCAGCTGCAGGGAGTTAGCATGTTAGCGTAGCATCGTCGTGGACACGTGTACAGCTTGCTGGGAACACTGGGAACAGGAAGACAGGACGTCTGGGACTCAAACCACCAACCAGGACAGGAAAACCACATCGAGCTCTCTGATTGGCTGTCCAGACGAGACTCAAGTTCCCACCGCGACTTTAAATCAAATCACGTTGAGATGCTTGAGAAGCTTGTTGGCGATCAATGATCACATGACTGCTGATTGGAGGACCAATGCTGACATCATCCAGGTCAACGGATGTTTGTTTGTTTGTTTACACGTCAACACGCAGCAGCGTTGACGGCATCGGTGAATATTTATCGGCACCAGAGGTCATGAGGTCAGACAGGAAGCATTTTTTAGACGGAGCCAATGACAGAAAACATTTTATTCTGTTTGGGTTCCCAGCTGCTTGTTTTTATCGGAATATTTATGGTTGCCGTGGTTTTTCCGTGATGGATAACTGATGACGGTTCTCAGCTGGCGCTGTGCTGTGATTGGCTGAAACCCCCCCGAGGGGCGCGTTCCCACGTGAGTCCGGAATGTTTTCCCCTGCGGAATCGTGAGAATGGAAGTGAACGTCTGTCCTCACCTGGGAAGGTCCGGCTCCACATCCTCCTGGTCACGGCGTCCCCCCGGGGCCTCCGGACCCCCCCGGGCCCCGGGCTCTGCTGACTCAGTGTCTCGTTCAGGGCCACAGCGTACATCATCACGCCGTCATGGAAACCCCCGGCAATCAGGTTGTACTGATGGAGACATGTCACGTTAGACCCCGCCTTCAAACCGAGCTCATCGGTACTGAGAGGTGATTGAATCTGATTGGTTGGTACTGAGGGCGGATGAATCTGATCGGTTCCCGGGGGGGTGTTCGTACCAGAGAATCGGTTATGGTGAAGTTGAACATCTTCTTGGCGTCCGTCTTCAGTGTTTCAACAAACTGATCATACTGTGGATTCTGAGGCTGCAGGTACGACAGCACCTTGACACTCTGACAGGTGGACAGACAGGTGGACAGACAGGTGGACAGACAGGTGGACAGACAGGTGGACAGACAGGTGGACAGACAGGTGTCAGTAACTGGCCCTTAAACTTTTCTTTGTGCTGTTTTTGAACATTCTCTTCTCACCCTGAAGGCGTGTCGGGCGGCGGCGTCATCCTGGTCTCCTCTGAACCACGGCCTGACGGGCCCCTGCGGCCCCCGGGGCCCCTGCGGCCCCAGGCCCTCAGCAAAGAGATCAATGAAGAAGAAGACATAGTCCTCCAACTGGACCCCCTCCGTCCAGAACTGGACCATCAGAGTCCTGAAGATGTCCCAGGAGCAGCACAGGTAGACCACTGCAGAAAGACCAACAACAACCCACGACACCCATGAATTCAAAATTTTACCTTGAACTACTTGCAGAGGTCAAAGATTTAAGCTAGTGCTCTGAACTACTTTCATAAATTAAAGCACTAGCTCTGATCTACGGTCCAAGGCAGTCAGAGACTGCAACATCCCGCGAAGGGTAGGTCAGGCTATCTTGAAAGTAGTACCTGACAATTGAATAGCTTTGACCTTACATGGTAGGTCAAAGCTATGCACTAGCTTTGATCTTTGGTCAAAGCTAGTGCATAGGTAGATCAAAGCACTAGCTGTGATCTATGGTCTTACACTGGCCTTCTCCCTCGTTTTTCAATCTTATCCGGTTCCTGAGTGTACAAAAGTTTAAATTTGACCTTGACCTAGTTTTCTCAAGGTAAAGGTCATCATCTCATTTCATCCCCTTTGCTGCCTGAGTCATGTGCTTTTTGTTGTTTCATATGTATCTGCAACGGTTGTGAAGATATTTGGTGGACTAACGGACAAACGAACGAACAGACGAACACTGACAACTATACATCACCGCTCTGAAGCGGGATGTAATAATATTAACAGTAACAATAGGTGGGTGGAGGTTTAAAGGAAAACTAAAGGACGATAATCCTCTCAGTGGCCCTGAATATAAACACCCCCCCCCCACACACACACACACAACCAGAAAGAACACAATGTTGACGTACTTACTATCATTGCACTGTTGCCGATGGCAACAGTGCGCTTCGGTGAGTAGAAGACAAGACCTAACATTTCCATCAGTCTAACACTTTATTTTGAAATGACTCCTTCCTGCTGCATGTAGTCATTTTAGATTTAGTGTAGCTCCTCCCTCATCAGGTCATGTGACCCTGGAAGATCAGCTGGATTCTGGTCAGGACCAGATGTTTCATGAAAGGTCGCTAACAAGACGACAGTCGCTAAAGTCACACCCTAATAGGTGAGTCAGAGGCACTATTATGGGATGTCACCGCCAGTCACCATCAACCAGTCACCATCAACCAATCACCACCAACCAGTCACCACCAACCAATCACCACCAACCAGTCACCACCAACCAATCACCATCAACCAGTCACCACCAACCAGTCACCATCAACCAATCACCACCAACCAGTCACCACCAACCAATCACCATCAACCAGTCATCATCAACCAATCACCATCAACCAGTCACCACCAACCAGTCACCACCAACCAATCACCATCAACCAGTCATCATCAACCAATCACCATCAACCAATCACCACCAACCAGTCACCACCAACCAATCACTATCAACCAATCACCATCAACCAGTCACCACCAACCAATCACCATCAACCAGTCATCATCAACCAATCACCATCAACCAATCACCACCAACCAGTCACCACCAACCAATCACTATCAACCAATCACCACCAACCAATCACCACCAACCAATCACCATCAACCAGTCACCACCAACCAGTCACCACCAACCAATCACCATCAACCAGTCATCATCAACCAATCACCATCAACCAATCACCACCAACCAGTCACCACCAACCAATCACTATCAACCAGTCACCATCAACCAATCACCACCAACCAATCACCACCAACCAGTCACCATCAACCAATCACTATCAACCAGTCACCATCAACCAATCACCACCAACCAATCACCACCAACCAGTCATCATCAACCAATCACCATCAACCAGTCACCATCAACCAATCACCACCAACCAGTCACCACCAACCAATCACCACCAACCAATCACCACCAACCAGTCATCATCAACCAATCACCACCAACCAATCACCACCAACCAATCACCACCAACCAATTACCATCAACCAATCACCATCAACCAATCACCATCAAGAAGGAAGGAAGGAAAGAATGAAGGAAGGGAGGAAGCAGAGCTCAGGAGAGGAACCAGACCTCTGCCGTTGTTGCGGATCTCCTGGACCACCAGCTTGTAGTTGATGTTGTTGGGCTCGATCATTTGGTCGCGGATGGTGATGTTGTGGTTGCCGAGCACCGTGTACAACCCCTCCACGGCGAAGTAGCACGGCCGGTCGTCGTTGGCGTCCTTGTTCTCGCTGAAGATGAGGAGGGTGTGCCTCTGCCAGCCGAACGTCTCCTGGATCTTCAAGCCGAACTCGCCCAGTTTCTTGTGGGTGGGGCCTGTGTTGGTGACCGCCCCGTAGGGCCCAAAGCCAATGGCGCGGGCCCCAGCCGTCACCATGGGAACGTCCCAGTGGGTGGTGAAGCGGGCAACAGGTGAGGAAGAGTAGTCGCAACCGGGGCCGATGAAGGCCCAGGGGTCGTGGGACAGCTTGAGGTCGACGGCCACCAGGGGCGCCATGGAGTCTGAGCAGAAGCCCTCCTGGTTCTCTGAGCTGCCGTGGACCAGCTGGAGCTTCAGGCCCGGCAGCAGAGAGGGGTCAGAGTTCACCCGCAGCACCGCCTGCTGGAGCGCCGGGGCCACGCGAGGCCACGCCCACGCATAGTCGGTGTTTGTCAGGGGCAAGATGGCCGCCAGAGTCACCTCCTGAAGCGTCGACGTGGCGTTGTCAGCGCAGAGAGACGAAGCAGCCAATTGGATGAGGAGCAAGAGGAGGCGTGGCCACTGGGACCGCATCCTGATGAGTTTAACAGCCTGTCAGACGGACTGAAGGGAAAAACAACCATAAGAGAATGTTTGTAAAGGAAAATTATTAGAAATCATTAATCAATCAAAAAATACTATTATTGATGATCAAAAAATGGCAGCAGCTGCGAAACATGACTGAATGCGTCCCGTTCAGCTCAACACACACCGATGACGCTGCAGCGACACATCTGTCACACAAATGTAATAGAAAACACACACATTAACACACACACAGCGTGTGCTGGTGCCTTCAAGGACACTCCGATAATCAGATAAGAGAGAATCATTCAGAACGCCTCGAGTGTTGACGTCCAGATCGACTCACGTGTCAGACGTCTTGAATGCAACAGAAGAAAAAAAAAAATCCGACCGTCCTGAACGCATCACACAGCTAACGGCTAAAGAAAACGGAAAAAGAGGAATTTAACAAAAATTAAAGGATTTATTTCATGATTTCATGAATCACGATGAAAATACAAATTTAGAGGAAGTTTAGTTTGTTTGTATGCACTTCAACAATAACAGCAGATAAACGATGAATCGTGTCATGTGACCAATGTCACCAACGCCCTGATAGGCCAGCCCTCAACATGTGATTCAATGAAACCCGCCTCTAGTAACTGGATCTTACCCGTCTCATTCGCTATCAGTCTGATAGTTATTCCACAAAAACTAACATAACACAACATAACCAGTCTGGATCCAGATTACCACCCAGATCCAGATCCGATTCTGATGTGTTCTGGATCTGATGATGTCATCAAAACGGTTTATCCAATCACAGCGGTGGTACCCAGGAAGTTAAACTATTCAATCCAGTAACTGTCATCTCGTAACGATGCTGTTGATGTTTTTCACATCCTGTCAGGAATCGGAATCTTTGAAAAGTACTTTAACATCCCGTAATACTTCTCCAGCTAGCGGGGGCTAATGACGCGCTTGCTAAACACCAACAGGAGGCTTCAGGAAACGTTTGGCAGCAGAGAGGCTGCGAGTCTGAGCACCATTGTTCTCCAGCGCTCTTACGTAAGAGTCGTTACGAAATGTCCACACCACTCAGAAACCCTGAAGGAACGTCCAGCAGCTGCGTGTGGAACCTGAACACACCGTCAGCGAGGGGAGAACACGGGAAGCTCCACGGGTCAGAGGTCAGCGTGTCATCGGCGTGACAACCGACCAGAGTTGTCAGTTCTATCGCACGCAAAGCGTTTCTTATTCCATCAGAGAACACATTCATTGTTAACTTGATTTAAACCAATCAGAAGCTGCTATCTGGTTAGCTGCTAACTGTTAGCTGCTAACTTGCAAAAAAACGTTCTTCTGGACACATTTTTCAAGTGTTATTCAAGACAAACTCAAACATCACAAGTCCTTTAAAAAGAGCAGAAGACTAGACAACCAGGAGAATAGGAGACTAAGAGAAGACTAGAAAACTAGACGAATAGTAGACTAATAGAAGACTAGAACTGTAGAAGAAGACTAGAGGACGTCTACAAGAGAAAAAGACTAGAAGAAGATGAAGACACTAGAGTGAGATGAGCAGAAGTCTAGAAAACTAGATGACGACAGCATTGGAAGACCAGAAGAAGACTAGAAGACGAGACACAGACTAGAGTGAGATGAGCAGAATAGTAGAAAACTACAAGAAAAGAAACTAGAAGAATTAAAACTAGCAAAATGAAAGGTTTTCAACCAGTTCATACAACAAATTTTAACAAACGAGTGTTAAAATTCACTGTATGAACTGGTTGAAAACATTTAATGTCAGAGTTGGTTGACAATGTGTTGTAATGAGAGATGTTGTTGATTCTGGGGGAGGGAATTTCACAAGCCTACTGACTTCTACCCGTCAGCTCTTTTTTTTCCAGATGTTGTTGATGTTGCAAATGTGATGAAGGTGTGAAAACTGTAAAAATATGTCCGGAAATAAATAAATGAATAAATAAAAAATCAATCAATAAATACATAAATAAATAAATAGAACACTAACAGAAGACCAGAACACTAGAAGAGGTCTAGAGGACATCCACAAGACAAGAAAACTAGAAGAAGACTAGAGGACTACAGGGAGACGAGCAGGAGACTAGAAGAAAACTGGGAGACTAGCACGAGACTAACGGAAAACTAGAAGTCTAAGAGACTAGACACAGACTAGAGATAAACTAGAGACAGAATCCGTTCTTTATTACAAACTAGAGACAGATAGACTAGATGTAGACTAGAGACAGAATAGAGGCAGACTAGAGGCAGACTAGAGACAGACTAGTGGGAAACTAGAGACAGACTAAAGACATATTAAAGACAGACCAGAGACAGACTAGAGACAGACTAGAGAGAAACTAGGGACCGACTAAAGAAAGACTAGAGACAGACTAGATCTGGACTAGAGATAGACTAGAGACAGACTAGAGACAAAACAAATGTAGCCTCAAGACAGACTAGAGACAGACTAGAGATGGATTAGAGACAGACTAGAGACAGACTAGATGTAGACTAGATCTGGACTAGAGACAGACTAGAGACAGACTAGATCTGGACTAGAGACAGACTAGAGACAGACTAGATCTGGACTAGAGACAGACTAGAGATAGACTAGAGACAGACTAGAGACAAAACAAATGTAGACTCAAGACAGACTAGAGACAGACTAGAGACAGACTAGATGTAGACTAGATCTGGACTACAGACAGACTAGAAACAGACTAGATCTGAACTAGAGACAGACTAGAGACAGACTAGATCTGAACTAGAGACAGATTACAGATAGACTAGAGACACACGAGTCACAACCAGCTGAATCTTAACTTCCTGAAGCAGAATCTCTAACTATGAGCAGAGATGACGTCAGAGTTCACGTGTGACAGATTTACTGACAACACAGATGGAACTAATTGAACCTGATCACTAACTACCAGCCGATCACAGTTATTGATCTGGAGCTGCTCCGTCAGAACCGTGATCACGTGACCAGAACGAATCCGTTCTTTACTTTGTTCTTTATTTACCTGCTCAGCTTCGGTCTGAAGAACAACAGAAGAAGAAGAAGAAGAAGAAGAAGAAGAAGAAGAAGATGATGATGATGATGATGATGATAATGATGATGATGATGATGATGATGATGATGATGATGATGATGATGATGATGATGATGATGTTTCCACAGCAACAACCGGAGAATAGAACACACCTGGTTCTTTTCACGGTTCCCCGTCACACCGGAGGCGCGAGCCCCGCTGCAGTCGGTCGGTCCGTCCCGGTAGGTTTCCGCTTCACGACGGTCAGAAGAGACCCGCGTCCCGGTTCGCGCTATAAGACAGGAGGGAGAGGAGGAGGAGGAAGAGGAGGGAAGCCGCGGGGGCACTCACGAGAATGATAACGGTGCGCGCGCACGCCTGTGTCCCTCCCGAGCGCGCGCAGTGTTTGATTGGCCGGTGACGATTGAACTTAAACTGGTCGGAATCTTTTCTTTTGATTATTGGCTGATTATGGATCAGATGTCTCCTCTTCCAAACTTTCCTTGTGTTTGATCGACAGTCCCGGACGTCCACGTTCCATGAAGGCGCCCCCTGCTGGCCCACGGCCCGCATCGACCCAATGCCCACTCACCCCACGTGAATTCTGTCTCTATAGTTATTGTTACATCCCGCGGTGACGTATTGTAATTGTCAGTGTTCGTGTGTTCGTCCGTCCGTTCGTTAGTCCACCAAATATCTTCATTACTGTTGCAGATGGAAAGATGAAACAAAAAGCACTTTACTCAGGCAGCAAAGGGGGTGAAAATGAGATGATGACCTCAACCTTGAGAAAACGAGGTCAAGGTCAAGTTTCAACTTTTGTACTTTTTTTTTGCACAGATCTCAGGAGCCTGATGAGATAGAAAGACAAAACAAAAGGTGTTATATTCAGGGAGGCAAGGGGATGAAAATTAGATCACAACCTAGACCTTGAAAAACTAGGTCAAGGTCAAATTTTCACTTTTATAACTTTTTAGATACACACCTCTGAAACCTGAGATATAATCACAAAACTAAAAGCAACATTTTTAGGAAGCCAGACGCACAAAAATGTGATGATGACAACGGGGTCAATGTCAACATACCACTTTCGTACCTTTTAGGGTGTAGGTTGTCCTGTACCTGTAGCAGTGGTCAACTTACAAATATGAAATTAAAAGCCAAATACTTGGTAGTACAATATAGAATTCATTGTTGCGACCATTATGAAAGTAGGTCAGGGTAAAATTTTGAATTCAGGGGTGTCACAGGATGTTGCAGTCTCTGACTCCCTTTTTATTTAATTCTAAACATTTTGTGTGTGAGATATAGATAGATAGAAACGCTAATATTTCACTCTGAAACTATCAGCTGTTGTTCCATGTTGGCTTCCTTTGACATAGTTGGCTGTTTCACAGCTGATATTTCATAAAAAGGTTTGAGCTCGGTCACTAAATCAAGTCAAATGTTTCCTGAACAGCATTAATCAGTTCCCATCAGGAGTTAGACTGATGTTTACTCATGTTGGTACAGTGGATTCTGTCCCAGCAGAGGACGCCCCCTGCTGGTTCACGGCCGCCACCGCACTTCAGGTGAATTCTATTTGTGGTCATTTAAGTTCTCTTTGCTTTAGGGAGATCTGGCCCAGGGGAATTCCAGTCATCCATTTTAACCACGTTAGACTCTGTTTGTAGACCCGCCTGGTCACAAAACACTCAAGAACTTTGTGGAGGTCCATTCAAATGTGACCAGATCATCACAATGCTGACAAAATCATATTAAACATGTTCTACATCCGTGTCCAACAACATTTCACCGTCAGAACACTGGTCTAAAGGGTGGAGGGCTTCAAACTGTGTACCGACCCAATGCAAAGCGGCTCCTCTGATCTGCAGTACCCGGAATGTCCAGCAGGGGTCCAGAGCTTCTTCTTTCTTCTTCTTCTTCTTCTTTTCCTTTCGGCTTTTCCCTTCAGGGGTCGCCACAGCGAATCAATTGCCTCCATCTAACCCTGTCCTTTGCATCCTCTTCTCTCACACCAACTACCTTCATGTCCTCTTTCACTACATCCATAAACCTCCTCTTTGGTCTTCCTCTAGGCCTCCTGCCTGGCAGTTCAAAACTCAGCATCCTTCTACCAATATATTCACTATCTCTCCTCTGGACATGTCCAAACCATCTCAGTCTGGCCTCTCTGACTTTATCTCCAAAACCTCTAACATGTGCTGTCCCTCTGATGTACTCATTCCTGATCCTATCCTTCCTGGTCACTCCCAGAGAGAACCTCAGCATCTTCATCTCTGCTACCTCCAGCTCTGTCTCCTGTCTTTTCCTCAGTGACACTGTCTCTAGACCAAACAACATCGCTGGTCTCACCACAGTTTTGTACACCTTTCCTTTCATTTTAGCTGAAACTCTTCTATCACACATCACACCTGACACTTTTCTCCACCCGTTCCATCCTGCCTGGACACGTTTCTTCACCTCTTTTCCACACTCTCCATTGCTCTGGACTGTTGACCCTAAGTACTTCAAATCCTCCACCTTCTTGATCTCTTCTCCCTGTAACCTCACTCTTCCACTTGGGTCCCTCTCATTCACACACATGTATTCTGTCTTACTGCGGCTAACCTTCATCCCTCTCCTTTCCAGGACAAACCTCCACCTCTCTAGCTTCTCCTCCACCTCTTCCCTACTCTCACTGCAGATCACAATGTCATCTGCAAACATCATAGTCCATGGAGATTCCTGTCTAACCTCGTCTGTCAGCCTGTCCATCACCATAGCGAACAAGAAGGGGCTCAGAGCTGATCCCTGATGCAGTCCCACCTCCACCTTGAACTCCTCTGTCACACCTACAGCACACCTCACTACTGTCTTACAGTCCTCATACATGTCCTGCACCGCTCTAACATACTTCTCTGCCACTCCAGACTTCCTCATACAATACCACAGTTCCTCTCTGGGCACCCTGTCATAAGCTTTCTCCAGATCTAGAAGGGGTCAGCAGGGGTCCAGAGCACAGGTAAGAAACAAAAGTGCTTTATTCTGGTGAAAATCACTAAAACACCAGACTTAATTTGTGACTTTGTTCCAGTTTCAAAGGAGGAATGAACTGAGACACTGAACACAGTTCTGCTGAATCACAAGTGACGTCATGCTCAGGCTGAATGCCCATTGGCTCAGAAAGACTACGAAGCCTCGTGTTTGTGTTTAGTCCTCACATCACTGTTGATGGTCGGACTGGAGACACTTGTTGGCTGGTCACCATGACAATTTTGGTTCTGGCTCTTCTCCTGGGAACAGGTGTACCTGGTGTGGCGGCAGGTGAGGTCACATGATTTCAAGCAGCTTGATGGGAAAAGAGAAAACATTTGGTGTCTTTCTAGCCAAACATTTTTTCCTTACATGTAAGGACGAGAGAAATGTTCACACCAGTTATCTGAAATCTGACGAGGAAATCCTGTGTGAGCAGCTCGATAGTTTCCTGTCAAGTTCCATTTTCTACAGAAAGTCACTGCTGAATTATTGCTAACCAGAGTCCACCAGAGAGGATGGACAGGTTTATTCACAGCTATCAAATGTCCTGATCTGTTTGCATCAGGGTCACCACAAAACTTCCTGAATTTTGATCAATGTTAGCCTCCAGGATCCAGCATGGGACCGATGGCAGTGCTGGTTCTTGGACAGGTTTGCTCCTGGACAGGTTTGTTCCTGGACAGGTTTGTTCCTGGACAGGTTTGTTCCTGGACAGATTTGTTCCAGGGCAGGTTTGTTCCTGGACAGATTGACTGAACAACAGATGTTTTCAGGACCACTTTACTGGAGTTGACTTCTCGTTGGCTCAGGAGAAAAATCAAATATTTCAGTGGTGTGGAAAACACTAATCACAACTTTGCTTTTTTTTTCAGCGACTCACTCTCTGAAGTATGTTTACACTGCATCTTTGGGAGTCCCAAACCTCCCAGAGTTTGTGGTTGTTGGGTTGATTGATGACGTTCAGATTGTTGGATATGACAGTAAAACCAAAAGATTTGAACCCAAACAGAACTGGATGGAGAAAGTCACAGCAGATGTTCCCGACTAGTGGAACCAACAGACAAGGACATTTGTGTTTGAACAAGAGATTTTCAAATTCAATGTTAACATTTTAAAGAAACGTCTCAACCAATCTGAAGGTTTGTTTATGATTCTACTAATCACATGTTGTTTATGTTTTGTTCACCATTGTTCATCTGTCCATCCCATAATAACCAGCAGAGACCACTGAGACTGGATGTCTTCTTGACATCCCGTCCCGTCAAGTTGGAGAACTTGACGGGACTCAAGAACAGTTCTTCAGTTCTCTTCAGTTGGAGAACTGAAGAACTGAAGAACTGAAGAAGTCTCTTGGATGAGAGACGAAACGTCTTCAAGAACTTTCTTAACGTCCAGTGGATTGACTCAACAGCTTTTGGATTGTTTTTGTGACCAATTGTAGTCTGTTCTGTTCTTGTGTTTGTTTCTGTCTTATCTGCGTACCAGCCATCTTCTACCCCTGTCACCATGGGTAGCTAGCCTGTGGTAGTCTCATTGGGGTCTATTCCCTCCTGTCAGCTGTCTTCCCATGCCATTGCGAGGTCTTTCTCTTGTTGCCAGCTGCACTTCCACAGCATCCACAACGACCTTCATGTTTCTCTTGTGTTTGCGACCAACAGTGAACTTCTCTTGTGTCTCTTGTGTGTGTCTTTCTGAAACTCCTACTAAGGAGCATCTAAAGTTTGTTTGTGCTCCTACTCCAGAGCTCCCCTCAGTGTTCCTCCTCCAGAAGACCACCTCCTCTCCAGTCAGCTGCTTCGCTACAGGTTTCTACCCTGACAGAGCTGCACTCTTCTGGAGGAGAGATGAGGAGGAGCTTCATGAGGAGGTGGACCATGGAGAGATCCTCCCCAACCATGATGGAACCTTCCAGATGAGAGTTGACCTGAACATTTCATCAGTGGCCCCTGAAGACTGGAGGAGGTACGACTGTGTGTTCCAGCTCCAGGGTGTCAAGGACGACTTGATCACCAGACTGGACAAAGGAAAGATCATGACCAACTGGGGTAAAAGGGGGAACTCCTTCACTTCCATGGGTATGTTGTGACATCAAACGTGGTGACATCAAATGTGTCTTGTCCGTATGTTGGATTGTTGTTCTTGGAATATGGATGTTGTCCTCTGACTTGCTTCTTCTGTGCAGGTTGTGACTTGTTTTATTCTCTTCAGAGGAACCCACCGATGTCACCACCACCACCATCATCATCATCTTCGTCGCTGCAACAGTTCTTGCTTTCATCCTCATGGTTGCCGTTCAAGTCAAGCCTTCCAGACAGAGGACAGGTGAGGGTCCAAACAGAACCCGCCTCCTGTGTTCACACCACAGGAGTTGCTGTCAGGCTCCGAGTTCCAGAGCCATGACGAGGGGCCCATTCTGACAGAGCCCACTTGTGTCAGACAGAGTGTTACTGGTTACTGGTATTACTGGTCTTTCTTAGCTCAACTTCATCCACTTCCTGAGGACAGGCCAGAGCTCCCCAAGAGATTGAAGATGGCGGATGCCATTCAACCAGAGATCTCCACGACAACCATAGGGTGAACATAGTGAGTGTCTTCATATGGGACATGAACACCGGGGGTCAGGCAGCTGTTTGACACTATGTGCTCAGTGGTGTCCCTCGTGTCTCTACAGGGTTCTGGCTTCACGTTGCTCCTGGACCAGGAGTGATGTCACCACATGGTCCTGTTGGAACTGGGGGTCCACCGGTGCTTCATATGGTGTCATTAAAATATTAATTTTAATTCACGTTTTTCTCTCTGGAGACCTAAATAGTAAATTTAAAACAGAATCATCACAGCTGTCTTCAAACCACATCCACCATCATCACAGTTCAACACTTTGTTGCAGCTTTCCCTTCGTGCTATTGGTCTTCCTCGGGTCAGGTGACCTGGCGCTACCTTGAGATGAGACATGTGACAACCACTAGTCATCTCTACTGTTTATCTTGCTTTCCTGCTCATCGCTGCATTGCTTATATTTAGTATTGTTTCCACAAGTCTCTTGTGGAAACATAAATGTAAGTAAATGTATTTTAAAATAAATGTAACTACTCCTTAATGTTAAATAACTGAATTTATTATTTATCAAGTTACAAACATTACACTCGTTTGCTTGTTGCTCTGTTATAACATAAATCCTTTTAATTTGTCAGATTATTAAACCCACAGAACTCCATCAATCAAGGATCAAACTATCAATGAATAAAGAAAAATAACATCAGACACAAGATATTAACTTTGTTCAAAACCTTTTTTGTCAAAGTTAAGACAGGCTTAATTACTGCCTTGTGGGAAATGTAGTACTGGTAAATAAAATGATGTGGAGGACCACGTTTGGCCCCCGGACCTTGAGTTTGACACATGTGAGCTACACTCCATGAATATTCTCAGTTCTCTCATGAGTCAGACTCCATGACCCTTGACCTCCAGATTCAACACAGATCTGCCAGTAGTAACCCCAAAACACACTCTGTTGTGCCACCTAGTGGTGGGAGGACCAATGAGTCACTTCAATCTTCCTGTTGAACATAATCATGAATCAAAATGTTGATTCTTTCAAAGTTTACGAAACAGTTTAGTATCTGATTGTGATCATGTGACCGTGATAAAACCACCATTAAACAAACACAACCCTCACACCTTTAGTGTCATTTAATAACACAGAATAAATGGGATGAGTCTCCACCCGCTCAGAGTCTGTGGTTCGAGGTAGAAACGTAACATTACAACTCATGTGCTTTATCAAGTCCAGTTAACGTTACCACCCAGCCTTTAGGGGCGGGCACAACTGCAGTCCCGTGGTCACATGACCAGAAAGTCCTGCTGGGACCGAACCCTTCCTCCGCCGCTGGAGATTTTCCTCTAATTCAGCTTCATGTGGGGAGGCTGGGTCTCGGCGGGGGGACCTGGTGTCTCCGTGTGGCCGGTCCTCAGGTGCTGGACCAGATACTCCCTCCTTGTGAAGGTCCTCCAGCAGAGCCCACAGCTGTGGGGTCTGTCCCCGCTGTGGATCTGCAGGTGTCTCTCCAGACTCTCTTTCCTGCTGAAGTCCCGGCTGCAGAACCCACAGCTGTAGGGCTTTTCTCCGGTGTGGACACGCCGGTGGATCTCCATCCTCTTGATGGAGCTGCACTTCTTCCCGCACACGTCGCAGGTGCTGCCCAGCTCCTTGTGGGATCTCAGGTGGTCCCTCAGGCTCTCGGTGGACTCCAGGTAATCCCCACAGGCCCCACACCAGCTGTCGGGCTCCTTGCAGTGGTTTTCGGCGTGTCGCACCAGAATCCCCAGCGTGGAGAAAGAAGCGTCGCAGATTCTGCAGTTAAAGGACTTGGCTGGAGTCTGGAACGGTGCCCACTTCCTGTGGCGACTGCAGGACATCTGGTCCTGGTCCGGAGACGTGTACCGCCGGATGTGTTTGCTCAGGGTTTTCTTGGAGCTGAACTCTCGTCCACAGCTGACACAGACCAGGAGGTCCTGGACTGGAGGAGGCAGAGCCTCCGGTCTGACCCCCATCTGGAGACCTGGTTCTTGTAAACTGTCTGACTCTGGTTGGGGGACAAGGTCCACGCTGTGGTCCGAGTGGAAAAGCCCCTCGTCCCTGTGGAAATGGATCTGATTGGACGAATGACTACAATCCTCCTCGTAGCTCTCCATCAGCCAATCAGGAATCTGTGTGAGCTTGTCGACCGTCTCCTCTGGTCCTGAAGCTCCGCCCTCTTCATGTTTGACATGCAGACCGGAGGACCGCCCCCGGCTCTGCTGCTCTTCTTCTGTGGTTTTGATCTGTAGAACAGCTGGAAGATAAAACGCATTTGACATTTGACAGGATGGATGTTAATAGTTGATTGGTTACTGGTAGCATTTAGCAGCTAGCAGAAGTTAGCCACAGTTAGCAGCTAACTACAAGCAGTAAATTGACTGTTTACTGACCGTCTAGCGGGGAACTGCTCTCCGATGCGGCCTCCCGCATCAGATAACTGCCCATTTCCTCTTTGACTAACAGAACTTCCTCTTTGTCAACAGATTGTTTAGGCACCGCCTCTTCATCGCAGCTCTGGATTTCATTGGATGAAGGACTCTGGTGTTGTCCTGAGCTCTCTCTCAGCCAATCACGACTCTGTGGTATCAGCGTGTCAGCCCCTTCTGCTTGAGAAGCTCCGCCTTCTTCCTGTTTAAAGTTGGGTTTGAAGCGCATCCTCACCTGCTGCTCTTCTGTGGTGGAACTCTGGACACCTGAGAGAAAAAGAAAAATATCTTCGAAACAAAAGAGACTGGGAATGATGTCATGTGACCATGTGACCGATAGCGGGTATGCTGGCTAGCCGTTAGCTACCAGAGTCCAGCAGCAATCAGCTAAAAGGTCATTTAGCTAACTGTTTAAAAGAGGTAATGCTAACAGTTGAGATCAAAAATATTCCAACTCCAACCATATATGTTTATTGATCAAATCTATTACTGATTTGCTGTTAACCACATCAAACATTAACAGTTTCAATCGATAAATCATATTAGAGATAGCTGATTAAATCTAGATCAAGCCTGATTTAGTTATAAACAAGTAAACACAGATCAGAAACATCAGATCATGTGACTCACGTGAACCAGAGTCATCTTTATATGTCAAACAAAGACGCTAATGCTAATAACGCTAATGGCTGCGTGCCGCCCCGCCCTCCAGGTAAACTGTTGTTTGTCGGGAGTTTTAAACACCTGAAGGCGGCGGAAGTGAACCCGTGACCCGGATCCGTCCAATCGGGTTCTTTGTTCACTCACCGGTTCGTCTGTCCTCCGGTCGACCAGCCGCCACCAGGAGTCTCTCCTTCCGGTCGATCTCTTCCTTTAACCGGCAGACCTCTCCGTCATAGTCCGCGATTATTCTGGCGAACCGCCGGAAAATGTCGTCGGTGGCGGCGGAGAGCCGCTGGTCCACGAACAGCCGCAGCGAGTCGAGCTTCATCGCGTCTCTACCGACGGAAACAACCCGAGCTCAGGAGGCGGAAGCGGAAGCTGGGGGGTGGAGCCAACGCCACAGCGGAAACACATTCGATACAACTGGACTTCACAATAAAAGCACCGTTTTTGTTTTTATAGTATTATCTGTAATATAACATGAATATATGGAAAAATGAAAGCATTACATTCATTACAGCGCTCAAAAATCTATCTCTTGATGTGTTTTTCTTTCATTGCTGGAATAAAAGAAGATAGATATACTTTATTTATCCCAAACTGGGAAATTTAGACGTTACAGTAGCAGAACAGAATTATTACAGAAAATATACATTGAGGAAAAAAAGATAAGGAAAGGTAGTAATAATATTAATAATCACATAAAAAATATTAACAATATTAACACTAATAATAATACTAATAATGACAATAATAACAACGTACTAGAAGTTACTGGGGATTTATCTACATTCATTAGCATTACATCATGTCCAATGCTAATCTCAGATTATAACACATTTTTTAAATGTAAATTAACATTTCAGTGGCGCAAAAGTCTGAAAGATCATCATAAAAGTCAAGAAAGTAAAGTTGTTTTTAATAGTTATTTTATTTTGACGGTTAAGACACAAACATCAATCAGAAACAGTACTGAATGTTAGCTAATGTGATAGTGAGGATAAATGTTAACCTTTATTAACACTCTGGTCAACACATCTTTGGTTTTGTCGTCTTTATTAGCGTGAATGCTACAGCTGAACGCAGTCCTGACTTCTGATTGGTTGTTGGCTGGCCTGGACGTCCAGGTGGACTTTCATGTGGAGGTCTCGAGAGCGTTTTTCCTGGTAACTCTTCCCACACACTTGGCAGCTGTGGGGTTTTTCTCCGCTGTGCGTCAGCAGGTGTTTCTTCAGGTCGTTCTTGATGACGAAGGCCTTCCAGCAGAGGTGGCAGCCGAACGCTCGCTCCTTCCTGTGGAAGCGGACGTGGGTCTCCAGGTATCCTTTGGTGCTGAAGCTCTTGCTGCACAAGCTACAGCTGAACGGTTTCTCCCCAGTGTGGGTCAGCCGGTGGGAGTTCAGCCCCCCCACCTGCCTGAAGGCTTTTCCACAGACGCGACACTGGAACGGTTTCTCGCCGGTGTGGATCCTCTTGTGGACTTCCAGAACGTGGACCGACGCCAAACTTTTCCCACAGGTCTCGCAGGAGATCCCTGGCGCCGGTTTGTCTCCGGTGTGGTTCTTGATGTGTGCTGTTAGGGCGCCGTTATCGACAAACGTTTTCCCGCAGAACTCGCAGATGTACGGTCGCTCGCCGGTGTGGATCCTCCGGTGGCGGCGCAGGGCGCCGGGCCGTGGGAAGGCTTTGTCGCAGACGTGGCAGGAGTACGGTTTGACGCCGGTGTGGCTCCGCATGTGAGTCTCCACATTCTGGTAGGTTTTGCCGCAAACGTGACAGATTTGACCGGCGACTCCGTGAGCCTGCAGGTGTTCCCTTAGCGTCCCCGCAGGTAAACGTTCAGCGCAGATCCCACAGACGGACTCGGCGGCGTGACTCTGAGCGTGTTTCCTCAAACCGCCTTCGCTCCGGAAAGACTCCTTGCAGACTTTACAGCAGTGACTCGTCTGAATTGGCGCGTTCTCCTCCCGCGGGTCCTCGTCTCCCCTCGTCTCCCAGCAGTGACTCCTGCTGTGACTCCTCAGGGTGCCGCTCTCCACGAACGTCTTCCCGCAGCGCCGACAGACGAACGCTCGCCGGCCGCCATGGATCTTCTGGTGTCGCCTCAGCGCTCCGGGGCGGGGGAAACGCTTGTCGCAGACGCCGCAGCGGAACGGTTTGACCCCCGTGTGGGTTCGCATGTGAGTCTCCAGGTCCTGAAGGGTCTTCCCACAGATCTCACACGTCCCGGTGCCGCTGACGGCTCCTCTGTGGGGCTTGAGGTCCGGGCTGCTGGAGTGGGTTTCCACGTGTTTCATCAGGTTCCCTTTGTGACGGAAACGTTTCCCACAGCTGAGACAAGAGAACGTCTTTGAGCGACGTCCTCCATCCGCCTCCTGCGTTTCTTTAACGCTAGAAGAGTTGACACCCCCCCTCCGGTTGTCATCACTGTCCGCTCCAGAGGCCTTTGAGGAGGCGGAGCTGCGTGGCAGCAGGGGGAGCGTTTCATCAGCGCTGGTTGACCTGATGGGGTCTGGAATATGAAATAATAATTAGTTCCCACTGAGCTTCAGATAACAACGAGTTTAAAACTGTCAACATGGTGAAGATCTCCTGCTGAATTTCTACACACACACATACACACACACAAACATAAACATATACATAGACATATATATATATATCAGATCAATACATGTATATTTGTTTTTATTTAAAGTATTTTCCGTACTATAAAATGCACTGGATTATAAGGCGCACCTTCAATGAATGGCCTAAACCGCATCTGAGAACTCATCTTCAATAAATGGTCTATTTTACATTTTTATCATATATAAGGCACATTGTATTATAAGAAATTGAGAAAATTAAAGGCTTTTACGTGTGCCTTACGCGGAAAATACTGCATATATATTTACATATTTTTTATACAATAGTAACGAATATATTTTAATATCATAAATACATGGAATATAAAATATTTTATATGAATTAAAAATTTTAAAAAATTCGTTATTATTATATATAAATATGTAGAATTAAATTTTAAAAATTATATTTATTTTTATAAATATTATTTCCTTATTTGTGTGGAACCCTCCTCCGGAAGTGTGTGATCTGGCCTCTGATTGGCCAATGACGGACCGTCCCCTCCCTCACCTGTCCGGTCCAGGAGGACCACCGGGCTCAGCACCGCGTCCAGGAGGCGGTTCTGCCGGTCCAGCTGCCGCCGGTACTCCCTCACATGCCGCTCCAGCAACCCGACGATCCGCTCCGCCGCCTCGGCCAGCCGCTCCGTCAGCAGCCGGCGGCCCCCGGAGCCTCCGCCCTGCTGCTCCAGGAGCCCCAGGAGCTCCTCCCCGACCCGGGTCAGCAGCTCCAGCACCGCTCCCGTCAGGGCCCGGAGCCCGCAGCCCGGTCCGGGTTCGGTCAGAGACATCAGAGCCCCGGAGCAGCCGGAAGGAAAACAACAGCCTCTTCCGGGTCACGGGAGGAGGCGGAACTAGTCTGCCCCCTGCTGGACAGGAAATGACATCACAATAAAACAGGACGAACGTATTTACTTAAAGAAACCGCACTTCTTTGATCCCCACTGGGATTTTTTTTCTTCATACATTATTTAATTTTATTTATTTGTTTTATTCACCGCTGCATCATCTAGAAAACTATTCGGGATTCTGGATCTTTTAAATTTCAAATCTATGAATAAATAAACTTCAGAGGCTCCGTGAACTGAAACGATTATTTCAGTTGATTTTGGAAGAGAGTCAAACATTCTTTTGAAGCAATGAGATTAAAAAAGAAAGTTTCATCTCATTCACAGCAGAGACTCATGGGTAACGTAGTTTAGAGAGCCAAAAGAAACTTCAGCTTAAATCTAACTTTAGATTTATATTACAAACAAGAAGATGAGTACAAGATCTTTATTTCATCGTCGTGATCATATTGATCACTTTGTCCTCATCTGTTTTATTCAAAGAAGAAACAGAATTATAGAATTATTAGGTTGTTCATGGTTAAGAAAGATGTGATCATCTGAAACCAACTAGATGCCAGCCAGATGGACAAATCTTCTCCATACTTGATTTATTTTGTAAATGACACCAAACACGTCAGTAGAACATCGAGCAGTTCCCATGTTTCTGTCCTCCATAGCCATACGACATTTAGCCAACAGTTTAACAAGCTTTAAATCATTCAAGCCCCTCCCCTTTCCTCCGTGTCACACAGATTTGGCGAGAAGCGTCCGACATTCATGACTCCATGAGTTCTCTCTCCAGGCACTCGAGTGTGACGTCTAACACACTAAGAACCTGGAGGAGGAGGAGTCCTGTGTGGGTAGAAGGCTAGCTCTTCAGCTAGGAAGCTAGCTACCTTGATTGGTGAAGTTACCCGCCATGGTATTAAATAGCGATTGTGATCAGACGTACACTTTAGCTGATAATAATTTAGTTACCTTGGTAATAATTTACCTCTTTGTGGTAATAAGCTAACTAGCCTGTTTAGCAACAGGCTAGCCTTGTTGGAGCAGATTTTCATTCCATGCGATCTTTTTTCCACAAGTAGTTTAACTGCTCGCTCCACACAGGAAGTCTGTTCGGCGTCCATCCAGAAACAAACGTTCCTGAAGGTGTTGGACATTTATGGATCAGAACCGTTACTGAATCCTGTTGTCCAACAATTCTGACGTCTGATATCTGGTTAACATTTCAGTCGGGCTAACTCAGAGTTGTTAGCTGAGGTTTATTTGAGTCAGCAGTGATGTTAGCTTTTTAGCCTCCCAGGCTAACACATGCACAACCGCCAGGACGTCTGGCGCCTTCACAGCTGAATGAAACCTGGATATAAAGCGTTGGTCCTCGGCTGCTCGGGGGTCTGATCCGGCTCCGGGGCCACGCCCCCCGCCACGTGGACCTTCAGGTGTCCGTTCAGGGAGCGTTTGGCCTGGAAGCTCTTCCCGCAGACGATGCAGCTGTACGGCTTCTCCCCGGTGTGGATCAGGATGTGTCTCTTCAGGTCCACGTCCTGCATGAAGCCCTTCCCACACACCTGGCACAGGAAGCGCCGCTCCTTGTTGTGGAAGCGGACGTGCGTGTACAGCGTCTGCTTCTGGGTGAAGCCCTTCCCGCAGAGGCTGCAGGAGAACGCCTTTTCGCCGGTGTGGATCTTCAGGTGCGTCTTCAGGTTCCCGCTCTGGTTGAAGGCCTTCCCGCAGAAGCTGCAGGTGTACGGTTTCTCGCCGGTGTGGATCCTCAGGTGCATCTCCAGCGCCGCCTGAGCCGGGAAGCCCTTCCCGCACACGTGACACGTGTTTCCAATCTCGCGGTGGGAGCGCAGGTGGGCGGCCAGGCTGGCGGCGGACTCGTACTGGTACCCGCAGAGCCCGCAGGAGCAGTCGGCGTCCTGCAGGTGCGTCTCGGCGTGTCTGATCAAGGCGGTCCTCCTGTCGAAGGCGTCGCCGCACACCTTGCAGCGGTACGACGGGACCAGCTTGAGGCGCCTCTTGGGCTTGTCGTCCTTCTGATGCGTGGCTAGGTGGCGCTGCAGGCTGCGCCGCTTCCTAAACTGCAGGCTGCAGATGCTGCAGGTGTGCAGGTCGCCCTCGCCGTGCTCCTGCTCGTGTCGCTCCAGAGACACCGAGTGACAGAAGGAGCGGCTGCACTCTTTACACTTGAAGGGTTTCTCTGCGGCGTGGACGCGGGCGTGTGAGCTCAGGTTGCCCTTCTGGCTGAACTTCTTGCCACAGACGTCGCAGCTGTACGGTTTCTCCCCGGTGTGGAGCCTCACGTGGAGCTCCTGCGCCAGGATGGAGCGGAAGGTTTTCCCGCAGAAGGAGCAGGTTTTGCTCTTGTCCCGGTGCGTCTGCAGGTGCGCCATCAGTTCGTCCGCCGAGTCCAAACGCTCCCCGCAGAAGCCGCAGCGACACCCCGGGTCGCCGGCGCACACCCGGAGGACGTGTTGGAGCAGGAAGCCTTTGCCCTGCAGGGAGCGGCCGCAAACGTGGCACAGGAAGCTCCGGGCCGGACCGGATCGCTTCCGCCTGCCCCCCACCAGTGGCGGAGGTCCTCCCTTCTTCTTCCTCTGAGGTCTGGCGGGCCGGATCTCCTCCCTCCAGTCGCTGTCAGGGTCGTCCTCGCTGTGGGCGGCCGAGCTGTTGGGGGAGGCGGGTGGAAGGGAGTCGGGTGAAGGGGAGGGAACGCGGCCGTCAGCGCCTTCGGCCTGTGATTGGTTCCAGTCCAGAGCATTGACCGGAGGAAGTGGGAGGTCTGTGCGGTTCAAGGTCGCGACCTGCAGGGAGTCTGAAGAGACGAAAGACGACACGAATGAACAGAGCGTTAGTTAGAAGGTGAGAAGAAGAATCAGGAAGGATGTTTCCAAGAGGAGGAGAAGAAATAAATCAACTTTATTAATACCCCACAGGGGAAAATACGAATCTGAACCCATCTTTCAGGTTTGGTGTCAAACCTGAAACAGGTCGTCCACCCGGCTGGCTGAGCTGCTTCTGAACCAATCTGTTGTTTTGGCATCAAATAATGATCTGATTGATTGTTAATTATTAGTTTGGATCCACTGACTGATGACAACTGGAGGGGGTCCACCTGACCCGGTTGGGTCACATGGAAAAACCCGGTCCCACTTCATTCTCTACCTTATAATGAAATTATAGAAGGCCTGTTGACATGTTTGAATGTTGACTTATTTATATTACTTTCATGTAGCTTTGATAGTTTTACAGAAAAAAAACTTGTGTAAAGACTTCGATATTCTTACTAATTTTAACATGAATGTTTTCAGGTTAATCCACAATTTTATCTTCCAATACGTTGTTTCTCTTTTGTTTATGCTAGCTGGCAGGTTTATTTTGAAGGAGCCCGGAAGTGGCAGTCAGCGTCTGCGTCCCTCTTCCGGTTCCTCCGGGCGCAGCGAGCGGGGACTAACCCGCTCTGTCCAGCTTCACCTCCGGCTTCAGCACCGCGTCCAGCAGCCTCCTCTGGCGGAAGACCTCCCGCTCAGACCGCTCCACTCTGTCCCGGAGCTCCGCCACGGTCTCCTCCAGCAGGGAGGCGATCTCCTCCGCGGCCGCCGTTAGCCGCTCGGTGAGCAGCGCCCTCAGCGCCGGGATGTCCGCCGCTTCCTCCTCATCTTCCAGCCGCAGCAGGAAGTCCTCCGCGGCGGCGCTGATCCGCTGGTGGACCGACACCCGCAGCAGCTGCACGGCGCACATTCTGCTCCCGAGCGGACAAAGAGAACCAGTGGCGACGTAAACAGACACGGAATTCCGCGTCGACGACGGCTCGTTCCGGGGGAGGCGACGGGACGAACGGCGCCCCCTGGCGGCGCGGAAGAGCGACGACATGTGTTGACGTGAAAACAGATGATTGATAAATAAATTTGAACACATTACACATGAAAATAGAACTTTAAAGTTAACACACAATAACTATGAAAAGCAATATAAGTGTGTGTTTTTATATTTCACACATATTTAATTTTATTAGATTCTTGTGCCATATTTACATTGCACTGTCCTAATAAAATAAAACCGACCTACTTTTTGAGAAGATGGTGTTGGAGTTTAAGTTATTAGTTTATAACTGGTGTCTGTCTATAGCGGTCGTTTCACACAGCACAAATAAAATATTTTTAATAAACAGATGAGTGTGTTTGATTCACACGCAGAACACAGTGTGGACTGTATGGATTGGAGCAGAAGCGCTGACACTGATCTGAACAGGACGTTCGATGTCGACATGATAAACAAAAAAACAAATTAATTGAATAATAATGAAATCATCCTTCGTCTGTTCTCTCTGACGTTTCTTCTTCTTCCACTCGTTTCTCTTCGCAGACATCTTTCTCCTGCAGGTGAGAAGATCCAGATATTCAAATAAGTTCTGACTCTTGTCAAGGCCAAAAAAATAAAAGCAGATTTTATTTAATTTCCTTCCCTCCTTTCTTGAACAACATGCTACAGGAAGTAGATACAGAGAAAGAAGACCCGGTTCTGACCCGACTGGACCGCTCCTCCCGGTCCCGCCTCCTCCGTTGCTCCGCCTCCACCATGCTGTAGAAGTCCTGCTCAGCTCTGGCGATCAGCTGATCGGGGGTGTCGTCTCTGTCGTCCCGTTGGCCCTCGTCCTCGCGGCTCTGCTGCGACCGGCTCCTCTCCTTCAGGCGGATCTCTCTCTGCCGCGCCTCCAGGATCTTCTCTCGCTTCGTCTCTCGCTCGAACATCTGAGGGAGTGCAGAGAATCCAAACTTAGTCTGCTAGCAGGATGCTAACCTGCTTTCTCATGCTAAGCTAGCACCTTGCTAGGAAGCTAAAATCTGTTTCAGCATCACTATTTTGCTGCTCTGTCACATGATCACTAAATGCTGACATTCTTTGCCCAACTGCGCAGATCACATGACCTTTAGCATTAGCCTGCTAACTAGCTGAGCCGGATGATGTCGCCAAACCAACAAATGACGTCACAGCAGAGGAAACTGAATGCATCTCGTTGGGATCCGTTGCTACGGGAACCATTCCAGCTACATCAACCGCTAACTTTGACGCAGATAACGTCGTAGGAACAGATCTGAGGTCAGCCGGAGTTCGAGTGTCGCTCACAGCGGCGAGGGAACTCTTCTCGTTCTTCTGCAGGCTGGACAGTCCAGAGCAGACCTCCAGCAGCGTGACTCCGCCCCGCTGAGACCCGCACGCCAGCAGGCGTCCGTGATCCTGGACCCGCAGGCTGTACAGGGCCTCGTCGCACACCTGGACAGGAGACGTCGGCGTGAGACAGGGCCGGACTTTGGACAGATTCTCGGGCGAGACGGACGGAAGCACCTTGAAACTCAGCGTGGGGTCGTTCTGCTTGAACAGGACGTCCCACGCGTCCAGCACGCCGTCCATCTTCACGGTGAAGAAGACGGAGGGGCGGACCGGACTCCAACAGCCGTCCATCAAGAACGACATCTGATACCTGGAACAGACCCAGACGTGGGTCAGACACGACTAGTCGAGCCAGACTGAAGTGAAACAGACCGAACATGGAGAGACCAAACGCGGAAGCGTCTTGACTCCTACTTGGTCCACATGATGGACGACTCCTTGATGTCCTCAGACCAGATCCGAGCCGTCCAGTCGCCCACCGTCAGGAAGTTTTTGGGGAAGAAGGGGTTCCTGTGCAGGGCGTAGACCGGCCCGTGGTGGCTGTCGTACGTACAGACGATCTTCTCCGCCGGAGTTTTGGCCTTCCGGTTGCAGGAGACGACCACGCCCTGCTCCGTCCCCACCATGAACTTCGTGGGCTGGGGGGGGTGGCAGATGGAGAAAACATGTCCAGATCAGGGGAGCTCACCAGCATTGATGAAGAACTCCCCCGGGATCAGCCTCACCATGGTGGACTCAAACTCCAGAGAGACTGCCCCTAAAGCCCGGTCCAGGTTGCCCTCTCTGCTCGGGTCCAGAACCAAGCGCTCCGTGGGCTCGCTCAACCGGCGGACGTCCCACCACAGGACCTGGAGGAGACAGCAGGATGGTTTGGTTGACGTCTACCTGTCCGTCGTTATGACGTCACCTCTTACCTGTCCATCAGTTGAGGCAGAGAAGGTGTCCGTGCCGGTCTTGGACTGCAACCAGGTGGTCTTGTAGACCGGGTCTCGGTGACTCTGCTCCAAGGAGGACAACTCCACTGGTTGGCCGCCTTTCCGGGTGTCCCAGTAGGCTAATTCAAACACACCCACAGTCGGGTAAAGCTCGTCACTGACGGATCACCCCCACGGTCAGTCTGGATCTGGACTCACCTACTTGTCCATTATAGCAGCCCCCCACTAGAGTATGGGGGTCTTTGGGGTTGTAGTCCAGACTGACCAGTTGGGATGCCGGCTTCAGAGACATCTCTGGTCTGTTTGGGTTCTCTGAGTAGGAGAGACACCTGTCAACCGACTGCACCCCGCCCACCTGCCGTCCGTCGCACCGTACCACCCACCGATGTCCCAGATGTAGGAGTCCAGGCTCGAGTCCTGGGAGGTCTTCTGGAACTCCAGGCAGGAGTAGGCGGCTGCCAGCTTCCTGCCGCTGTCAGGATGCCACGACAGGCTGCTGACCGTACGTTTGACCTCGTTGGGATCTCTGGAGGCACAAAGGAGGCGAGTTGGATCGAGGACCAGGGGGAGTCTCCCTAACAGCGGCTGTACCTGAAGATGTTGATGGTCTTGGCGGATGGCGGCTCTTGGTGGTCCTCCACTTCGACCTCGTCCTCAAAGTACTCCTGGTAGATATCCACAGCGTTGTTCTGTCGGATGCAGTGTTCCATGACCTGGACCAGGTGACGACATCAGATCCATGTGGACTGGGTTAATGTGGATCCATGTGGACTGTGTTAAACTGGATCCATGTGAACGGTGGATCTTACGTTTCCCAGCTGCAGGATGCTGCTGATGTAGCCCTCGTCTTTCTCCACCTTCTTTCTGAAGCGAATGGTTTGTTCCACTTCCTGTGGGTTGATGTCTTTGGGCCAGCCCCCCTCCACGTGGTTTATCCCACAGCTCTCTGACTCGAAGCGCTCCGTGTTCACCTGCACCAGGGGGGTGGGAGAGAGGGGGCGGGGGGTGAGATGACTAAAGGATATTTTAACATCATCTTTACCCACGTTAACTGAAGAACCTTTTTACTGGATCAGATGTTACTGTGTGGAATCAGTACTGTATTTTTACTACATTTTTTACAGTGTGGTATTAGCACTTTTACTCTCACAACTTTTTACAGTGTGGGATCAGTATTGTCACTTTAACACATTTTTTATAGTGTTCTATTCCTACTTTTCCCGTTAGGCTCGCGCGCACACAGGTGGAGCTCACCTGGTGCTCCGACATGTCCCTGCAGGCCTGAACGGCGTGGTCTCTGCGGGTCTTCTGGATGAAGTGCTGAGCCAGACTCGGGTCCGGAGGGACGTCCACCAGGAGCTCCGCGGGCCGGTCGGAGAAGAGACACTGGCGGCCGAACTCACCGCGGACCTTCGTGTAGACGTGGACGACCTCCATCCTGAAGTGACGTCACTGAGGAACCACCGGAGACCAAGAAGATTAACGTTAAAGACGAAAAGAAAACTTGCCCCGATCCCCTGCAATGGCGGCGCGGATCAGTGTATCCTAGCAACGATATCCTAGCAACAACCTTTTTTCTTCCAGTTTGAAAAAACTTTATTGAACATGTCCACAACTTTACTCACAGACAGTAGTAGTAAAACCAATTTTATTATTGACATACTTTTAACTCGTAAACGTTTGACCTCATGAGTAATCGTTTTATTATTATTCTTTTTATGTGGGGGTATTTTTAAAATAATCTTAAAAACTAATAAAGTCTAAATAAATTAAATAAAGTCTGCAGCTAATTAATCAACCTTCGGGAATTGATAAAGTAAGAGAAAAAAGGAGAAAAAAGAAATAAAGCTGTTACTTTTACTTTACCCCTTTAATTTTATGTCTACTACCGGTCATGTGACCTAGGTGGTTTTGTGGACAGCGCCCCTCTCGGGTATTTTAGGGTATTACACTATTAAGCTTCAAAACCAAACTTCATCTAGAAACTTTTAATCCTGTCACGTTATCAGATATAATCAAAATATGTAGTTGAAATATTAATATATACTCTAATGGTTGTGTTCGGTATGGATAATTAAAACTAGCAGTTTTCGTGCTAGCTTCAGCTGAGAGAAGCCGGTGACGTCATTCGTGTGCGTCTACGTCTTACGTCAAGCGGTCGTCGCAGAATTCCGGAAACGTCCACGCATTGTTTACATCCTCGTCTTTGTCCGTGAAAAAATGTCCAAAAAGCGGTCGAAAAGCAGCGAGAGTCGCGGCCTCCGTGCGGCGATCGACGAACAGCTGGCGGCGGCCGCCCGGGAGATCTTCTGGCTGCTGAAGGAGCGCCGACGGGCGGCCGTGGAGGAGCTGAAGGCGCTGGTGACCGAGCGGATCACCGCCGCCGTGGAGCACATCTTCACCGTGTTTGAAGCGACCAGAGCCGCTGACAGGGAGTCCGGAGAACCGGGTGAGAGTCTGACACGCGAAAGGAGTGGAACCTAAAACTTAATTTATTGAGCTCCAACTGCAAAGCTAACAGTTGTTCTCTGTTCTCTTTACAAACACACTATATAGCATTTAATGCTACACGTACAGTAGAGTCATCTAGAACTATCTAGAGTTATCTCAGTCATCTTCTAGATGACGACACAAATCCTCCAGATGGGTCAGGTCACACAGAAAGAATCCAGAACTTCCATTAGTTCTGTTTTCTTTCTGATGTGGTTCTGAACAATGTTTAGTTCTAAATGATGGATTCTCTCCTCCACATCTGTCTATGAGTCACTCTTGATGCTTGTGGAGATGCTTGCCTCGGTCACATGACTACCTTCTTACAGGGGCCGCTCCGACCGCTGACACAGAATACATTACCGCTAAACTGAAACTCCCAAGCTAGCAGAACCAACCAGTAACAAACGTTGGTGTGACGTTACGAGGACACTACTAATAAAGTTGAGACAAACTGGATTCACCTTTATTATTAAGAGTTAAAATACAACAGTTTAATGCTGGTTGTATCATTTTATTTTGTTGTATTTATCCGCTACTTTAAAGGACGATTCATGACGTCTGTTACACCTCGACCTGCTGGTGTAGATCACACACAGGATTCTTTTCTCCCGTTTTTTTTTATGGTTTTATGGACACACCAAATTTCTTGAGGCATCAAAGAAAACACATCATATTTAACGGGATGAACGTCTGAACATCTGACTCCCACCGAGGATGAGAAACGTGGCTTTCACAAAATATCGAGTTGAATGAGTTTGAGTTTGAATGATTGTCAGAGCGAAAACACCATTCAAATAAACTATTTTGTGTTTTTCTCCAGAATTGTGTCTGTCCGTCGGCGTTCGGAGTATTTCTGATGGCAAACATCTGACAAACATCTCTGTTGACAACTTACTGAAGGAAACTCTTCCCAGCACTTCCTGCAGGCCAGAGAATGTCGCCGAACTGGAACGACAATCGGCATCTCCAGACAATCCAGCTGAAGAGGAAGAAGATGAGGATGAGGAAGAGGCGATGCTTCACTGCTGCAGAGTTTGTGGGAAGTCTTTCGACAGGAAAGGCTTTCTGATGAAACACGTGGAGAAACATTTAAAGGACAAGAACTTTATTTGCGGGCTGTGTGGCGAGAATTTAGAATCCGGTGCCGGTTTAAGGTCGCACCTCCAAACGCACCGCGACAGCAGCAGGACGTGCGACATCTGCGGGAAGAAGTTTCCCTCCATCCGCGCTCAGGAGACGCACCTGCGGCTTCATACCGGAGAGAAACCCTTCAGCTGCCACGTCTGTGGTAAAGTCTTCAACCAGAAAGGCAACATGGTGACGCACATGAGGATCCACGCCGCGCAGAAGCCGTTCGAGTGTGCCACGTGCCACAAAGAGTTCAGCCACACCGGCTCCCTGGAGCGACACACGAAGAGCCACGACGGCGAGACGCCGTTCGTCTGCAAAGTCTGTGGGGAGGCGTTCCGCAAGAGCGCGGAGCTGAGGCGACACGTCGGGAGCCACGAGTCTGATGCCGCACCGGCTGCCAGGAGCAGACGCAGGAAACCGAGTCTAACCCCGACTCACTGCTGCAAGGTTTGCGGAAATGCCTTTCACAATAAGGGCAACTTTGTCCGTCACGCAGAAACTCACCTGAACGACCCCGAGTGCTGTTGCGGCGTTTGCGGCGAGCGGTCGGAATCCTCTGAGAGTCTCCGGCTTCACATCCAGTGTCACCGAGAGACCAGCAGAATCTGCGACATCTGCGGCGTCAGTTTCAGGGACATGGAGATCCACATGAGGACCCACACTGGCCAGAAGCCCTTCAGCTGCAAAGACTGCGGGAAGGACTTCCCCAGGAAAGGCTCCCTGGAGCGGCACATGAAGCTGCACGCCGGCGAGAGGCCGTACATCTGTGAGTTTTGTGGAAAGACTTTCATAGAAAACACGGTCCTGAAGAGACACATCAAGAGCCACACGGGAGGGAAGCCCAGGATTTACTCCTGCGACGTCTGTGGGAAGAAGTTCACCATGAGCCAGCATCTGGACGTGCACAAGAGGATCCACACGGGGGAGAAGCCGTACACCTGCAGGGTGTGTGGCAAAAACTTCCGTCAGATCGGCAACCTGGACTCCCACATGAGGATCCACACGGGCGAGAAGCCGTTCATCTGCAGCCTCTGCGGGAAGACGTTCCGGCAGAAGATCTCACTGGAGACGCATGAGCGCTTCCACAAGAAGGAGAAGCTGTTCAGCTGCCAGCTCTGCACCAAAGGCTTCGTGCAGAAGATCGACCTGAAGAGACACATGCTGACCCACACCGGGGAGAAGCCATACAGCTGCCGGGTTTGCGGAAAGAGGTACCAGGAGAAACGATCCGTGGACTCGCACATGAAGGTTCACAGTGGAGAAGAAGCGGCGAAGGATCCGGCGAACCTGAAGCAACACGAGGGGCTTCAGGTGGACTTCATCCAGCTGTGACCCACAGAGGCCATCGGGATTAAAGTGTTTGCTTTTAAAATCAAGGCTGTTCTTTGGAGATGTGCAAGCATGACAAGACATTCAGACATCCATCTTTTTATTCAATTCTTCTGCTTTCGTGGGTCACGAGGGTTGACTTACGGGAGAGAGGCGGTTGACGACGTTGGTGCACAAGAAAGATGAAAGTCGAGTCACGCACACACTCACACCTATGGGCAATTTGTAACAGATCAAGTCCCCTGAATCCCATGTTTCTGGAGGTGGGAGGAAGCCGGAGACCCCGGAGAGAACCCACGCAGACACGGGGAGAACATACAAACTCCTCACGGAAAGGACTCAAAAACGGAACCTTCTTGCTGTGAGGCGACAGCGCTACACACTGCGCCGCCTTTTGACAAAATATATTTACACATATTACAAAATTTAACCTACTGACTTCCACAAAACAAGACTTGCTGTAATCTTTATAGGAACGTCGACGACGGACATTCCCTCCTGTTTCCTGATCCTAAGCAAACTTCCGAAGAGAAAGATGTTCTGGAGGCCGTTTGGCTCCACTGACAGAACTTCACAAAGCACAAGGAGCCACTGGAGCTGAAGTCCTGGAAGACTGTCGGCTCCATCAAAGGCTTCCTGGACCTTCAGTTGGTTCCGTTTCAAACCTCTGGGAGTCAGGACATCAAAGTGTTTGAATTTTGACTCAACAGTTTATTTAAAACCTCTGTTCATTATTGAAGCCAGACCCGATCTAACATTTGATTGATTGGTTGGTTCTGTCTGATGTCATTGTTTGTAGTCAATAAAGTAGAACTGTTCACTTAATATAATTTTAGCCACTTTCGTCCTTCACCTCTTTTCCTTTCATACAGAGAGAAAGAAAGAGAAAGAGGAAAAAACTTGATGTGCTCGACCAACAACAACACAATCACCTATAGTAGAACCACGAGATACGAGTTATGAGATGCCAGCCATTGCTCTGGTCATATTTTGTGACATATGAGCCACACCACTGCTAGTTGGCGGATGGAAACAACATCAGTGAGACCGGATCTCGTTCTTTACCACGTGTTGGCGGATGGAAACAACATCAGTGAGACCGGATCTCGTTCTTTACCACGTGTTGGCGGATGGAAACAACATCAGTGAGACCGGATCTCGTTCTTTACCACGTGTTGGCGGATGGAAACAACATCAGTGAGACCGGATCTCGTTCTTTACCACGTGTTGGTGTGGTGGAATGTTTTAAATACAATAAAATAGTACAATAAAATAATATAATAAAATAATATTTCATAGAACCAAAGATCTGGATTATTGTACTGGTGTTCTGGTGTGATCTGTATTGCATCATTGGTCTTGCAAAACTGACCTATTAGAGTCATTTCGACATATGGTCAGTTTGACATATAGTCAGTTTCCAGGACTTCAATAACCGCCCACTCAGGTCTGCAAACTGAGGGCTCTGTATGGATATATCTATATCTGTGTGTCAAATCATTCAGCGCTCGTGAAGGTGGCACCAGGCTGTCCCGAGGTCATGAAGGCTCTGCACGGATACAACCTACTGTTGGACCATATTTGGAAATGCTTGCATGACTGTCGGTATCCTTGAATAATTTTGTCTGCAACAGAGAAGTCCTCATGGGGTTCGCCTGACTGATTATGTTGTGTCATCAGATAGCCTTGTGAAACTGTCCACTTGACATTTTTGTTAACGTCTGGAGGTCATGATGTTCCAACTGAAAACTGGTAAAGAACTGGTTTCATACCGCCCACAGCTCTGCCTTTTAGAATATAAATGTGTGATACTTTCGTACCTTTGCACTTGTGCACCGCTGCAGCTGTTGTCTGTAAGTCACTTGTGCCCAGAATATTCTGTAATAAAGCTTCGAAGGACTGTTCATCGTCTCCAGCCTTTATTCGGACCCCCAAAATTCTCACTACCCGAAATCAAACGAACACGCGGAGGAAGAAGTCGCGCTTTCCTCCAACAATCGTACAGACAACACGTCGAGGGTTTTCATGACGTCATAAAGCTGCGTCACCTACCACTCGTCTCCTCGGCGCTCCGTTTGTTTACGTCGCCACTGGTTCTCTTTGTCCGCTCGGGAGCAGAATGTGCGCCGTGCAGCTGCTGCGGGTGTCGGTCCACCAGCGGATCAGCGCCGCCACGAAGGACTTCCTGCTGCGGCTGGAAGATGAGGAGGAAGCGGCGGACATCCCGGCGCTGAGGGCGCTGCTCATCGAGCGGCTAACGGCGGCCGCGGAGGAGATCGCCTCCCTGCTGGAGGAGACCGTGGCGGAGCTCCGGGACAGAGTGGAGCGGTCTGAGCGGGAGGTCTTCCGCCAGAGGAGGCTGCTGGACGCGGTGCTGAAGCCGGAGGTGAAGCTGGAGAGAGCGGGTGAGTTCCCGCTCGCTGCGCCCGGCGGAACCGGAGATGCTAAAGCTAATGCTAGCTGCGATTTACCGCAGTCATCAACGACTTCCGTCAAGCGAAGCGTGTTTATGATGACTTCCGGTTTCGGTGTGAGATCAGCGGACACGCGCCGCTAAACAGAAAGGGTAAACAAACAGCTGTTTACACACCGAGAAAATCAACAAATATGCACGAGCAGCAACTACAACTCCCATGAGCCTGACAGCAAAGGCGTATGGGAAATGTAGTTTTTATTCTGTCAGAACGATTGTTGGTTTTTGTTTCTAGATTTGACCTCAGTTTTAGTTTAATAGTTTTTTTTAAATTAATATTTGGAAAATTAGTTTAGTGATTTTTAATTCATATAAGAAAACAAACAATAGCCAGGGTACGATTTATAAAGTAAAAAAATACAGGGGGGAGCATGAAAAATAATCAACAGGCCTAATTCCTTTTTAAATTAATGGTTGGCCTGTGAGACTAGATGCCAAACAGTTGAACTTTCATATTTAACACAAACTTAAAAGACATGAAATATTTAATTTTCTGTGCCAACCATTATGATGATGATGATAATGAAGATGGTTTAATTAGGCTTCAGCACCATGAACAAGGGCCAATCAACACACAACAAATAAGATCATAAGTTCAAATCTGTGTTATAAACAAAAATAAATTAATTTGAATTTCAAACTACAGAAGTGTACCTGAGTCACATGACTGTTAAAACTACTCAGCTCTTCATGATGCCCCATTAGGAAACAAACTGTAACATCCCATAATAGTGCTTTTGACTCACCTGTTCAGGTGTGACCTTCAAAACTGTCGTCTTAGCAACCAGGAGTTCAAATACCTGACCTTCATCAGTCAGACCCTGAACCGGATCCAGCTAATCAGATTCAACCTTCAGGATCACATGACCTGGCAGAGGAGGAGCTACACTGGTTTACAGATTAATTGATTATTGATTCCTGCATGGAAAACCCAACATCACTGGACCTCCAATCACACAGAGGAAGGGAAACACGAAACGCCAAAGTATCAGTAAGGGATTAGCTAGTCATAATTAAATAAACATAGATGACCTCTGACCTCTGTTGTTATTCAGTTCAGATGTCATTCACGTGACCAGTGTCAGATTTGGATCTAATGCAGGACCACATATGAACCGAGACTTAGATCTGGTTTGAACAGGTTGGTGTGAAACACAAAAAATGCTTCCCTAGCTAACGTTAGCTGAAACATTTACTAGCATTAGTTTGAACACACCAGCCACCGTCTCCGCCTGGAACTTTTGGCAACATTCTGTTTCATCCTTTGAATTTTCAGTTTGTATGAAATTAATTGCATGAAAACTTGATCTCCCTCCAAACTGCTCTTGAAACAGATTTTGTGACTGTTTTTGTATTTGTTAATCCTGCAGACGTCCAGCAGCAGGACCAGAGCCTCCATGTGGACCAGGAGGACCCATCAGATCCACCACACATCAAAGAGGAACAGGAGGAACTCTGGACCCCCAAGGAGGAGCAGCTCCAAAAGTCCGAGGAGCTCTCATTCACTCCCGTCTCTGTGAAGATGGAGGATGATGATGAAGAGTATCCTCATCAGTCTGAGAATGGAGAACCCATCAACAGCAGCGCCGACGGGGGACCAGAACCACCGAGAGACTCAGATCCAGACCGACATTTAGAACCAGTTAGTGAAGACAATTCTCAGGACTCTGCTGAAACCGAGGACAGTGATTGGACGGAATCAAACGTACCCCAAGGGGGTGCAGAGGGCAAGGAAACCAGCGAGGTTCCTGTTGGGTCGTCAAAGAAGCAACAACCGTTTCCTTGCTCGTACTGCGGGAAAAGATTTACTCTTAAAGGGGACTTGAATCGACACATAAGACTCCACACAGGTGAGAGGCCGTTTCCTTGCACAGGTTGCGATAAATCTTTTAAAGACAGCGGATCACTGACGGCCCACATGAGATGTCACACCGGTGAGAAACCATACAGCTGCTTATTCTGTGGGAAGAACTTCAGTGGGAGGGGGAACATGACCAGACACATGAGGATCCACACCGGAGAGAAACCGTTCACCTGCTCCGTGTGCAGTAAAAGCTTCCATGTGAAGGAGCACCTGAACAGACACATGAAGTACCACACAGGAGAAAAACCGTTCAGCTGCACCATCTGCGGTAAAGGTTTTGCCCAGAGAACGGACCTAAAGAAACACATGAGGATCCACACCGGAGAGAAACCGTTCACCTGCTCCGTGTGCAGTAAAAGCTTCCATGTGAAGGAGCAGCTGAAAAGACACATGAAGTACCACACAGGAGAAAAACCGTTCAGCTGCACCATCTGCGGTAAAGGTTGTGCCCAGAGAACGGACTTAAAGAAACACATGAAGGTCCACACCGGGGAGAAACCGTTCAGCTGTCCCTTCTGTGGGAAGTGTTTCGCCGAGAAAGGCGACTTGACCAAACACTTGAGAGTTCACACTGGTGACAAACCCTTTAGTTGTAATGTCTGTGGCAAAAGTCTTTCCCAAAAGGGTAGCCTTAAAATCCACTTGCGACTCCACACTGGGGAGAAACCGTTCAGCTGCACCGTCTGTGGGAAACGTTTCACCGTCACGGGATATCTGAAGAGACACATGAAGCTGCACATGGCGAACGGTCTGGTGGAGGAAGCTGCAGTCACCCCAAGAACCAAAGCTGAACACTGTTGAAGTATTGAACGCATCATGATGCTCTCAACCATCAGAGTCAGTCACCCAGATACTCTACCTGTCCATCAGATACTCTGCCTGTCCACCAGATACTCTGCCTGTCACCCAGATACTCTGCCTGTCCACCAGATACTCTGCCTGTCCATCAGATACTCTGCCTGTCCACCAGATACTCTGCCTGTCACCCAGATACTCTGCCTGTCCATCAGATACTCTGCCTGTCCACCAGATACTCTAGCCTTCTTACTTTGGTCACAGTAGTGATGCGCGGTTCTACACAGCATTGGCTATCACAGGGGAGCCAAACATAAGGCCCGTGCGCCAGTTCTGGCCCAAAAACTTAACATGCTACTAGCTGCTATGTAAAAGTCTTAATTGTGGGCAACACACGTAAACGTTTGCATGTTTAAGACATGCTTTCCGTTTGTCCCACAACCAGTAGATTGAAAAGTATCTCATAGCGCATCTAGAACAGGACTAGGCAAACTTTTTGACTTGTTGACCAGCAAAGGAGCAGATGATGGAGTGTTTATTTTTCCAAATGCAAATGACTTGTAAAACCATGAAATAAAAGGTTTTGGCCTTTTAGCATACATACAAAGGGATTATTGTAAAAATTATTTTACAGCTGCTTTTAATTCAAACACATTGATTACGTAGTTTAAACAAGTTTGGCGGGCCAGATTGCAAAACCTAACGAGCCGTACATGGCCCGCGGGCTGTAGATTGCCTATTCCTGATGTAGTAGCTTTAAGCAGCTGATTCATAGAAGAAGAAAATGTCTACAGGTTGTGGAGTTTGTCGAGCTGGAACTCAACCGCGCGTAGCAGGGAAGCCAAATTATCGTTGGTGTCGTGCGATTCTGTTTCTCACACACGATGCTGATGCGGTGTTGTACATTTCATGTTTCAGAGTGATGTTTGATTTGTTCACCCTCAGATCCCGGTGAGAGGATGAACATCTCCAGATCAAAATCAGTACGTAATAAACAGGTTGTGATCAAGAAGGAGTCATGACTAAGAATTGGATTGGTTTTAACTGTTCCGTTAGTCATCCAAACAACTGATCATTTATTTTACCCAAATATGAGATGTGTTGAACTGTCCGATCAGGAGTCACTCCTGATCTGTTTTACCTGTGAAAACGGCATCAAGCTGGTGTCTAAAGATTTCCCCACTAATCCCATGTATTTTCTGCAGTATAAAGCGCACCGGATTATAAGGCGCATACAATAAAAAAATATTGAAATACATTTAAAAAAATTAGTGGCTATAGTTGCGCTATCCGTCCACTAGATGGAGCATTCATGACTGAGTACCTTTAATCAGCTGTGAACGTCTCTATCATTATGTCAATGAGCCATTCTGAGCCTCATCAAGGAAACCTGATCACTTGATCACTTTGCCTTCTTAGGCCCCGTCCACACGATGCTGGAACTTTTTGAAAACGCAACTTTTTTGTTGCATTTACGCCTTCCGTCCACACGACAACGCAAATATCCGGAACGAAAACGCAACTTTTTGAAAACACTGGCCAAGGTGGATTTTTTTAAAAACGCTGGGTCTGCGTTGTAGTGTGGACACTGTATCTGCAACTTTTTAAAAACGCTGACATCTTTCCTGCGACGAAAACCGCTGTGTCGTCATATTTATGGGCCCTTATGTACAAACATGATGGATGTACGAACCTTGTTGACGGCAGCATACTTGCAGGAGTTTTGTGACAACAAAACATGAAGGATTCCTATTGGATAAAATTTGACTCAATACTGCCACCACATGGTTTGGCATGCTTATAGCCGTCTTCGAAAACGCCTCGATGCATTTACGTGTGGACGGAGATTTTTTTGAAAACGCTGTTGTGTGGATGCGAATCTTTTTAGATGCGTTTTCAAAAAGTTGCGTTTTCAAATAAATCCATCATCGTGTGGACGGGGCCTTGGAAAGAAGTCAACACGTTTGGGTGTTTTCCTTAGCTGCTGAGATTTACTGATAAAAGTACTACAAAATACTGTAGTATAAAATTATCTAAAAACATAGTTTTGATTTTATTTGTATAGCTCTCAGTGACGTGTGGTGAGGTTCACGGAGGTAAGAGCCAGACAAAATGGCGTATTTACCACTCAGTCTGGGAAAATACGCCATATTAAAAAACCTGACATTAAAAACTGTTTAAATTCATTACAGTGGACCACTCAGTTCCAACTGGGCGGATTATTTCCTGATCAAGTTCGTAGCAGATATTTAAGCTCGACGTTCGTCTTCGTTTATGAATTAAATATTGTTCCGATCGATCGGTAGTCCAGTCGGAGGTGAGGTGCAGCTATTTGCTGCTGTGTGTCCTAAACAATTTTTAACTCGTTTTTAATGTCAGGCTGCTAATTTACTGGAAAATGTGACGCTGTTTTACTCCTAGAACTGACTTTACCGTCGGTGTCTCACCGCCGTTAATCTCACAACACGTTGCTGCAGACAGAATACACAAGCCTAAATACGCACCCCCCCCCACCCCCACCCCCCACCCCGAGCTATCAACTACATTTGCAAATCAATGCAGCACACCAGACACCTTTGTCTAGCAGTGACTCTGTTCGTGAAGTTTCAGAAAAGAGTGGAAGTTCAGCTTTGAGGGTCTTTCCTTCACCTTTATGCCAGTTTCTCCGTGTGTTTCCACTGGTTAACAGAATGGACAGTCACTAGAATCCAGAACTAACACTCGACAGTTGTATTTTTTAGACCAATTAAGTTTAAAGTGGGTTATTTGTCGACTTGACATTTTGTGGTAATGCCTGAAGGTCATGATGTACTAACTGAAACCGGTAAATAACTGGTTGAGAGCAGGTGCTTCCTGTTCTAGTGGAAAGCTTCGAGGTTAAGCAACAGTTTCGATACCGCCCACAGTCCTGCCTTTTAGAGTATAAACGATGTGTGATCCTTTTGTATCTTTGCACTTGTGCACCGCTGCAGCTCTTGTCTAAGTCTTTTGTGCCCAGAATATTCTGCAATCAAGCTTCGAAGAACTGTTCGTCTCCAGCCTTTATTCGGACCTCCAACATTCTCACAACAGTGGTACCCCTACTTACCAATGTCTCTACTTACCAATGTCTCTACTTACGAAATTTCTCAGTAGGAAAATATTACCTCTAGTTACGAAAGAAATTTCTACTTACGAAAGGTAAAATACAGTATGGGCTGATAGTCGCAGCTCCCACAGGTTCCTGAACGCAACATTCTCATAGCTGCTCTGCCATTGGCTATTACCGAGCATCCTGGCATCCCATTGGCTAAGAGGGACCTCTGTGTGGAGCTAGATAGGTGTCTAAGCAGCGTCCTCGTCATTCGGCCCTCGACCCATGAGGTGTTCTGATAGTTTTACGTAAATATATTAACTTTTAGAGTATTCACTATGGACCCCAAGAAAGTGACGGAGAAAAGAGGAAAAGAAAAGACGAAGAAGAGTTTTTTTGTCCGTACAAACAAAACAAGAGATGATAGAAAAGCATGAAAAAGGGATGCGTTTGGTTGATCTCTCCAAAGAATATGGCCGTAATGCATCTACAATCACCACGTTATTAAAACTAAAGGAAGTTTAAGGAGTTTAAGGCATGGCGTGGGTGGTTGGAGAAGTTCAGAAGGAGGACTGGAATTCACTCTGTTGTCCATGGTGAGGCAGGAGCGCATGAACCAAAGAGGGTAAAAAACAATGAGGACAGCAGTTAAAAGGTTAATGACCATCATTTTATTCTTTATTCTTTGTTTTTTACGCCATGCACAACTCTCATTTATTGTGTAATAATCTAATTGTAACATGTATTTATTACATGTTTTGATGCATTTTTATGCTTTATAAAATATTTATGTCTGAATTTTTGGGGGCTTGGAACGGATTAGGGCATTTGAATGGAAAACGCGTCTCTACTTACGTAATTTTCTACTTACGTAATTTTTTCTGGAACCAATCAATTCCGTAAGTAGAGGTACCACTGAATCCGAAATCAAACGAACACGCGGAGGAAGAAGTCGCGCTTTCCTCCAACAATCGTAAAGACAACACGTCGAGGTTTTTCATGACGTCATAAAGCTGCGTCACCTACCACTCGTCTCCTCGGCGCTCCGTTTGTTTACGTCGCCACTGGTTCTCTTTGTCCGCTCGGGAGCAGAATGTGCGCCGTGCAGCTGCTGCGGGTGTCGGTCCACCAGCGGATCAGCGCCGCCGCGGAGGACTTCCTGCTGCGGCTGGAAGATGAGGAGGAAGCGGCGGACATCCCGGCGCTGAGGGCGCTGCTCACCGAGCGGCTAACGGCGGCCGCGGAGGAGATCGCCTCCCTGCTGGAGGAGACCGTGGCGGAGCTCCGGGACAGAGTGGAGCGGTCTGAGCGGGAGGTCTTCCGCCAGAGGAGGCTGCTGGACGCGGTGCTGAAGCCGGAGGTGAAGCTGGAGAGAGCGGGTGAGTTCCCGCTCGCTGCGCCCGGAGGAACCGGAGATGCTAAAGCTAATGCTAGCTGCGATTTACCGCAGTCATCAACGACTTCCGTCAAGCGAAGCGTGTTTATGATGACTTCCGGTTTCGATGTGAGATCAGCGGACACGCGCCGGTAAACAAACAGCTGTTTACACACCGAGAAAACAACAAATATGCACAGCAGCAACTACAACTCCCATGAGCCTGACAGCAAAGGCGTATGGGAAATGTAGTTTTTATTCTGTCAGAACGATTGTTGGTTTTTGTTTCTAGATTTGAGCTCAGTTTTAGTTTAATAGTTTTTTTTAAACTAATATTTGGAAATTTTAGTTATTTTTAATTCATATAAGAAAACAAACAATAACCAGGGTGCAATTTATAAAGTAAAAAAATACAGGGGGGAAGCATGAAAAATAATCAACAGGCCTAATTCCTTTTTAAATTAATGGTTGGCCTGTGACACTAGATGCCAAACAGTCGAACTTTCATATTTAACACAAACTTAAAAGACATGAAATATTTAATTTTCTGTGCCAACCATTATGATGATGATGATAATGAAGATGGTTTAATTAGGCTTCAGCACCATGAACAAGGGCCAATCAACACACAACAAATAAGATCATAAGTTCAAATCTGTGTTATAAACAAAAATAAATTAATTTGAATTTCAAACTACAGAAGTGTACCTGAGTCACATGACTGTTAAAACTACTCAGCTCTTCATGATGCCCCATTAGGAAACAAACTGTAACATCCCATAATAGTGCTTTTGACTCACCTGTTCAGGTGTGACCTTCAAAACTGTCGTCTTAGCAACCAGGAGTTCAAATACCTGACCTTCATCAGTCAGACCCTGAACCGGATCCAGCTAATCAGATTCAACCTTCAGGATCACATGACCTGGCAGAGGAGGAGCTACACTGGTTTACAGATTAATTGATTATTGATTCCTGCATGGAAAACCCAACATCACTGGACCTCCAATCACACAGAGGAAGGGAAACACGAAACGCCAAAGTATCAGTAAGGGATTAGCTAGTCATAATTAAATAAACATAGATGACCTCTGACCTCTGTTGTTATTCAGTTCAGATGTCATTCACGTGACCAGTGTCAGATTTGGATCTAATGCAGGACCACATATGAACCGAGACTTAGATCTGGTTTGAACAGGTTGGTGTGAAACACAAAAAATGCTTCCCTAGCTAACGTTAGCTGAAACATTTACTAGCATTAGTTTGAACACACCAGCCACCGTCTCCGCCTGGAACTTTTGGCAACATTCTGTTTCATCCTTTGAATTTTCAGTTTGTATGAAATTAATTGCATGAAAACTTGATCTCCCTCCAAACTGCTCTTGAAACAGATTTTGTGACTGTTTTTGTATTTGTTAATCCTGCAGACGTCCAGCAGCAGGAACAGAGCCTCCATGTGGACCAGGAGGACCCATCAGATCCACCACACATCAAAGAGGAACAGGAGGAACTCTGGACCCCCAAGGAGGAGCAGCTCCAAAAGTCCGAGGAGCTCTCATTCACTCCCGTCTCTGTGAAGATGGAGGATGATGATGAAGAGTATCCTCATCAGTCTGAGAATGGAGAACCCATCAACAGCAGCGCCAACGGGGGACCAGAACCACCGAGAGACTCAGATCCAGACCGACATTTAGAACCAGTTAGTGAAGACAATTCTCAGGACTCTGCTGAAACCGAGGACAGTGATTGGACGGAATCAAACGTATCCCAAGGGGGTGCAGAGGGCAAGGAAACCAGCGAGGCTCCTGTTGGGTCGTCAAAGAAGCAACAACCGTTTCCTTGCTCGTACTGCGGGAAAAAATTTAGTCTTAAAGGGAACTTGAATCGACATGTAAGAGACCACACAGGTGAGAGGCCGTTTCCTTGCACAGGTTGCGATAAATCTTTTAAAGACAGCGGATCGCTGACGGCCCACATGAGATGTCACACCGGTGAGCAGCCATACAGCTGCTTATTCTGTGGGAAGAACTTCAGTGGGAGGGGGAACATGACCAGACACATGAGGATCCACACCGGAGAGAAACCGTTCACCTGCTCCGTGTGCAGTAAAAGCTTCCATGTGAAGGAGCACCTGAACAGACACATGAAGTACCACACAGGAGAAAAACCGTTCAGCTGCACCATCTGCGGTAAAGGTTGTGCCCAGAGAACGGACTTAAAGAAACACATGAGGGTCCACACCGGGGAGAAACCGTTCAGCTGTCCCTTCTGTGGGAAGTGTTGCGCCGAGAAAGGCGACTTGACCAAACACTTGAGAGTTCACACTGGTGAGAAACCCTTTAGTTGTAATGTCTGTGGCAAAAGTTGTGCCCAAAAGGGTAGCCTTAAAATCCACATGCGAGTCCACACTGGGGAGAAACCGTTCAGCTGCACCGTCTGTGGGAAACGTTTCACCGTCACGGGACATCTGAAGAGACACATGAAGCTGCACATGGCGAACGGTCCGGTGGAGGAAGCTGCAGAGTCACCCCAAGAACCAAAGCTGAACACTGTTGAAGTATTGAACGCATCATGATGCTCTCAACCATCAGAGTCAGTCACCCAGATACTCTACCTGTCCACCAGATACTCTACCTGTCCATCAGATACTCTGCCTGTCCACCAGATACGCTGCCTGTCCACCAGATACTCCAGCCTTCTTACTTTGGTCACAGTAATGGTGCGCAGTTCTACACAGCATTGGCTATCACAGGGGAGCCAAACATAAGGCCCGTGCGCCAGTTCTGGCACAAAAACTTAACATGCTACTAGCTGCTATGTAAAAGTCTTAATTGTGGGCAACACACGTAAACGTTTGCATGTTTAAGACATGCTTTCCGTTTGTCCCACAACCAGTAGATTGAAAAGTATCTCATAGCGCATCTAGAACAGGACTAGGCAAACTTTTTGACTTGTTGACCAGCAGAGGAGCAGATGATGGAGTGTTTATTTTTCCGAACGCAAATGACATGTAAAAACCATGAAATAAAAGGTTTTGGCCTTTAACAGGCAGCAAAGCCCACATGCACAGGGATTATTGTAAAAATTATTTTACAACTGCTTTTAATTAATAACATTGATTACGTAGTTTAAACAAGTTTGGCGGGCCAGATTGCAAAGCAATCCTGATCTCGTAGCTTTAAGCAGCTGATTCATAGAAGAAGAAAATGTCTACAGGTTGTGGAGTTTGTGGAGCTGGAACTCAACCGCACGTAGCAGGGAAGCCAAATTATTGTTGGTGTCCTGTGATTCTGTTTTTCACACACGATGCTGATGCGGTGTTGTACAGTTCATGTTTCAGAGTGATGTTTGATTTGTTCACCCTCAGATCCCGGTGAGAGGATGAACATCTCCAGATCAAAATCAGTACGTAATAAACAGGTTGTGATTATGAAGGAGTCGTGACAGAGAATCGGATTGGTTTTAACTGTTCCGTCGCTGATCAGATGGATTGATCATTTATTTTACCCAAAGATGAGATGTGTTGAACTGTCTGATCAGGAGTCACTCCTGATCTGTTTTACCTGTGAAAACGGCATCAAGCTGGTGTCTGATGATTTCCCCACTCATTTAATTACATGCAGTGAAATTAAAATGTATGAAGTGTATGGCTGTTTATTTTAAGATATACATGAGCATTAAATGTATTTAGCAGAACGTTTACATTGCTTGGGTTTCTTTTGGATCTTCTTGACTCCATCTCCTGTCACCATGACCCTCCACCTCCTGGATCGACTACTAGGAGTTCTGTACAGGTGGGTGTCACTATTTCTACTCTCTGATTGTTCTTTGGGCTGTTAATGATCGTTAGAATTAAATTTATCTCACATGAAAGTTATCCAGAATCCACATCTGAACCCAGATCCCCTCAACATTTAATCAAACCTTATTCTAGCCCTACAAAACATTTTCAAAATCCAGTCACAGCTTTTCTGAACTACGCAAAGACTTTTGCCGATCACATGACATTGATCGATCAATCAATAATTATGGAGAGAAACTGACCTTATCGGAGACCCTTGACGTTCAGCCCAAGGTGTGGAGGCACTGAGATGACCGAATGTTCTCCAGAGACCTCGACTGGAGAAGCATGGCAGCGACAGGTTGGGAGTCACGGCGATTCTGACCGTTTACATCAGATGAAAACAAAATTACTCACCATGGACTCCAGGTTTGTAAAAAACAGTAAAACTTCATGCATTCAGTGTTTTTTGATTGTAATGATCCATTTTTTTCCTGGATTTTCACCAGAATGTTGCTACGTTCTCTCACTCATTAACGTTCATCTAAGGTTCATTCATTTGACGTCATCATTAATGGATGTTTAGGTTGGATTCCTTTCAATCCGTCTCATTCACACGTTTCTGTATTGAGTTAATGTTATGCATGTTTTAACATTTTTCTGTTGGAAAAGAAAAGCACTACACATTTACTGAATACATAAAAAGGCAATATGCTCACCTGTCTCTGAATTGCTGTTGTTCTCACTGGAGATGTTCTGGTCCTGATTTAAGAGCTTGAGGACGCGATGGATCCACTGGATGTCCTGAAACTTCAAAATTGTCAAATTCTTCTTGTCAAAACTAAAAACAGAAGCACCTCCAAAAAACACTCATTTTTGTTCTCTTGGGATACATTCGTGAGATTTAGGATACAAAGGTGAGAAGCCACAGGTGCCAGGAACTAAAAATTAAGTTTTACAATGTTAAGTGAAATTATAATAGAACTATCTCCCCCCAAAAAACTCTCCAGGATAAGAGGAGTTCAATCGGAATCTACACGAAGGTAATTACTGGAGCAGCAGTAGCTCAGTCGGTTGAGCGGGTCGTCCAATGATCTAAGAACAGCTGTTCGATTCACGCTCCTGACCATTCACTCTTAGAGTGTGAGCTGACAGTCGGAGGTGCCAGCTCACCTCCCGAGCACTGCCGAGGTGCTCTTAAGCAAGGCACTGTCCCCGCCCATTCAGGGCGCTCCAAAGATGGGGCTGCCCGTCACTCAGCCTCCCTGGATTTACTTCACGCCTACAGGCCCCTTGTGTGCGATTGGTTGTTTCAGGGGCCTGTACAAAATAACATATAAGCGTGATTACTAACCGTGAGTGAAAACATAATTTCCCTATGGGGATCAATAAAGTGTACTTCTTCTCTTTTTCTGCTGTTTTATTAAACATTATTATAATAATCTATCAGACATTTTTTCTAATTATGATTAAAACGGCTTCTCTATAGAAACTGCCTCGTGGGTAAATATATCACATTCTGGGTTGATTTGCTTCAAAAAATAAAACTGGCTCATTTTTTTAAGTTAAAAAACTTCAAAAAGGTTGTAGGATGCAAACAGACTGAAAGTGAAACCAGGCAAAAGCCACAATGTTCAGCATGTAATACATTTATTTTAAGAATAAAATTAGCAAGTATGAATTGTCAAAGCCATTTAGTGTAAATTCATGCAATAACTCACTGAAATTAAACTAAGGTTTAAACACACTTGTGGTTTTTGATCAGTAACTTCTTGTTGAAGCCTTTACCACAGACACTACATTTGTACAATTTCTCTCCAGTGTGAACGGTCATGTGTTCGGTAAGATGTACGTTCTGTTTAAAACCTTTCCTGCAGACAGAGCAACTAAAGGGTTTCTCTCCAGTGTGAATCCTCATGTGTGTCTTCAGGTTCCCTTTCAAACTGAACTTTTTCCCGCACTCGCTGCAGCTGAACGACTCTTTGGGGGGAACCTTTTTCCCAGGTTGGTTTGGACCGAGTTGCGAAGTCGCCCCGCTACACTTGTGTGTCTTGAGTTGCGTGTACCACGTGAATCTTTTGTCACAAGCGCTGCAGCTGAAACGCTTCTCCTCCGTATGAACGGACATATGAAGCGTCATCCTTCGCTTGTGAGCGAATCGCTTGCCACAAAAAGGACACGTGAACGGCTTCTCGCCCGTGTGAATCCTCACATGCAGCTGCAGAGTTCCTTTCTGACTGAAACGTTTGCCGCAAAACGAGCATCCGAACGGTTTCTCTCCAGTATGGATTCTCATGTGGGCCAAAATGTTTCCACTGCAGCTGAACCGTTTCTGACAAACCGAACAACTGAATGGTTTCTCCCCTGTGTGTGTCCTCATGTGACTCATCAGGTGATCCCTGCGGCAAAACGTTCTCCCACATTCCGTGCAGCTAAACATCTCTTTGTTGAAACTTGATCTGGTGCCACAACCAGAGACACCATCACTATTTAAATATTTGAATTCATTGTTTTCGGTGACTTGGGCCTTGGTTTCTGGTTCAGCTAGAGGAACCGGATCCAACCTCCTATCGACATCTGATCCTACATAAGTGCCGATTGCATCGCTAATGTAACTGGATATCTTCTTCCCTGTGTGGATTCTCATGTGTCGGCTAACGTCGCCACTGTACCGAAAACTTTTCTTACAGACGGAGCAGTTGAACGGTTTCTCTCCTGTATGAAGTCTCATGTGACTCATGGCGTTTCCCTTCTGAGAAAATTGTTTCCCGCAAAACGAGCAGTTGAAAGGTTTCTCGCCAGTGTGAATTCTCAGGTGTGCGTCGAGGTGAGGCTTACGGCCAAATCTTTGTCCACACTCTGAGCAGCTGAACGATCTCTCCACAGTCACTTTGTCATTTATAGGAGAGTTTAAAGTTGGTTGACGTTCACTAGGCTCCGCCCACTCACCATCGCTGACTTCGGTCTCAGACGAGCCTTCATTCCCGTCCTCCGTATCAGGTTGTAAACGTCTATCTGGTTTTTGTCCTCCACGGTTCCCTCCACCAGCTTCTGTTTTCATCTGGTTGCTGGGATGAAGCTGAGATTTCTCTTCCTCATCCTCCTCCTTTTTCACACTGAACATGCACACCTCCAGTTCGCCCTGCTTACTGCTCCAGAGTTCCTCCTCTTCCTCTTTAATGTGGGGGTGCTCCTGAGTGAGGTCCCACTGCTGTTGTGCTTCTTCACCAATAATCACTTTTTGGACGTCTGGAACAGAGAAACTGTCAGTTTAGACTCACAAGGTTTAAAAACTCAGTTTGTTCCTGATATGTTACTAAAGCTGTCTCATAGTTTTTAGCATCATGTACGTACTAATGGAGGTGGTGAGACCAACAGTCCTGCTAAATGCTTCTTTATTCAGCTTTATTTTGGTCAGAACTAATTTCTCTCCTATTTCCCATAATACTTTGTTTAGACAGAAAACAAACTGCTGTACAAAAGCATGAAGTAGAATATTTAAACCAAAATCTCCATTTTGTTGAGAAGGCAAAGTGAAATGATCCATCAGTCTCATCTGGTAACACAACCTCGTTTCCACAAAAGTTTCAACGCTAAAACGTTAAGGTGATAATTTTTATCACACTAGAACCACATATTTAATAGTAAATGGCACAAAATGACATCAGTTGTTAAAAATAAGAAGCTTTATTGTTTTGGGGAAATTATTTGCCCGTTTGGAAAAAAGTTAGAATGACGACAACAAAAAACATGAAATGTTGTGTAATGCAAAAAAAAAAAACAAAAAAACATCAGGTGGAACATGAAAATAAATAAACACAGGACACTTCCTGTTGTTGGGGAGAAAACACCACTGCTGGTTTTCACAATTAGAACCTCGAGTTCCAAGCTAAATTAAGAGCTCAGTCATGGAACAGATTCAACTCGTATCTCCAGGTTCTACTGTAAATACTATTATTTTTTCGTAACAGTAGTATTTAATTATAGTTGTTGCACTTTTGACAAATAAATGAAATAAAATATTTTGGGTTGGAGCTTTATTTTAAAGGAATTATGAAACTTATTTTTTAAGTACAGGTGAATTCAAAAGCTCGTTTCTGAGACAATGAATCTGTGTTTGAGGACAAAGTGAACAGACTCATTAAAAACATGTAAATCTGTGTAAAACAGGATTTAGTGTGAGGAAGTGCTGACGGGTGACGTCACTGCTAGGGTGATGGTGATGATGATGGTGAATCCGCTCCATCATCATCACCATCACTCTGACCTACATTTCGATCTGTTGTTTCAAACACTTCATTAAACCGGAAATGAGGCAATGTTCACGGAACAACAACCGTTTTCATTTTGTTCTCTGACGCTCGCGGCAGCTAAACGTGACAGCTTCAGCTAACGCTATGTTAGCATTAGCAGCGCTGAAAAATAGCATCGGAATAAGAACCAACCTCCTTCCCGCGGCTCCGTTTCCAGCTCCAACCCGTCCGTCATCCGCTGCCGTCGCCCGTCCATCACTGCAGGCCGCGGAACGACGAACCTCCGTCGGTTTTGTCTTGAATACCGACTGAATACCGAGAAATTCCACTAACCGCTACATAGAGAAAAGACACTTCCGGGGACATGTTTCAAAATAAGATTACATCCGCGTTGAACCGTTTCCTCTGTATGGGATAAATGAACTCGTGCTTCCTTCAGGCTTTTATTCTGAAGGATGATATCGGAAGTCGTGTTTTAGTTTCCGGGTTCGGTGGTATGTTTTTGTGGGTTCACTTTACCCTGAATACGGATGTGAAAACATGTTTATATACAAATAATAACAGTTTATGAGTAACGTTTATTAGTCGCCTCTGACCCAACAGGAAATGTTCAGATTTCTGGATCCTCAGGATTTATTCAAGCCGCTGCTCGAGGCTCCTCAACGGGACGTTCAGAGCAGCAGCATCCGGCCAGGAGGAGCCCGATGGTGGATCCGCTGCCGCTCCGTCAACTCCTGGATGCGGGTTTGAAACCCGGAATAAAGCCGTTTGTTTTCCGCCTGGACACCCGTCCACTGCTCCGCCTCTCCGGCAGGAGGCTAATGCTCAGCTAACGTTAGCTAAACACGTTGACGTCATCAGCTGCTGCTAGCTCCGGCTTCCAGGTTCATGTCGTCCGTATCGCAGATCGATTAGTTGATCAGTTCACTATGGATTGTGATAATCAATTACTTCCACAGGATTCAGCTTCTGCACTGTGATGAACTGCTTCTATTTTTATTTGACACCAAATTAAGAGTCTTTGCACGTGGTGGCGACCCGTGTCCTCACCTGAACCCGAACCCTGACCCTAACCTGAACCCTGACCCTAACCTGAACCCTGACCCTAACCTGAACCCTGACCCTAACCCTTACAACTTTAGCTTTTTATTTGCTATATTTTTAGTTTCATATTATTGGCTGATCGATCGATCGATCTTTCTCAACTATTGGTTTGTTTTGTCAGTCTTGAACTATTTTTTTGTTCTCCAGGCGTCGTTTGGTTTCTACTGTTGGGATTCTTTCCATTCACGTCTGGAGGGGAGACGTTAATAAAAACAGCCAATATTCGTTTTTATTGACATGAATTCATAAAATAATATTAATTAAACAGGTTTGTTTGTTTTTCAGATGCCGAAGAAGAAGAAGGGAACGGGGCCGTCCTGTCAGACGGGAGGCGGAGCTTCTGTTTCAGGTCAGTAACGTTGATGGATGATGGATGAAGGCGATCAGAACGAGTTCGTACGGACGTCACAGATCAAGTCGGATCTGGATCGGATCCAAATCCAATCACTGTCTTGTTATTTAGAAATCTAGTGCACTAAAGATCAATAATCAATAAGGAATGGATCCATATTGGTCCTAATAGATTGTGGCTTACTGAAGACGGTCATGTGATGAGACGTCGGTCTGGTGAAAGCTGGTCAGAGACAACACAACAAATAGAAGCAGCACCCTGTGATGCTAAGCTAGTTGGCTAACTGGCTAACTAGCCGCAGGCTGCTAGGTGAATCTGGTTTCCAGTTATTAGAAAACAGAAACAGGATGTGTTGTCATTGCCGACAGGAAGTAGAGCGACGTGTCTGACGGGTGTTTGTTTCCTGCAGATGTTCCCTCTGAACATCAGGCATGGAGCCCCCATCTGGATCCACAGGGGCCCCCCCAGATTAAAGAGGAGCAGGAAGATCTGTGGATCCATAAGACACGAGAGCAGCTGGAGGTTGATAAGACCGACGTTTGTAGACGTCAGGATCTGAAAGAATCCTTCAGACGGCGGCTGCTAACGGGGATGCTAACGGGGACGCTAACGAGGAGCACAGGAGATCTGGTGGCTCACTTTGACACGATGGTTTCTGAGTTTGAGCAGAAGATCCAACGACAGCAGGAACTGTTGGACGTGGTCATGAAGTCTCACAGAGAGCTGCAACCGTCCACCCAACCAGAACCCCCCCACCTTAAGGAAGAGGAGCAGGACCTGTGGACCAGTCGTGATGGGGAGCAGCTTCAGGATCTCAGAAATTCCTTCCAACAGCTTCTGGTGCCAGACGGAGATCTGATGAGACATTTTGAGACGATGATTTCTGAATATGACGAGGAGATCGATCGACGACAGACACTGCTGGACGCGGCCTTAAAGCCGCAAATCAAGCTGCAAAGAGAAGGTCTGTTGGTCAGAATGTTGACAAGACTCCAACATGGTTATGAAGGGGGGGGGGGGGGGTGATACTCCTGGACCCAATAAATGTGTTTTTATAGTTTGTACTGTAAAAACAAACATAAGCAGTTTCCAGAGGTTGCTTGTAAGTTGAATTGTTTTTAAGTTGTTATTTATTAAATTTCAAGCGCTAATCTCCATCTGAGGTCATTTAAATGTCATTACTACTCTAAATACTAAAGCTCTATTCCCTAAAACTGGACAAAACCATTTACAGGACATTAAAACAACACATAATAAAATACAGGTTCAGTTTTAAAAAATATATACAGAAAAATAAATGTCAGGTTTACGTTGTTTCTCTGGACTTAACGTCTGTCCACCACAAATACTGGCCTCTAAAAATCACTAGAAAACTGTTAAAATCTCATAATGTCATGTTACTGTAAAATAAATCAAGATAAAAACATTAAAATGCGTACATGTAGTTCCAATATCTACCGTTAAGCGTCACTCGTGATTCACGTGATCCTTATAATTTTAATCCTTGAGGAGAAGAAGAACGCATTTCAAGGAACTCTTCACGTAGCATGTAGCTTACCTTTAGAGTGAAGGAAGAGGGGGAGGAGTTATTGTGGGTCAGAGTCAGAGTGGTCATCAGAGAGATGGTCACCACGACCACTATCTTCACTACCTTTGCTTTATCATCCATGATGAACAGTAAAGTATGAAAGGTAGGAAGTCTGATGCTCTGAGATGCTAACAGAGACAATAACAAACAACAACAAGAGGGGAAGACGAGTGTTTGAGCTGCGTGATCGCAGCGTTGCCACAATAGCTGGATATGGTGAAGTGCGTTTGTTCCTATCTATGAATGTTCGTAAATTCAATGTTCATATCTTGAGCTCTTCCTGTACATTCAGTTGGCAGCCTGATTGCTTCATCACGTGGATGAATCATCTTCATCAAGAACAAATGATTCATTGGATAAAAAAAAATCTGAACTATATGAGGGGATTAAACCGTTAAACTACCTGCACAAAACCTGATATTTTTCTATGTTGTTTTGTGTTCCAGCATTTCCTGAAGAAGTCCAGCAGCCATCGATGAGTAAAGAAGAGCAGGAGTGGAATCCCAGTCTGGACCAGAATGACCCGTCAGAACTTCCACACATTAAAGAGGAGCAGGAAGAACTCAGGACTAGTCAGGAGGAGGAGCTGAAGGAGGCCAAGGTTACCTTCACTCCTGTTCCTGTTAAGAGTGAAGATGATGAAGACGAATCTCAGACTTCACAGCTTCATCACAAAGACGACCGTAAAGAACCAGAACAGACCAGGAACTCTGATCCAGACAGACAACCCGACACCGATGACAAGACTGAGGACTCCTCCGAACCAGAGACTGATGATGGTGATGAAGAGTGGAAGGATCCTGTCAGAAGGAACTTTGGCTGCTCTGTTTGTGGTAAAACATTCAAGCACAGGGGAAACATGAACATTCACATGAGAACTCACACCGGAGAGAAACCGTTCGGCTGCTCTTTGTGCACGAAAAGGTTCACCCAAAAAGCAGGTCTGGACTACCACCTGAAAGTTCACACGGGAGAGAAACCATTCAGCTGCTCCATCTGCAGTAAAACCTACCGGCACAAAGGAGCTTTGACGTATCACATGGCGACCCACGCTGGTGTCAAACTATTCCGCTGCAGCGACTGTGGGAAAAACTTCAGGGGAGCTCAGTCGAAAAGTCATAATTGCATCAAAAAGATTCCCATAAACCAAAGTGACAAAAAGAAAATCCAGAGGTGTTTCCTTTGCGATGCAACATTCTCCAACAATTACCTCCTGAAGACCCACCTGAAGATGCACAAAGGCAAGAAACTGCACACTTGCACCATTTGTGGTGCAACGCGCCAGTACAGTTCACACCTAGAGATCCACATGCGAACCCACACCGGAGAGAGACCGTATAGTTGTTCTGTCTGTGGGAAAAGATTTTCTCAAAGAGGAATCATGAAGCAACACATGGCGATCCACTCAGGGGTGAAACCCTACAGCTGCACTGTCTGCGGGAGACGCTTCTTCTGGCGGTTTCAGATCCAAAAGCACAAATGTCTGGGCATGTGTTCACAGCAGACTGGTTTTAATAGCGGAAGATCAGAACCTCTCAGGATCTTCAACTCTTCAAGAATGTTAAGTCAAGATAAAGAGACCCAACAGAGAGCCAACGCTGATGACAATGTCGACGTTGAGTTTTGGAATCAGACTAGACAACATCGCTCTGGTCTCACCTACCGGAGGATCAAAAAAGTCAATGACGGGTTTGGTAATGGAAAGAAACCATCAAGCTGCTCTGAAGTCATTAAAACTCTCCCCAATGCTGATAAAAGCATCAACATCGATTTCTTCAAACAGACCAGACAGCATCATTTAAAAATGGAGGAGGTGAGTCATACAGCATTTAATATGGACTGCCACATTCTACAGCCACACAGGAAGTTTCACACGGGTGTTACACCCTTCAGTTGCTTATTTTGCGATAAAGCATTTGCATCTGGAGGAAGTCTAACGAGACACGTATCGGTCCATTTAGGAGAGAATCTACTCCGGTGCCTTTTTTGCGAGAAAGCATTCTCGTCGCGGTCAGATCTCACTCGTCATCAATGCGTTGGCGTGCCCTCGGAGTTTGGTCGCAGCAAAACCGTGGAACGGATTGGTTCCAACAAATTGCTCAGCTGCTCCCACTGTGGGAAAGTCTTTTTCAGAGAACACCACCTGCTGGTACACACAAGGATTAGCTCCGGGGGGAAACTGTGCAGCTGCAGGAGTTTTCATGCGAAACGCCGCTCGGAGGAAATGCCTCTCCACTGCTCTATCTGCCACATTGGCGTCACGGATAGCGAGACGTTAATCAAACACATGAGGATCCACATGAGACAAACGCAGTTCAGTTGCCCGATCTGTGGTAAAGAGTTTGCCTGGAGGAGATATTTGACCAAACATATGGAAATGCATGTTAGAGGGAAACTCTACAGGTGTGATGTTTGCAAAAGAGGATTCAGTCGTGTTTATCAGCTCAATTATCACAAGTGTGACAGTCGTGAACGACTGCCTGAGGATGGCAGGGAAGTTTTAGCTAGCAATTCAGCGGAGCAGACAGAACTTGACGGATCAGAACCATGTTTAAATTCAACATGTGTGACGGTCTGTGGACCAGGTGATGATGATGGTGTGGCAGAGAAACGGGCAAATGTTAAAGAGGAAAATGAAGAAGTCTGGATCAGTCAGGAGGAAGGGAAGAACGAAGAGCTAGAAATCAAGTTCTGTCCTCCTGTGAAGAGTGGGGATGTTGAGGAGAAGCCTCAGCCCTCGCAGCAGCCGATGGAACCCAATCCAGAGGACTGTAGGGGATCAGAACCAGTCAGAAGCCCTGATCCGGATTGGCAACCCAACAACGATAGCAGTGTGGATAGCGATTTCTGGAAGGAGACCAAAGAGCGTCCGACTGATGCAAAATATCGTGAGACCTCCGAAAGTCTCTCTAGATTTGATTTTGATGCGAAAGAGATCATCTCTTCCGATGATAAAGAGTCCAAGACTCTGGAACTTGAGAGCGACGACTGCACCGACAGTGATTTTTGGAAAGACGAGAGAAAACCACAGGAAATTAGCAAGAAACAATACAACTGCTCGGAGTGTGGGAAAGGGTTTCGACACAATCACCACATGAAGAGTCACATGAAGTCTCACGAGAGACGGAGAGTACCGTTCTCCTGCTCCATTTGCGGCATTGAATTTCTGTACAAGTCACTTCTGAAGATTCATATGAGAACTCATACGGGTGAGAAGCCGTTTCTGTGCTCTGTTTGTGGAAAGAAATACGCCCATAAGGCGAGCATGCAGTCACACATGGCGGTCCACGCGGTGGAGAAACGCTACACTTGCAACGCCTGCCACGAAAGCTTCGCCTGGTTCACCGAGCTGAAATACCACCAGTGTGGGGCAACGGTCGCACCGAAAGGAAATCTAAAGCTTTGTTTTACACAGAACTAATTTAGTTGTGTTATCTGAAATTAAACCATCAACAAGCTTTTAACTCATTGGATTCCAGAGCAGAGTTCCCCATACTGACTGCTGTTTGGAGCATTTTGACCAATCTTTCAAGGCCCAGAGTATACTGACTTCTATGTCGATAAACACAAACTATCAAAAGAAAGTGTCAGCTTTGTTCTTTAATCAGTTCTCAAGAGTTTGTTTGTAGGGTTCTTTAGTTATTGAAAGTAGAACATAGAGTGGTTCTTGACCAAAAAAAAGAAGAAAACCAGCTTTTTTCTGAGCAGAACAGACATTGACGCTAATATTTTTAGCTTTTGTGATGCCTCAAACATCTCAACAATTATTTACTTCTATAAAACAACAAACAACACAGATAAAGGGCTTTGGATGATATACATTAAATAAAAAATGTTTTAAGTTCAGTGTCTACATTTGACAACTATCATCAAACATTCTCCGTACGAGTCTGAGGTGCTAAAATTTTCCGACTTAAATTTTTGCATTGTCTTCTCATGTCTTCCTGTCTTATTCTCATGTGATAGATGCCGATCACTCATCCAGTCACAGCCCTGCTGCCCCCTACAGGGGATCAGTTCACACTGCTGTAGGAGTAGGATACTGATGGGGGGCTCCACCATCCCCTAGCCCCTCCTGCTAAAAAACATAATAGCAGCCAGTGTGTTAAGTTAAAGGTGATTCCTTTACAATGATCATTTCTCTGAACAAACCAAAACTGACTGAAATATTGAATATTTGTGTTTGAACCATTTTTTTAAACTAGTGACTAACTCATCACACAGATATTGTTGTGTCAACATGGATACAATTTAAATCCATGTTGAAATTGTCTTCAATTACTCGAAGAAAAATAATTTCAATTTTCTTAATTTTTATGTTTTATTAATAATGCTGACTATGGATGTGAGCAGCCTCTTCACTCACCTGGATTTTATTTTGAATATTGATTCATCAGTGATTTTTACTTTCTGACGGGAATTTTCTTTCTTTCATTGTTGAAGCCATTCTGGATGGATGAATGATTTGTACTTTAATGTCTCGGGATAATTTTAAAGTAACATTTATTCCTGTCGACATCTTAAAGTCTTGCCCTTAATTCATATTTCAGATTTTTTCTGTGAGGTCAGAACTTTTGCTTAGAGCCTCAAAACTGAGCAAGTTTCTGCTTATTGAACTGCTTATTGATTTAATTGATTTTGCATTTGGACTGGTGTCAACTTCTTATTTTCATGCCTTTGTCATCAAATGTATTAAAATCCATGAGGCGTAGTCAGCAGCATTTTTAGCATAGCATCGCTATCTGAAGGCAGCAGAAAGTGACTGAACCATTGCCCAACAGAAACGTCTAAAGTCACTGTTTAAAAACGCATAGGATGAACTGACAGGAAACTTCACCATGCAGCACTCTGTTCTGTTTCACTGCGTGAACCTGGAGTCTTTCACTGTGTGGACCTGGACTATTTTACCATGTGGCGCAGCGCGACTTTACACATAATGACTGAATGACAACGGGCAGACAGGAGTTTATAAAAACTATTAACTTGTCATTTTACCATATTTGAAGTGATTTGTTTTGGTAACTGGTAAAACACACAAATTAAGACTGAAAACACCAATTTACATAAATCAACTTAATTACCAAAGAAAAATAATAAGACAAATAGGAAAAGAAACAACAATCCAAACGAAACAATCTAAATTAATTTTCAGTCAAAATAATATCCCTTAATTAGAATGAATCAGGAGACCAGAGTTGTCAGGTTGTGTGTGAGACTTGAAGTTGTGTCAGTGCGTTAGTGTAAAGCAGGAGGCTTATCTTTTTTAGCTTTGTCACGTGACCAAAGAAGCCGCCAAAGTCCCGGCAGGCGGCAGCTCTTTTTCGTCCTGATGTTGGTTTCCAGCTGCTGGAGACTTTTGATGACTTTTGCTATTGGAGCAGCAGGAAACAAATTAAAACTTCCACCATGAGCACCAAACGAAGCACAAACGACGTCTCTGAATGTTTGACTCTCATTTAATGTTTTGCTGCTGATGTTAAAACACACATCGCTACAGTAATAAATAATAGAACACCAGAATAAAATACAAACTGCTTTAAATGTGAAAGTCTATAAAAAAAGAAAGAAACCAAAACAGGAGAAGATCAGATAAGAATGGAGGGGTTGCTGCGGCAACGGCTAAACTACCAAGAAATTAATAAGAATCGAACATTCTCTCCATGTGGATGCGTATAGGTTGTGTGTGTGTGTGTGTGTGTTTTAAGTGTAAATAGAATTTCAATTCTTCCAAAAATGCTAAATTGGACGACTCAATTTACTGGTTTAAAACTAAGCTAACAATCGCAGATCTTTTTTGTCCATAAGGACGGCAAGTAAACAAAACTAAACAGTTAATAACAGAATTAAATCAAAGTGGCATCGATATCATCATGGCAACAAGCCTTACCCATGAAAACAACACATGAATCATTTCTTGCGCACGTCTGTTGAAGACTCACAGAATGTCATTATCAGAGCTGTCGGACGAGCGGGTCCATCCAACCGTTGGACCGTTCAGGCCTCTGCATCAGTTTCTTTTTTCATCTGTTCAGTTTGATGAAGCCATGAGGACGGGGGTTCGTCTTTATCGCTGTCATCTTCTGTCTTCACCTGGACTGGAGTGACGGTGGTGGTGACCTTCTCCTGCCCTTGAGGCTCCAGGCGAAGTGTTGTCGACACGTCACCACACTTGTGTCTTTTCAACTGAGGAAGCCACGTGAAGCTTCTGCCGCAGGCGGCGCAGCTGAACGGTTTCTCCCCTGTGTGGATTCTCATGTGTAATCGTATGTAGTCCTCACTTGAGAAGGATTTCATACAAACCGAGCAGCTGTAGGGTTTCTTTCCCGTGTGACGTAGTATATGCCTCACCAGGTTGGTCAGGCGGTTGAATGTTCTCCCACACACTGGGCAGCTTAAGGGTTTCTCTCCAGTGTGACTTTTCAGGTGACAGCGGAGATCTCCTTTTTGACACAACCTTTTACCACATAAAGGACAAATGACAGCTTTCACTTCACGTTGCTCCTCTGGCTTTTGAAGTTCCTGATTGGTCCACAGTAACGACTCCCCGCGAAACTTGTGTTTTTTGAACTGCCCGCTGCAGCCGGATGGTTTCTCCTTGCAGTGCGTCGTCTTGCGTCTCTTCAGCTTTGAGGTTCTGCTGAATCGTTTGTCACGCTTGCAACACTGAAACGATTTCTCAGGAAGATCACCGATAAAACCAAAGCCGGCACCGCCGACTGTTCTGTCATCGCTGCTCATTTCTGCCTCGGGTTCAAAACGGTCTTCCGTTGTGCTGTTTGGTTGTAAATGCTGATCTGGACTGGAGCTCCTTGCCAGTTCTTCTCCTCCATACTCCTCTAACTCCAGTTTCTCTTCCTCATCTTCACACTTCACAAGGACGGGAGTGAAGATGTTCTCCAGCTCTGGAAGACGTTCTTTCTCTTGACTAGTCCAAACTTCCTCCTCTTCCTCTTTAATGTGGTTCACACTGGAGCTCCCATCCTGCCGTTCAGGGGTTACCTCGTCTTCACTCACTGATGGCTGCTGGACGACTGCAGTGACAAACAAACACACCCTGAAGAAAACCTTTACCTTTATATTCTCCCAAGTCCTTCTAGCATCAACAGAATGCATACAAGACAAATTTTATTGCTTGCAGGACGTCGCCTAAGGGTATGTTAATATGTATACTTCATGTTACATATGTTAATATGTATGTACATTTTTTTATCTATTTATGTATGAACCCCCCTCCCCTCTGCTGCCGCAGTCATGCAAGTTTCTCCACTGTGGGACGAATAAAAGTATATCTTATCTTATAAAATTATTTTACTTTTATTTTGAAATCCGGATGTATCGCATCGCGACTTAAAGGAGGTTCCAGACGTCACAAACAGCTCCGTGACGAGTTTACAACAGTCGGTAAACACCGTTAGAGGTTGTTTACCGCTACAGCTGTTTGTGGAACAACAAACAGGAGCCAAATAAAGACGTAAACACAAACATTTAACCCCTTCGCCGCCGTCTGGTCGCCGGAAGTCCAGCGGCCCTCCTGCTATGCTAGCGGCTGGTTAGCATCAGTGAGCAGCGGCAGGAAGTCACGTGACCTACCTGTCTTCTGCAGCCGCAGCTGGGGCTTGAAAACAGCGTCCAGGAGTTCTCGTTGTCGCTCGTTCTCCTCTTTAGAACGACAGAGTTCCTCCTCGTACTCTGCTATCGTTCTTTCAAACAGCCCAAATATCTCTTCAGCAGCCGCAGTCAGTCGCTGCTTCACCAACGCTCTCAGCATTTGGCCTTTTGACATTTTACACCGACTTCACCTCCGTCACGAACCCCGTCAGCTCTCCATCCAACGCTGACGAGCGGAGCGGCTGACTTCCGGTTAGCGCGCTAAGCTAACTGGAGGAGCTTTTAACGTAAACGTAGAGCTTCTGGTGGAAGTTGGTTGGATTATTTTGTCATCAGCTGATGTTAAAGTACTAAATTTGAAAACTGAATCTTGTCAGCAAACAAAACTTTCAAGAAACATTTATCTTAGTCAACAGAAAGAAGCTACGCTAACCTGGTGTTACCCGATAAACTGTCCAACACCTACTTCCGTGTTGAACCGGAAGTGGGTGTATGTTTATATGTGACCGTCCAATGAGATAAATTGAGTGAAGAAAAACGCCAACTATTATTAACTATGTGTACAAAAAGACATCTTTGGTATTGTTGATATTGTTTAACAGTTTTGAGCAAATTTGGAAAATAGAGCTGAACAGCTTCTAAAAAGAACAAAATACAACATTTTCCTATTTTAACGAGAAGTTATTGTAGAGTTCATGAATAATGAAGCTGCTGAAGTCAAAATGATGTAGAATGTGTGCAGATCGAGAAGAGATTCTGGATCTCTGAATGTTTTTCATAAGGTTTCAGGATAATATTTATGGATAATTTTAAAAGAAATTTCTTTCACCTCCAACACTAAACAAGCCTGTTGTGATGTTTTGAACAAATGTTAAGGTGTGATGTGTGATTCTCTTTTAATAGTACAGTTTTTGAATATGTATATTTTTGCTATGTTGTAGATGTATTTTACTGATTTTACTGCTTTTCATACATCATGGCCAGGGGACTACAGATGAAAACTAGCCTCCTGACTAATTCTGGCTTATTTAACCATGTATAATCATGTGTTTTATGAAATTGCATTGTCCCCTTCAAATAAACTAAATTATTAGGAATTGTCAAAACTTTCTTTGAGTTGATATCATTGACAAAACAATTCCATTGTGAAACAACACATGGATCAAATTTAGATTCTTTATTCAACATAGAGCGTTTATTCACGTAACTATTTTTAGAATGAGTGAAACAGATTTTTTGACTGAACAGAACTGTTGAGGAACCATCAGAATATTAGAATAAACCATTCTGGATAACATTTTAACACTTTTATTGCAGCATCAAATACAGTTATATGTTCTTTATATGTGGTTGGAAATTTATGGGTTTAAAAAGTCACAAGTTGTCCTTTACAATTAAAAAGTGTACTTACTCGTATAATCTATTTCTCAACCCAATTAGAGTAGAACGATTTATTTTTGTACAGTATGTCTTGATTATTACATATCAAATATTTACGTGAAGAATCTTCTTTTCCTTTTTGGCTTTTCCCTTCAGGGGTCGCCACAGCGAATCAACCGCCTCCATCTAACCCTGTCCTTTGCATCCTCTTCTCTCACACCAACTACCTTCATGTCCTCTTTCACTACATCCATAAACCTCCTCTTTGGTCTTCCTCTAGGCCTCCTGCCTGGCAGTTCAAAACTCAGCATCCTTCTACCAATATATTCACTATCTCTCCTCTGGACATGTCCAAACCATCTCAGTCTGGCCTCTCTGACTTTATCTCCAAAACCTCTAACATGTGCTGTCCCTCTGATGTACTCATTCCTGATCCTATCCTTCCTGGTCACTCCCAGAGAGAACCTCAGCATCTTCATCTCTGCTACCTCCAGCTCTGCCTCCTGTCTTTTCCTCAGTGACACTGTCTCTAGACCAAACAACATCGCTGGTCTCACCACAGTTTTGTACACCTTTCCTTTCATTTTAGCTGAAACTCTTCTATCACACATCACACCTGACACTTTCCTCCACCCATTCCATCCTGCCTGGACACGCTTCTTCACCTCTTTTCCCCACTCTCCATTGCTCTGGACTGTTGACCCCAAGTACTTAAAATCCTCCACCTTCTTGATCTCTTCTCCCTGTAACCTCACTCTTCCACTTGGGTCCCTCTCATTCACACACATGTACTCTGTCTTACTGCGGCTAACCTTCATCCCTCTCCTTTCCAGGACAAACCTCCACCTCTCTAGCTTCTCCTCCACCTCTTCCCTACTCTCACTGCAGATCACAATGTCATCTGCAAACATCATAGTCCATGGAGATTCCTGTCTAACCTCGTCTGTCAGCCTGTCCATCACCATAGCAACAAGAAGGGGCTCAGAGCTGATCCCTGATGCAGTCCCACCTCCACCTTGAACTCCTCTGTCACACCTACAGCACACCTCACCACTGTCTTACAGTAATCATACATGTCCTGCACCGCTCTAACATACTTCTCTGCCACTCCAGACTTCCTCATACAATACCACAGTTCCTCTCTGGGCACCCTGTCATAAGCTTTCTCCAGATCTACAAAAACACAATGCAGCTCCCTCTGGCCTTCTCTGTACTTCTCTATCAACATCCTCAAAGCAAATACTGCATCTGTAGTACTCTTTTTTGGCATGAAACCATACTGCTGCTCACAAATGCTCACTTCTGCCCTTAGTCTAGCTTCCACTACTCTTTCCCATAACTTCATTGTATGGCTCATCAGCTTTATTCCTCTGTAGTTGCCACAACTCTGCACATCTCCCTTGTTCTTAAAAATGGGCACCAGCACACTTCTCCTCCACTCCTCAGGCATCTTCTCACTATCTAAGATCCTGTTGAACAACCCAGTCAGAAACTCTACTGCCACCTCTCCTAGACACTTCCAAACCTCTACAGGTATATCATCAGGACCGACTGCCTTTCCACTCTTCATCCTCTTCAGTGCTCTCCTCACTTCATCCTGGCTAATCTTTGCTACATCCTGGTCCACAACAGTCACCTCTTCTAGTCTTTGTTCTCTCTCATTTTCCACGTTCATCAACTCTTCAAAGTACTCTTTCCATCTTCCCATCACACTGCTGGCACCTGTCAATAGACTTCCATCCCTATCCTTAATCACCCTAATCTGCTGCACGTCCTTCCCATCTCTATCTCTCTGTCTTGCCAGCCTGTATAGATCAGTCTCTCCCTCCTTACTGTCCAACCTAGCATACAAGTCATCATAAGCTTCTTGTTTGGCCTTTGCTACCTCTACCTTCACCTTACGCTGCATCTCCCTGTACTCCTGTCTACTCTCCTCAGTCCTCTCAGTGTCCCACTTCTTCTTAGCTAACCTCTTTCTTTGTATACACTCCTGTACCTCCTCATTCCACCACCAAGTCTCCTTATCTACTTTCCTTCCAGATGACACACCAAATACTCTCCTACCTGTCTCCCTGATCACATTAGCTGTAGTTGTCCAGTCATCTGGAAGCACCTCCTGACCACCCAGAGCCTGTCTTAACTCCTTCCTAAAGGTCATGCAACACTCTTCCTTTTTTAGCTTCCACCATTTCGTCTTCTGCTCTGTCTTTGTCCTCTTCATCTTCCTCACCACCAGAGTCATCCTACACACCACCATCCTATGCTGTTTGGCTACACTCTCGCCTACCACTACTTTGCAGTCACTGATCTCCTTCAGGTTACATCGTCTACACAAGATGTAGTCTACCTGTGTGCTCCTACCACCACTCTTATAGGTCACCCTATGTTCCTGCCTCTTCTGGAAGAAAGTATTCACTACAGCCATTTCCATCCTTTTTGCAAAGTCAACTACCATCTGTCCTTCTGCATTCCTCTCCTGGATACCAAACCTGCCCATCACTTCCTCATCACCTCTGTTACCTGCACCAACATGTCCATTGAAGTCTGCGCCAATGACAACTCTCTCACTTCTAGGTATGCTCTGCATCACTTCATCAAAGTCCAACCAGAATTTCTCCTTCTCCTCCAGCTCACATCCTACCTGTGGAGCATACCCACTAACAACATTGAACATCACACCTTCTATTTCTAGCTTCAGACTCATCACTCTATCCGACACTCTTTTTACCTCCAGGACATTCCTAACAAACTCCTCCTTCAAGATAACCCCTACTCCATTTCTCTTTCTATCTACACCATGATAGAACAACTTGAACCCTGCTCCTAAACTTCTAGCCTTGCTACCTTTCCACCTGGTCTCCTGGACACACAGTATGTCTACCTTCCTCCTCTGCATCATGTCGACCAACTCTCTACCTTTTCCTGTCATAGTTCCAACATTCAAAGTCCCTACTCTTAGTCCTATACTCTTGGCGCTCCTCTTCTCTTTCTTCGTGCGAACGCACTTTCCTCCTCTCCTTCTTCGACCAACAGTAATCCAATTTCCACCGGCGCCCTGTAGGTCAACAGCGCCGATGGCGGCCGTTGTTAACCCGGGCCTCGACCGATCCGGTATGGAAGTCATATGTTTGATTCGCATCTTTGATTTGGCAAAAGTTTTACGCCGGATGCCCTTCCTGACGCAACCCTCTGTATTTATCCGGGCTTGGGACCGGCACAATAAGACACTGGCTTGTGCCCTCTTGCGGCTACATTCAAATATTTACGTGAAGAATAATTGTGCTTATGTATTTGGGACCAAGCTGACGGAACTTGTTTAAGAAAAACACAATATATTACGTTCAAAATGTCAGCGAGCCCCACATCAGACTGGTACTGATGTACGGAAACGTTAAATATTTGTATTACTACAAATTATTTGAATGTTTGTAATATTCTTGCATATTAATTATTGTACATGCTGTTGGGCGATTATTCGTTTTAAAATAAAACATTAAAAATAAACTGTAAACTGTAATGAAGTGATAAGCAGCTACATCATCAACAGCATGTGAGCTCATCGTCAGACGACGACAACGCTAAACTAGCTAGGGTGATAACTTCAGTCACTGTCTGTCAAGATACCAGCTAGCGTGCAATGCTAACTTCTTTATAGCTTCATGGGCCAGCGGAAGATGACTCGATGACAAGGGAACCACTTCCATCTCATGTTCGTTTCCAAATAAAGGTCCACAAACTTCAAGCGTCAAGAACAGAAATAAATGTGTTTAAAGAACAAGACTCCAATTTTTCTGTAGAACAAACACCTTGTTTTGCTTCTTTTTCATTACAAATAACTTTAAAGCATTAAAAATAACTCATTTCAACTGCAGTGGCTGAGGATCTGCTGATTTCACTTAATGTTTAATCACTCCATGTTTGACACAATTAACATCCAAAAATAAACGTCACAGGCAGAGTAAAGAAGAGAAGAAACAACAGGGAGTAGATTAATAATGAGTAAAACTGTTGAAAAATTCTGATAAATTATAAATTGGCAGAAATCTGTAAGATCAGGATTTCTATAAGGTGGAGTTTATACATAAATACATCATTCAGAAGCATCATTCTGTTTATGTCAATAATAGAGTCAGTAGAGTCCAAATACATGTGAACAAAACCGTTAACGGTGCACACACTGACCTGTCCTGGTGCAAATATGAAAACTTTTTAACAATGTCCATTCTGACCGTGTGAAAATGATTCGGTCTCATCTCAGTCTAGAAAAAAAGGTAAAACATGAATATTTTTCATTATACTTTTATGGCGGCTCGGTGGTGCAGTTGTCAGCACCGTCGCCTCACATCGAGAAGGTTCTGGGTTTGATTCCTCTCTGTGTGGAGTTTGTAGATTCTCCCCGTTACAATAAACAAGTCTTGTGTTGTTTTTGTTTCAAACGTGCCAGTTTCACCTGAACCAGCAGGTTTCTCGCACAAGCTCACACCGTCTCCTCTCTGTGAACAGTCATGTGATGCTTCAGGCTGACATTGTGGCTGAATCTCTTCCAACACACGGAGCAGCTGAAGGGTTTCTCCCCCGTGTGTGTTCTCATGTGTGTTATGGCGTGGTCGCTCCGTGTGAAGCGTTTCTTACAGAATGAGCAGCTGAAAGGTTTTTCCCCGGAGTGAAACCTCGCGTGTCGAACTAAGTTCTCCTTCCGAGGGAAACTTTTCCCACAGACCGAGCAGCTGAAGGGTTTCTCTCCGGTGTGGCATCTCATGTGGATCTGCAGATGTCCCTTGTGGCGAAATCTTCGCTGACATTCGGGGCAACGGAACGGCTTCTCTGAAGTGTTGTGGTCAGAGTCTGGTCTGAAATGTCCGTCTGGATCTGAGCTCCTGGCTGGTTCTGGTCCTCCAGAGTCCACATAGGTTTTCATCTGTTCAATCTGAGGGCTCTGCCAGTACCGGGGGTGCTCCTCCTCCTCATCGTCGTATTCCTTCTTCACTAGAAGAGGAGTGAATGTCAGCTCATTATCCTCCAGCTCTTGAAGCTGCTCTGCCTCCTGATTGGTCCAGAGTTCCTCCTGTTCCTCTTTAATGTCTGGCAGCTCAGGCTGTTCTTCCTGGTCCAGACCAGGAATGACGTCTTGTTGCTCATGGCGACGCTCTTCTTCACTCACCGTGAGCTGCCTGACATCTGTAGGAAATACTGAAAGACAAAAAACATTCATCTATATGTCTGTGTTGAATAAAGTCGACTGGAATTTTCTCCTCTTATCCAAGAGTCATTGAATAGAATCGTGCTACGAAGAGCAGAACGCATAACTTCAATTTTTATTTTGAATTCAGGAAATAGCACGCTGTATTCAGCTTACTTAAATCCAGATTACACACGTAAAAACGTCTCAATGATGAGTTTCAATGACGGCAAACACTGAAAGAAGCTGAGTCTCTGAACTGAAAACCAACGGAACAGGACCATGACATTGTATGACTTTTATTTTGAAATCCGGATGTAACTCCTCCATTCACTCGATTTAAATGGAGGCTCCAGACGTCGCCGAACGTCCCGCTGCTCTCCTGCTATGCTAGCGGCTGGTTAGCATCAGTGAACAGGTGAGCAGCGGCAGGAAGTCACGTGACCTACCTGTCTTCTGCAGCCGCAGCTGGGGCTTGAAAACAGCGTCCAGGAGTTCTCGTTGTCGCTCGTTCTCCTCTTTAGAACGACAGAGTTCCTCCTCGTACTCTGCTATCGTTCTTTCAAACAGCCCAAATATCTCTTCAGCAGCCGCAGTCAGTCGCTGCTTCACCAACGCTCTCAGCATTTGGCCTTTAGACATTTTACACCGACTTCACCTCCGTCACGAACCCCGTCAGCTCTCCATCCAACGCTGACGAGCGGAGCGGCTGACTTCCGGTTAGCGCGCTAAGCTAACTCGCGGTGCTTTTCAACGTGAACGGTTCGTTTCGGTCCGTCCGGCTGCTTCCGGGTTCTTACCGGGAGATGAGTCAGCAGTTAAAACATCAGGTGAACAACAGTTCCTCCAGACTCTCATCACAAGAGGCTAATGACGCGCAGGGATATAAACAGACGCCACATTGTGATTCTCTACGAAGCAGTAAATCACGACCAGGCGTCACTTCCGGCTCTCTTCAAGATAAAAGCACCACAATCAGTGAACATTTACCTCTGGTACATTGAAGGTCATTCTGGTTAAGACATTTGAATTACTGCAACCAAGTAATGAGGAAATCACACTTGCTGATTTCATGAAAATAATGCTCATGCAAAAAGATTCAGAAAATTAATGAGAAGCCAGATTCTCCTTCGGAGGACCAAGAGGGGGTCCGAGTAGGTGACAGGGTCTTTTTTAAGGTGATGAAGAAGAAGTCGTCGTCCAGCCCGAAGGGGGAGAGTTCGTTCCAGGTCCTGTTGGACCCTGAGCTAAAAATGATCTTGTGACCCCAGCCTCTTCCCGTTCCCTCATTTGCCATCACTAGGTGTAGACCTTAACCATGACGTCTCAGTCCTTTTCTTGAAAAGAATCAACTATAAACGCATTTAAAAACTCTGACTTCAGGTAAGGAACAAGACATTGACTCGGCAGCCATCTTGACACGCCCACCTTTATGTGCTAATGCTGGATCCTGCGAAGAGTTGTCCGACTTTTACATTTCTTTACATATGGTGTCACGACTTGTGGTGTATTGTTTCAAGCTGGGGTGGTTGGAGACGGTACAGCAGCTGAGACCCCAGCGAGCACTCCTCATCGGACAGACTCTTGTCCACTTATTAGTTTTTGCATCATAGTACTCAGCAGAATTGATTGAGGAGCGAGAGCGGTTGCGGCCCCCCATGACAAATAGCTTGTTGTAAATCACTGCAGTGCCAAAGTTAGTGCGGGCCGTCAACATGGGGGGTATTTCATTCCACTCATCGGTCTCTGGGTCGTAGGCCTCAACGCTTCTTAAATAGTTGTTGCCATCATGGCCACCAAGCTACGAGAACAACATAATATAGTAATGAGTGTTTGGGTTCAAATCAAATTAAACATATTATACAGCTAAGAAACTAGACACCAAACACAGACATTGTCCTTTTGTCAGCACTACTAGATAAAATCAGGTGCTGGCTTCAGTCTAGGTTAGTTCTTCATTTACTCACCGCAAAGATCCGGTTGTCATAAAAAATGACGCTTAATGCATAGCGTCTGGTGCTCATGTTGGAGATGCATGTCCATCGGTCGAACTCCGGACTGTAAAATTCACAACTTTGAAGGATATTAGGGCCATGAAAACCACCACAAAAGTAAATCTGGACAAGGAGGCAAAAAGAAAAAATAAGTAGTCAACAAATATAACTGCTCTTATCATAAGCACCAGGAAAGATTGTTTTTCTCATATTTTTCCCTTTTTTTATATATAATTAAAGAGTTCTTAGTTGTACAAATATTGAATAACAAATATACAAATATTTAAATTAACAACTAGCAGTGTTTCATGTCAGCATTAGAACAATTACAGAGTTATTTCCAACTGCTCTGTAACTTCACTCACCTTCTTATTGAATGCTGCACAACCAGCAACACGTCTGCCTTCTTTCAAGGGTGCAATGAGACTCCATTGGTTCATCTCTGGATTATAACGCTCTGCAGTAGTCTGGATACAGTCCCATCCAAATGCACAAATATATCCATCCAAACAAGCAACACTTATATGGTCATAGAGGTCCGTCATGGGAGCTGCTTCAAGCCAAACGCATCTTTTCACATCAAATTTGCATATGCTGTTTACCATCCCTTTCCAATCAAGGCCACCAATGTAGTAGATGAACCCATCGTGGTAGACAGTGTCATGAAAGCTACGAGGTTTTTCCCGACGATTTTTAATGTCCAACCAACGACCAGCACGGACATCGTAAACCTCTGTGATGGTAGTTATATTGTTGGTGCTCTGGTCCCCAATAGCAAAAATGATGGCATTAGGCGAACGAGGACAAACAGCGAGGTTAGAGCAAAATCTCATGGGTGGTCTGACATTGGACAGCTGATGTTTGAGTCGCAAGACGTCATCTAGAATTTGCACACACTGGGTGTTGTTTCTCAAATATGGATTGGACTTCAGGGTCTTAATGTCGTTTTTACTGCTCAAGGCCAGCCGAGCCTACAGAGAAAACAGAAGAGAATTTAAATGGAACAGAATGAAATTGTGATATTCCATATTTTTGATAGACAGGAACAATAAAAACCAACAGTTTCAGTCTGATACTACTTTTAACTTCATTAATGTTTTTGTATTAAAAGGACTCATCACATAACTAAATGACAAAAATATATTTTTGTTCCTTTATCCTGATAAAATTTAATTTAGCTGCAGGTGAAAAAGCACCCAGGAAACTATCCATCCATCCATTGTCTAGACCCGCTCCTTCCGCTGTCGAGGGAACAACCAGGTAACCATATAGTTTAATTATTTTTCCTGCGAACAAAGAAGCGACACAAACAGGCGCTTCTTTGTTAAATTAAACGACGAGAAGAGCAAGTGGAAAGTCCATAGGAATGGCCTACAACAAGGCAGCATACTGGCCCCTCTCCTCTTCAACATCTAGGGGTAATGGGAGACAAAGACACCTGAAGTGTGTTCCAGACATCAGGTCTACTCTGCAGTTTGGTTTTCTTCAGAAAACTGCAGAAAATCCCGCTTCACAAAGATAGGACGTTGGAAATGGAGGCAAGGTTTTCAATACTTTTTGGGCGATCTCAGGATAATCTGCCTCGACTTTAATCCAGAACACTGGGGCAGTTGTGGGTGCGTAATTTATGGGTAATGGCTGGTAACCTGTCATGTGACCAAGACCTGTCAAGCAGGACAGATGCACGCATTCATCTGTGTGTCATTCTGCACAGATGTCACTTTTCAAAATAAAACATCTTTAGACTGGTAATCAATAAAAAAAGAAAGTCAAACTTTCTGTGCGGCCCGGTACCCAATGTCCCACGGACCGGGACCGGGATTGGGGACCTCTGATCTACACTAATGGCCAACCACTCTCCCCACAATGCCGCTGCTTCATCTATGCTGATGACTTCTGCATCACCACTCAACAAGAAAACTTCCATCCATCCATTTTCTTCCGCTTATCCGGGGTCGGGTCGCGGGGGCAGCAGCTTGAGCAGGGAAGCCCAGACTTCCCTCTCCCTAGCCACTTCGTCCAGCTCCTCCGGGAGAATCCCAAGGCGTTCCCAGGCCAGCCGGGAGACACAGTCTCTCCAGCGTGTCCTGGGTCGTCCCTGGGGCCTCCTACCGGTAGGACGTGCCCGGAACACCTCACCAGGGAGGCGTCAAGGAGACATCCTATCCCGAGTCACCTCATCTGGCTCCTCTCGATGCGGAGGAGCAGCGGCTCGACTCCGAGTCCCTCCCGGATGACCAAACTTCTCACCCTATCTCTAGGGGAGAGCCCGGACACCCTGCGGAGGAAACTCATTTCGACCCCATCAGCTGTATCATGTGCCAGACACTGACAGAATGATCTTAAGATTGCAAAGGACTCAAAGAACATTTTTCCTGCAAAAGACAAGCCAACTACTGAACTTGAACATTTCAATGAAGCATAATGACAGAACGTTGTCTTACCTTTGACAAGAGTGCAGGTAAATGTGAGGTCCTTTGCTCAGGTTCATGGTTGATCCACCTAACGGCGGCCTCGTACACGGTGTTCTCGTCGTTCACATTGAGCTCATCACTATCAAGGATGTCAGTGAGTTCCTGCAAACTGAGATCCAGGAACTCCAGGCTGGAAACAACCTCCTCAAACATATTCATTAACAGGAAGTGAGCCTTGTGCTGCACTTCAGGACGTGAGATGGTGAACCGACGAACACCAATGCAGTTCTCTGGAGTGACATTCTCTTCCAGAAAGTTGTTGCATGCCTCTACAATGTCATCTACAATCAAATAGTCAGCTGCTATAAGCAGATCTTTTACATTGTCCTCTGTCACGGAGACAGAACCAGAGTATGTAAAGTCAATGATGAGCTCCATCATCTCTGCAGACACACCTGGGATGGTAAAATGTGTTCTATCACCTGCGTGTCGGCAGAAAAGGGCCCTGTGAATAAAGAAAGGTAATAAAGTAACTGTAATATTACATCATGTGACCAAACTGAAAACTAATGATAAATCATGTGGCGTCATGTGGGCAATGACATCATAATCTGGAGGGGTGTGATTAGGAGAAACAGCCTGCCTGATCGTAACCCAATGTTCAGTTGTTGGACTTCTGTGCTGACCACAGTTTGTCCATAACTAACACCGTGTTTGAGCATCAGGGTGTAACTAGAACTCTTGGTACCAGTGAACCCCGGGTCACAGATCAATGATTAACCTGATAGTTGTATCAGCTGATCTACGGTCATAAGTTCATGACACTTGGGTAAAGAGAGGAGCTGAGTTTTCAACAGATTGCCACCTGGTGGTGAGTATGATCAGGGTGTGAACTATAACTATTTCAGCTTACATTGATATTCAATAAGTTACTCACTCGAAGTATGGACTGCAGTTAACCATGATGTTCCATGTGAACACTGAAATTGACATTCCCAGCGCAAATGACTGCGCCATGTAAACAGTCCACAGCTCGTCTTTTTAATCTTCGCATTTTGAATTTGTTTCCATCACAATACCAACAGCTGCTTGTTTACAGGTTTATATAATGAGGAGATCAAAGCATAAGCTGTGTGACGCAACACAATCAAAGCACAAGGGGGCAGTGCTCTCCCCCCTTCTTTTCACCCTCTACACCACGGTCTTCAAGTACAACTCGGATGCATACCACATGCACACTTTTCTCCATCTCCAATATCAATCAATCAACCAACCAATCGATCGCAATCTGCAAAGGAATCATTCTGACAATCACATAATTGTATGGAAGATCATTCTGGTTACCACATTTTGAGTTGCTGCAACCAAGTAATGAGAAAACCACACTTGCTGATTTCATGAAAAAGATGCTCATGCAAAAAGAAATTCAGAAAATTAATGAGAAGCCAGATTCTCAATTGTGTCAAAAGGAGGGCCAAGAGAGGGTCAGACTAGGTGACAGGGTCTTTCTCAAAGTGATTAAAGAGGACGTCGTGGTCCACCCCTAAATGGGAGGGTCCGCTCCAGGTCCTGTTGACGACTCTGACGGCTGTGAAGGTCCGGATGTGTTCTTCCTAGATCCACCTGTCACACTGTAAGAAGAAGAGACTCCTACCAGACTCACTCAGTGGTGTTGAAGGGAAGTCTGACTAACAAAGGGGGGTGAGGTGTATAGATCCCACTCATCTCAAGGTCAGTGAAGCAGGGAGATCTTCACACCATTAGGGTAGAGATCTAGGGGGTGGTGTCCTCATTACCACACTGTCAAAATTCAGGACAAGAACACTGTTAGTGACCTAAGAGGTGAAATGCTGGTGAACCTCTTCCTCTGAGAAGATGGAAAGATGACCTCACCAAAGGACGAGACCCCAGAGCAGCGGAAGAGTAAGACTGATATTTGGCATCTTATTCGTTTCTCTCCAAGAATTTATTTGCATATTGCAGTTTTCTCCTTAGTGCGTGTTGATGCGTCTTTGATGCACATTTGAATCAGACAACGTGCGTCCCTGAGACGCAAGCTTTAAACAATTACAATAATAAACTAGGCAGTCAGAGAGTGCAACATCCCGCGAATGGTAGGTCAGGGTACTCTTAAAGTAGTACCTGACAAGTGCATAGCTTTGACCTTTCAGGGTAGGTCAAAGCAATGCACTAGCTTTGACCATTGATCAAAGCTAGCGCATTGGTAGATCAAAGCACTGGCTTTGATCTATGGTCTTACACTGGCCTTCTCCCTCGTCTTTCTAACTTATCCGGTTCCTGAGTGTACAAAAGTTGAAATTTGACCTTGATATAGTTTTTCTCAAGGTCAAGGTCATCATCTAATTTTCATCCCCCTTGTTCAAAATATTATGTGTGTACAAAAATGCCTGCCTCTTCCACACCCCAGGTTGGAAGTCATGTCAGTGAGTTATTCTACATCTTCCATGTTTGGTTGAATTTACAATTAATGGATGAGCCAAGGATACACGTGCGTGGACAGGAGACGGTAACAGCACGATTAAAGTAAGGCCAGGATGTGTGGCGCTACATAATGTCAAGAAATTTAATTATAAAGCTCCCATTACAGCCAAAGAACATGACTTTTCTTTTCTCTTTCTTTGACCCTTCTGACTGCTTAACATCTAGATCACAGAGTGTCTTGTTGAAGATTCTCATGCCAGTTATCTTTATTTTGGTATTATTTGTGTCTTCTGTTTGTGTTCTTCCGTGGTGGATGAACATTGTCTGAATGGAGCACATGCTGTGCTTTTAGATACAATATCCTGATTGTGCTGATGTCTCCTCTGCAGTATAAAAGTCACCTGGTGTCTGATTGTTTCTTAGGAATAACTCCTGAACTTCTCACGTCATCAGAACTGCCGGATGAAAGGATTACGCGTCGGACCTCCTGACTCGAGATGATCCGTATGAATGTTCCTGATGGGTTCTGGTCCTCTATTGTCCCTCCCATACAGGTCAGTTCTCATGTGCTTGGTTTCATTCTGACGACTCAGAGGCTTCTCGTAATAGTTGCCACTGTTCCCAAGTCCATCATTCAATGCCAACTTCTCAACGTCCTCTTGACTGGTCCAGAGCTCTTGAAGCCGCGAGGACTCGCCGCCACACTTGTGCTTCTTGAACTGATGAAGCCAAGTGAATCTCTTATGGCAGGCACTACACCAGAACGGTTTCTCTCCTGTGTGGGTTCTCATGTGAAGCTGCAGATGTTCAAACCATGAGAAAGATTTACTGCAAAGCGAGCAGCCGAAAGGTTTTTCTCCCGTGTGGCATTTCAGGTGATTCTGGACATGAGCCTTCTGGCCAAATCTTTTACCACACACTGAACAGGTGAATGGTTTCTCACCGGTGTGGATTCTCATGTGAGTCTTCAGATTTGAGCTTTGGTTAAATAGTTTCCCACATTCTGAGCATTCAAACAGCTTCTCACTGGAGATGTGTCTGGTAGTTTTTACGGGGTTTAAATCCAAATGGTCTGTCGATGTTTCATCAACACTGACTTCAATCTCTGGTTCAAATCCATCTCTAATCATGTCTTCGGTAGAAGGTCGTAAATACAAGTCTGAATTTGAGGTTTTGTCTCGTTCTGGTCGTCCACAGCCCTCCCCATCAGCCTCTGCTTCCTCATCATCTTCACTCTTGATGACAACAGGAGTAGATTTGCTAAATTCATTCACCTCCAGCTCTTGAAGCTGGTCTACCTCCTGGTTGGTCCAAAGTTTCTCCTGTTCCTCTTTAATGTGTGGGAGTTCTGGTGGGTCCCCCTGGTCCAGAAAGGAGTGCCCCTCCTGTTCCTTGGAGGGAACGTCTCCTTTAATCTCATCTGCAGCAAATACTGAAACACAAACACATGTTGGAGAAAAAAAAATTCTAAAGGTAAGTTCATGAGGTTAACTTTCATTTATGCTTTAGATCATCTTTTAAATGCATTGGTGGAGCTAAAATTAACAGTAGTCCAAATGAATAACAGATAGTCACTGACAACTTCATTTCCATGTAATAGTTGTGAAACCAACCAGTAATAAAAATTCTGGTCAGGATTACAACGTCGGTAAACACCGTTAGAGGTTGTTTACCGCTACAGCTGTTTGTGGAACAACAAACAGGAGCCAAATAAAGACGTAAACACAAACATTTAACCCCTTCGCCGTCGTCTGGTCGCCGGAAGTCCCGCTGCTCTCCTGCTATGCTAGCGGCTGGTTAGCATCAGTGAACAGGTGAGCAGCGGCAGGAAGTCACGTGACCTACCTGTCTTCTGCAGCCGCAGCTGGGGCTTGAAAACAGCGTCCAGGAGTTCTCGTTGTCGCTCGTTCTCCTCTTTAGAACGACAGAGTTCCTCCTCGTACTCTGCTATCGTTCTTTCAAACAGCCCAAATATCTCTTCAGCAGCCGCAGTCAGTCGCTGCTTCACCAACGCTCTCAGCATTTGGCCTTTAGACATTTTACACCGACTTCACCTCCGTCACGAACCCCGTCAGCTCTCCATCCAACGCTGACGAGCGGAGCGGCTGACTTCCGGTTAGCGCGCTAAGCTAACTCCTCACGGGAGATACTATCAGTCAAGAAATGAATCCTGTAAGATAATTAATAAAAACACAACATCCGTTCAAACCGGATATCCGCTATGATTATTTATTGATGTTGATGGAGACAAATCTCAACATTTATGATGATTAACGTTCACGCTAAACCAGCCAGCTCTAGTTTCCGCAGCGCCATTAACCACCGAGTATTTGCTGTCGCGTGTAAAACGCGTCACTTCCGCTCGCCTCGTCGACTGACTGCAGGGCGTTATGATTGATTTCTGGTCAAGGGAGACATGAATGTAGACAGAGATTAATCGTTTATTTGCACCGAATACCTCAAATTGAAGTTATTTATCATAAACTACTCAGCAACTCCCAAAATTAGGATTTGTAAATTACGTTTTGAATTTCATATTATCTTGTTGCTATGGTAAATTATCTTATTTTAATGGTATATTATCTTATTTTAATGGTATATTATCTTATTTTAAAAGTAAATTACCTTATTTTGATGGCAAATGATCTAATTTTGATGGGAAATTAAAAGCTTTAAGACTGACTTCAACTTAAGATCATGTTCTTTATTTCTTTATATGGAAACTTACAGCAGTAGATTGAGAATAATCAGCTCAAACAGAATGATCACAGTTCTGTCCTGTGGTGTAACCCAACAAGGAAATCTGCAGAGCTATATAAATGACAGTTTTTCTTTGATATAGAAAGCTGGAAGTAGGTGGAGAAATAAAAGAAGTTCATAAATGAATAGTAGCATCTCTTGGAGAGTGTTGAGATCCCACCTCCCCCTGTCCTCCAGGAGGAGTTCAGGTTTGACTCTTGCTGAACAGAAATGTTCTTTTCATCCGTGTGGCTCAACCTCCGATGGAGGCTTAACTTCTATGGACATTCACTCTGTTAAATCATGAGATGATTGGACGTTAACACAGACTCTCCAAATACAAGTCTTTTTATCTGTTGATAGTCTTTTTACCTCCATTGCCTCCTGCTCTTCGTCCTTCTTTCATGTGGAAGGGATGAAATGATTTTATTTATTTTAAATGGGGAAATGTTTGACTTTTGAGTTCAGTCAAACATTAACTTAAATAACTTGCATCTCAAGGTATGACTGTAGTTCTACTGTAGTTCAACTGTAGTTTAATTTTTTGCTAACTGACATGCTAACTCCTGCTCACACTGACTGCAGAACTGCCAACATGAACACAAGTCATCCTTCTAACTGACCTGCCAACAAACAAATCACAAATCACTGGTTTGCCAACATGCTAGCTGCTAACTGACATGCTAGCTGCTAACTTACATGTTAACTGCTAACTGACATGTTAGCTGCTAACTGACATGCTAGCTGCTTACTTACATGTTAACTGCTAACTGACATGCTAGCTGCTAACTGCCAAACCCTTCATCTCAAACTGAAAGCGAGCAGCTTTTACATTTCTACGAAATGTAACACGTCAGGATTATAAATTGGGTGACATCACCAGAATCGTCCAATGAAGGGGCTCCATGTGGGTCCATGTGACTCGTGACCGTCTGGGGTGGAGCTCCTGCCCGGTTCTGGTCCTTCCTGGTCCCGCCCGGCATCCTCTGCTGTCGCCCGATCCTTTTGATGAAGCCGTGAAGAACGTGGCTGCTCTTCATCCTCGTCTTCGTTCTTCACAGGATTGAACGTGAACGTCGATATCGCTCCATCGTCTGGCCCCGGAAGCTGCTCTCCCTCCTGATTGGTCCGGGCGTGGCCGAGCCGCCGCGAGCCGCCGTTGCACTTGTGTCGTTTCACCTGGTAGCACCAGGTGAACCTCCTGTCGCATGCCTTGCAGGTGAACGGCTTCTCACCTGTGTGGAGCCTCATGTGCCGCTGCACGTCTCCGTTCCGCGTGAAGCGTTTGTAACACAGCGAGCAGCTGTACGGTTTCTCTCCGCTGCGACGCTTCAAATGACTCTGCAGGCCAAACCTTTTCCCACCGTCTTTCATAGATTTGTCCGCCGCGTGGATCCTCATGTGGAGCTGTAAATGCTCCGGGAGGGAGAAACACTGGTTGCAAACGGAGCAGCTGTAAGTCATCTCTCTCGTGTGAGTTTGCAGGTGATAGTCCAGCCCTGATTTTTGACAGAATCTTTTCCCGCACAGGGAGCAGCTGAACGGTTTCTCTCCGGTGTGGGTCCTCAGGTGCACCTGCAGGATGTCGTACCTGGTGAAGCTTTTGGTGCAGAAGGTGCAGCTGTAGGGTTTGATTCCCGTGTGAGTTTTCAGGTGGTAGACCAGACCCGATTTGTGACAGAACCGTTTGCCGCAGATGGAACAGATGAACGGTTTCTCGCCCGTGTGAACCCGGATATGAGCACTCAGTTTCGAGTTCCGGCTGAACCTTTTCCCACATTCGGAACAACCAAAGGGTTTCTTGGCCCATCCCAGATGAGGTCCTCTGGACTCTGTCCAATCCCCCTCGTCGGTGTCAGAGGAAGCTCCACTCTTGTCGTCAGTTCTGGTTGGTTCTGGTACCCAATCTTCCTCTGCTTTGGCTCCTGTGTTCCCCTGTGAGCTTCGGGCTTCCTCTTCTTCATCCACGTCTTCTTTCTTCACAGGGAGAGGAGTGAAGGTAAACTCAGAGAACTCATTCTCCTCCAGATCTTGAAGCAGCTTTCCCTCCTCAGTGGTCCAGAGTTCTTCCGGTTCCTCTTTAATGTGTGGGGGTTCTGGTGGGTCGTCCTGGTCCAGACTAGTTATCCACTCCTGCTGCTCAGGAGGAACCTCTTCCTCGCTCGCCGGCAGCTGTTGGATGTCTGCAGGAAGCATCGGAAGACAAACACATCCTGAAATTACTGAACGTGGACTTCCATTAAATCAGGAGAGCTGTGAGGACGGGACCAGTTGTGATGCTTTGCTAACTGCTACTAGCAGCTAGTAGCAGTTAGCAGCTAACTCAGAAGTGCAATGGGGAATCAGGAGCTCCTCACTTTCCCAACACCAAGTCAGTGAAACGTAAGGGCGAATAAATTTTAGATCCAGTCATACAAAATAAGTAAAACGACTTAAAGTAAACGACTTAAATGTTGGGAGAAAAATTTAGAGATAGTTCATCAAATGATTTTAAAACAATAAACCCTCAAGTCCTTCACGTCTAACCCCGCTGAAAACATTTTGTTCCTAAGATAGCATCAATGCTAACCTGCTGAATCAAAACATCATCAGTATTAAAGTCACACATTAATCCTTTTTAACAATTAGGATCAACATTTTATGTGTTGTCAAAAAAGATTTAAATCACCAGAACCTGGTGATGAATTAAGACAACAACTCATCATCTGTCTGTCGTCATGGGAACAGTCCGTGACATCGTGTGACTTTTATTTTGAAATCCGGATGTATCGCATCGCGACTTAAAGGAGGTTCCAGACGTCACAAACAGCTCCGTGACGAGTTTACAACAGTCGGTAAACACCGTTAGAGGTTGTTTACCGCTACAGCTGTTTGTGGAACAACAAACAGGAGCCAAATAAAGACGTAAACACAAACATTTAACCCCTTCGCCGTCGTCTGGTCGCCGGAAGTCCCGCTGCTCTCCTGCTATGCTAGCGGCTGGTTAGCATCAGTGAACAGGTGAGCAGCGGCAGGAAGTCACGTGACCTACCTGTCTTCTGCAGCCGCAGCTGGGGCTTGAAAACAGCGTCCAGGAGTTCTCGTTGTCGCTCGTTCTCCTCTTTAGAACGACAGAGTTCCTCCTCGTACTCTGCTATCGTTCTTTCAAACAGCCCAAATATCTCTTCAGCAGCCGCAGTCAGTCGCTGCTTCACCAACGCTCTCAGCATTTGGCCTTTAGACATTTTACACCGACTTCACCTCCGTCACGAACCCCGTCAGCTCTCCATCCAACGCTGACGAGCGGAGCGGCTTCCTCTTCTCAGGATCAGCGATCATCGTTCACCTGGTCGAGCGGACAGCGCCGCCTGGCGGAGCGGATGTTACCACGACCCTCATAAACGCCTTAATTTATCACTGGTAGAAACGAATTTTAAATGTGTGTTACTGAAAGTTAATAATGATGTATTTTGACATGCATGACAAAATGATAAATACGTATTCTATTTGTAGAACAAAAACAGAAACAACCCGACGTATTGATATTCCATATTCCATATAACTAAACACATATGTCAGTTTTTATGTTTTTATAATGCTATTGTTATCTGTCCACTTTAAGTTGATCTCTACTTTTAAATCCAAAGTCTGTGTTTCAATTTTGGCTTAGAACATTTAAAGATTCTTAACACTCCTATCACACCAGAATAAGACAAGAAGAAATGAGAAGACAATCGCCAAACTCTGAAAGTCGCACAAATTCAGCAGCTCAGACTTTTCAAAACAGGAAACAAAGATCCAGAAGGGCAAACTGGGATCATTCAGGTCGGAAAGTGAAAGGATTTTACACCTCGATTCCACGAGGGGGCGCTACTGAGAGGAGAGGACGCGAAGAAGAAGACGAGGCGGATGTTGTTCTGATTGGCTCCACGGTTAGCACCGGTGGCCCCGAACGGGTTCATCTCCAGTTAACCTACGAATAGTCACCCAGAGGCGAACGGACCGGACCGAGCCGCTCGTCAGTGTTTGACGGAGAGCTAAAGGCTCCAGCGGCTAGCTTCCCGGAGCTAGCCGGATCAATAACGCCTGCAGTCAGTCGACGAGGCGAGCGGAAGTGACGCGTTTTACACGCGACAGCAAATACTCGGTGGTTAATGGCGCTGCGGAAACGAGAGCTGGCTGGTTTAGCGTGAACGTTAATCATCATAAATGTTGAGATTTGTCTCCATCAACATCAATAAATAATCATAGCGGATATCCGGTTTGAACGGATGTTGTGTTTTTATTAATTATCTTACAGGATTCATTTCTTGACTGATAGTATCTCCCGTGAGGAGTTAGCTTAGCGCGCTAACCGGAAGTCAGCCGCTCCGCTCGTCAGCGTTGGATGGAGAGCAGACGGGGTTCGTGACGGAGGTGAAGTCGGTGTAAAATGTCTAAAGGCCAAATGCTGAGAGCGTTGGTGAAGCAGCGACTGACTGCGGCTGCTGAAGAGATATTTGGGCTGTTTGAAAGAACGATAGCAGAGTACGAGGAGGAACTCTGTCGTTCTAAAGAGGAGAACGAGCGACAACGAGAACTCCTGGACGCTGTTTTCAAGCCCCAGCTGCGGCTGCAGAAGACAGGTAGGTCACGTGACTCACACCGGAACTTTAAAACGGTTCAATCAGCCGAGATGTGTCGCGGGTCTGAAATCCTGAGCACGTGGACTGTGTACAAGATACGAGACAATACGGGTAGTCCTCAACATATGAACACAACTGGTTTGTAGAGGTTGTTTATAATTTGAATTGTCCGTAATTCGTTATTTATTAAATTTCAATCTCTAATCTCCATTTGAGGTCATGTTGGTGTCTAATGTTATCCTGTAGATCGTAATGTAACTTTAACATCTCTGCCTCTGCTGAATGTATTTTCTCCTGGGGGGTGTAGAAGCTAAGCCCAGCTTTAATCCACTGAGGTGTTCCAACACACCGATGTGAATTAATGTGCTGATGTCACTTCCTGGTCATCCAAAGTCAGACACAGTCTTATTTCATTAACTTTCTCAGTTAACTCCAACTAACAAAACATTCAGAGTTCAGTGTTAGCGTCAGTTGATGCTTCCAGGCAGAAACCTGATCTGGCCAACATTGGTTCCTACGTCGTTTAGTTCCTACAGGAGGACGACCCCGTCACTAATGAATAAATGTGAACTAACAGCAGGTGGTGACAGAGTTTTGTGACAGGTAGTCCGTCGTCTACATTGCTGCTCTAACGTTCAACCTGACCTAAATTGCCTTCAGTGTCTAAAGATCCCCCCACACCCTTAACGTAGCCTGTTCCATTTGTTGTTGTTGGGGGTTTTTTTGTAATATTTTAATCACTGTTCCTTGCAGGCAATCAGGTTTTAGCGAGTGAAGAAGAGCTTTCCCCTGAGCTGCAGGACTGGAGACCAAGTCTGGATCCAGAGGATCCACCAGACATCAAACAGGAGCCCTGGACCAATCAGGAGGAAGAGCAGCTTCAGAACCCAGAGGAGGTGGTGTTCTCCTTCATCCCTGTTTCTGCAAAGAGTGAAGATGACGATCAGAAGCGTCACTCCCCACAGCTTCACGGAACCGATCCAGAACCATTCGGGAACTCCCATCCAGGTTATTTACCGATGGACGCCGACACAGAGTCTCGAAACACCAGCACCTTCGTCAGCAACAAAGGGTCCAACGCTAGCAACGATCTAGCTAACCGCGCTGAATTTGGAAAAATATTTAGCCGACAGCTGAAGCTAGCGTCGCACGACTCCGACGAGAAACGCTTCAGTTGCTCGGTGTGCGGCAAAATGTTCACCAGAAAAGCGACTGTGGTGAATCACATGAGAACTCACACGGGGGAGAAGAAACACCACTGCCCCTTCTGTCGCAAACGCTTCTCGCGTCACGCTTACTTACAGTCGCACCTGAGGACGCACACGGGCGAGAAACCCTACAGCTGTCCGCTCTGCAGCAAGAGCTTCACACAACACACGCATTTACGACTACACAAGCGAATCCACACCGGGGAGAAACCGTATGGCTGCACCCACTGCGGCAAAACCTTCACCTGGCCCACTCAGCTCAAGAGACACAAGTGCGACGACGGTCGTCTCCGATTCTCGGCCAATCAGGAGGAGGATGCTGACGCGGTTGGACTTGCATGCGGTCCCCTGGAGGTGGGAGACGATGACGATGATGAAGTCACACTTCGAGCTTTGCAGCTTCATCAGCTGTGAAGACAGGAGCTGGTAGATGGAACCGGGCGGGAGCTCTGATCCGGTCGGATGGGCTCTGATGGACGTCGTTGGTTGGACGATCACGGCAACGTCATCCTCACTCGATCCAGCACCAAAACGTTTGATATAAAGATTAGGTCTGGAGTCCAGGCTGATAAACGATGCAGTTTCTTTTACATATTCTTATTTTGACCCCCCTGGACCAACACGTCCACCCACTGGTGACAGTCTGGATGTCCTTTTCCTCTGCAGAGGACAAACGTCCATGATGTCAGAGACTCGCTTCATCCCCACAGGTTTATCTTCAATCTGCTTCTGATCAGTTGGTGTTTGTTTCAGGGCTTTGAAAGGGTTCATGGAACAAAAACTAAACCAAAAACTTTACATTTTTTAATGTTCAGGAACAGAATCAGTTTTTCAAAATAATTGTAACCGGTTAATCGTCTGTCAACCTTGAAAATGTTTGATTCAGACATTAGCTCATTAACTTCCAGTCATTTTCAGAGCGGTGTGTCCCTGTACCGCTAGCGCTTAGTAACAATTAATCTCCTTCGGTAGACTTCCTCCGACGCTCCGGACGTTTTTTGGTGTTTCCTTTCTGTTCTTGACCGACCACAAGACGCTTGTTTTTTTACTCCAACCGGTTCAGGAACGTCAATTCACCGGTGGACCATAAAACTGGAAACATTATAATCCTGTTCGTGTTCAGAACGAACCAATTGGTAAGATATTCTGGTTCAGAGCCGTGGTTTGTTTAATCAGTGTTTTTAAACTGTTGGACTCACTTTCACATCTTATTTCGTTAGCTTTGCTTGACTTTGCTCGATGTGGATTGAGACACTCAAACGTCGCTGTCAGTGTGTTCTGTGTCGATGAAATTGGTATTGAGGACATTTTGATGGCAGAACTGATCTCATTTCTGAAACAAAAATAGCTCAATTATTAAAAATCATGGAAAACTAATCATTTTTGACAGAAATGTTGTATTCTGTGTACTTTGTGTGTATTTTTTTCTTATTAAATGCACAAATCATGTTCTGTTTCCATCATCTGCTCTGTGAACGTCTGATGGAGAATTTATTTGTTGTCTTTCATAACAAACTTTCCTAAAGATAAAATCGTCCAATTAAATTTCCTTCCTAGCGAACTAGAGGAAGCCGTTGGCTAACATCACTTAAGCTAGCGTGAAATCACTTTGTCTTTCCAAAGTGCATCCCCTGAGTTTATCTTTTCGTTGAGCTGCCTAGCAGCTCCTGCTGTTCTCTTCAGAAAGTGTCTCTGAAGATCCGATGATGACCTCTGTTTGTCTGGATAAGCCTGTCCGGATGCTTTGAGTGGTTTTTACGTTTATTCCTGGAATATTTTACCGACGAATCGACTCCCGTTAAGCAACAAGGCTATGAAAATTAGCTATGCATGTTAACCAAAAGCAGGCTTGTTTTCAAGCCCCAGCTGCGGCCACACAGAATAAGTAGGTGGCTGAAAGTTTGATCAATGAACAGGCTGATTTCCAGCTTGGTTTAAAGTCGAATGTTTTTATCTCCGTGAATGTAAACAAAGAAACTACCATAAGAAAGAATGTAGCAACTATTTTTTTGGTTCGGTTACAGAAATGGTGATTCTTGTGAGTTCCACTGGAGCTCTCGGGGTTTCAGGGGTCACAATGAAGGGGGCAAGATTCAAATCTCCATCCGTTCATCATTCAGACACGTTCTCGGTCCTAATTTGTTTGAAGTTCCGCTGTTGTCTCTCTTCTTTCTGTTCAACTCCTAAATAGAAGCCGATCTCTTCTATCCATTAATTAAAAATAAAGTTGAGGAGACATTCGTGTGATACCTGGTGGTTTGTCATTGGACAAAACCATTACTGCATTAAAGCGCCTGTTAGCCAAAAGAATCGTTGTTGCTCAGAGTTGGCAGTGGAGGGAGCAATGGCATCTTCAACCTCAGAATGAAAGGAGTGATTCAGTGGAACAGTCTTCCTCAAACATAGAATATTTAACATGTTGTAACATTTAAAAAGTCTTTAAAATGTGAACGCCCATCCTCAGTTTATTTACCCTGGAAGGTGAAGGATGGATCTCTTCTTCTAGACAGGTCAAATATAGAGAAGAATTTTTCCTTGTGGAATCAGTGTAATACTCAAAACCCTCATTCAGTTGTAAAGCCGTAAGCTAGCTGCTAACAGATAGTGTGTGAGGTGGGACCAGCATTCCTGACAGAAATAAATCATCAAGTTTCAATCTATAGTTAGCATCATTAGCTATGTTTCTGTCAACAGCATTGCTTCACGTCTGTAAAGAGAGATTCCTCATAATGAGTGGGGGTGGGGCAGGTTGGTCTGATTTGTCCTTTATTGCGCCATGAATTCAGGTTTTTGGTTTTTGTGTGTTTCCTATTGTTCCTCAGCTTTTGCTTCTGCACATGAGGACACACATTGGAGAGAAACCGTTCGGTAGTCACATCTGTGGGAAAACGCTGGGGAGTAAAGTGACGCTACAGAACCACTCACTGTAGAGCCCACACCGGAGAGAAACCCTGCAGTTGCTCGCTTTGCGGTAAATTGTTCGGGACGAAGTGGACCCTCCAGAATCATGTTCAAACCCACGCCGGAGAGAAACCCTACAGCTGCGTTTGCAACAGGAAGTTCGTCTGGCACTGGCAGCTCAGACAGCACAAATTTAACTGCGAGCCGTTGGACTGGGGGGGCGTGAACGATTATGTCTGAATGTTTGCTCAAATTGTAATCAGCTGGGATTCGAGTTAAAATAACCGGCTCTTTCCCAGTCCGCTGGGATTGGCTCCAGCAACCCCCGTGACCCTAGAAAGTGAGCAAGTGTCTGGTGTTGGGACCTCATTGGCCGGCGTCTCTATTCAAATCCATTGTGAGCTCATAGTTGTCATTAGCTGTTAGTCGTCTAACAGAACTCAGAGTCTGATAACCAAACACATGACATCACTCGTTGGCCACGCCCACACAAGAAGATTGGGAACCGCCCCTGACGACGATTTCATGAGTTGGGTTAGCTAGACGACTGCTGACTAGTAGCTGCATTGGACAACAACTGTTGTTGTGTGTGTGTGTGTGTGTGTGTGTGTGTGTGAGAGAGAGAGTGTTAGCGTTAGTGGCTGTAATTAGCTGGTCTTATCTCTCCTGACTGGATGCTGGGAGCTAAATGTCATCCTGTCTCTGAGCGGCGATGCTTCTCTTCAAACGAAAGGTTTCCTGAATCAGCTGCGTTCTGATTGGACGATTGCACTGATGAAGACTCACAGCTGGAGGTCATCATCAGCGAAATGAAAGCCAATAGAATCCAAGTGACACACAGCCAGAGTGTGGGTTCGTGTTGTAGAGGCTAAAGTCAATCAGAGCCGAGCAGCTTGGTGAAGAAACTTTATTTAAAAAACACAAATGGATCTGAGGAACAACACGACAACAAAGACAGAAACATGCAGACGGTCACTGTGTGTGTGTGTGTGTGTGTGTGTGTGTGTGTGTGTGTGTGTGTGTGTGTGCGCGTGCTCAGTAGCAGCGCAGGAAAAATGTGTTGCAGGCTGTTCCCCGCAGGCAGTCGCACAGACGACCAATTCGAGGTCCGTGTTTCATCGCACATCGCTCGCCCACGTCACACTGACAGAGAGAGAGAGGGGTGTGTCACATAATACAGCCAGTAGATATAGCTTAGCTTAGCCTGGAAACAGCTAGCCTAGCCTCTGTCAATAATAACTAAAAAGGGCCTGGTCACTGATCACCCCTCCGACCACCAGAGGGCGCTAGGCTAACATCACCCTCAGTCACAGAGCTAACGTTGCTAGGGGTAGCTGCTATATGTCAAACACATCAGTTCTTCTGCTTCAAACTGTTGGACTCAGTAAATATTCTTTTGTCTGGCAGTGCGACCTGATGTGGCCCCGCCCCCTGAACCCTGACCTGTCAGGCGCTGCGTTCAGGGTCTTCGTTCTGTAACGTGTTTGTGAGCATAACTGGAGGCTGACGTGAAAGTTACAGAAAGTCGAGGGTCACGCTTTCATATTGAGCTAATACTAGTTAGCTAGCTGTGTGTTAGCATTAATGTTAAGTGAAGTGTATTTTGCACCATTAGCATAGCATCGCTATCTGGAGGCCGGAGGAAGTGACAGAAGAGTCACTGCAGGATGAGGCATTAGACACACCAACAGGAGGGTTCACACACACACACACACACACACACACACACGCACACAGTGGAGGCAACACAACCTAAACGATGAATCTGATTGGCCGTCTGATTGACAGCCGTCCGTCGCGTTCTCACCCGAGGGATGACGCTGGCTTTCTTCTCCACGGAGAGGCCGATGCTGCTGTCAGCTTCATCCAGGAAACCCTGCAGAGCATCAGCCTGACACACACACACACACACACACACATACACACACACACACACACACACACACACACATACACACACACACACACACACACACACACACACACACACCAGGTGAACTTATCAGATGTGTTTCTGTAAATGAAGAGTTTTTTTATTCCTCAGTCCAGTAAGATTTTCGTCCGTTCTAACGAGTAAACTAATGAATAGTAAATAACAGTAAACATGTTTTCTGATGAGTGATTGTTTGCTGTAATCTACACACTGATCTGTGTGTTTGAACCGAGCGTCACTGAACTGCAACACATCAACAAACAAACAAATAAACAACTGGCTGGGTTTTCAACACGTTTTACGTTTCTCCACTGATGAAATATTTCAATAATTTTCCTCCAATTTTCCTGTAACTTATTTAATTTCACATTTTTAATTCTAAGTTTCACTTTAAATGTATTTTTTCTTCGCTTTTTTTAAAATTTCTATGGCACAAAAATGTTTATTTCATCACTAAAATACGTAAAAATTTAGTTGTGTGTTCATTTATTCTTTTTAGCTAGAAAAAATAATATCAACAATGATATTAATAATAATGATAAATCAGATGACTCACCAGCTCTTTGGTTGTGAGTCCGATCGGCTCCTCCAGCGTTGATGGCAGGTTGCTGTCGGCTGACCTTTGACCCTCACAGTGTGATGTCAGCACAGACAGACAGACGGCCAGGTAGACGACGACTCGCAGGCTCTCCATGACTAGAACACGACTAGAACACAACCTGGAGACGACCTGAACACCTGGAGGAGGAAGCAGAGAAAGTTTGGTCCACAGATCTGAGTTCAGCGTCGTTGGCGAGTCGACGGCGAACTCACGATGAGCGGTGGTCCAGCGGCGACACAAAGGTTCTTCTGGTCGACGCTTCTTCTCTTGGTTCGATGTGCTCCTCCTTCTCCTCTTCACATGTGCTGCGAGGTTTCCTCCCTCCTCTACTTATACCGTCTCCTCCTCCTCCT
>CM023622.1:20170274-20177774 GCA_013358685.1 Antennarius maculatus
TACTAATAATAATAATAATAATAATAATAATAATCGTAGTAGTAGTCATAATAACAATACTACTACTACTACTACTACTAATAATAATAATAATAATAATAGTAGTAGTAGTCATAATAACAATACTACTACTACTACTACTACTACTACTACTAATAATAATAATAATAGTAGTAGTCATAATAACAACAATAATACCAATAATAATACTAATAATAATAATAATAATAATAATAATAATAGTAGTAGTAGTCATAATAACAATAATAATACTAATAATAATAATAATAATAATAATAGTAGTAGTTGTAATAATAATAATAGTTATAATAATAATAGTTATAATAATAATAGTAGTAGTAGTAGTAATAATAATAATAGTTATAATAATAATAGTTATAATAATAATAGTAGTAGTAGTAGTAATAATAATAATAATAATAATAATAATAATAATAATAATAATAATAGTTATAATAATAATAGTAGTCGTAATAATAATAATAATAATGATAATAATGATGACAATGATAATAATAGTGATAACAATAATAATAATACTTTATTATTATTATCATCATCATTATTATTACAAAATCTCATGAATCATCATCGTAGGAATTGATTATTTTCCGTTCATCGGCTAATTGATTAATTGACAAAAGGGTCAGTTGTTTAAACAATCAAAATAAATGTTATCATAATTTTTGTGTGTAAAATATAAGGAAATTAATTTTAATTGAAGTCTCCATGTTTTAGAAGAAAAAAATAGAGAATTCAATAATTATTCAAGTTAAACTCAGGTACAGGAAGCCTGGAACAACTTCCTGGTTCTTCTGTTTTCCTGTTGCCTCCTGACTGAAACTCTGTTTGTCACACACACACACATACACACACACACACACACACACACACACACACACACACACACACACACACACACACACACACACACACACACACACACCATGCTGATGGGAACTAGGTGGGCGGGCGGTTAATTGTTCCCAAACAGGAAGTGTGTCATCACCAGGCACCTGTCAATCAGAGCTTCATCCCCTCGAGGGGGAAATGAAAACCAGGTGTCGCGCGCACGCGGCCGGAGATCACATGTCACTCAACGCACGTGAGCGAGACGAGACGATTTGTGGTCAGAAGGAAGAAAAGAGAAGAAAAGAGGAGAAGAAAGGAAGGAGGTAGGAGTCAACAAAAAGACCTCTACTGGTTTAACCCTACTGGTTTACCTCCACTGGTTTAACTACTGGTTTAACTCTACTGGTTTACCTCTGCTGGTTTAACTCTACTGGTTTAACCCTACTGGTTTAACCCTACTGGTTTACCTCCACTGGTTTAACTACTGGTTTACCTCTACTGGTTTACCTCTACTGGTTTAACTCTACTGGTTTAACCCTACTGGTTTACCTCTACTGGTTTACCTCCACTGGTTTAACTACTGGTTTAACTCTACTGGTTTACCTCCACTGGTTTAACTACTGGTTTACCTCTACTGGTTTACCTCTGCTGGTTTAACTCTACTGGTTTACCTCTACTGGTTTACCTCTACTGGTTTAACTACTGGTTTAACCCTACTGGTTTACCTCCACTGGTTTAACTACTGGTTTACCTCTACTGGTTTACCTCTGCTGGTTTAACTCTACTGGTTTACCCCTACTGGTTTACCTCCACTGGTTTAACTACTGGTTTACCTCTACTGGTTTACCTCTGCTGGTTTAACTCTACTGGTTTACCCCTACTGGTTTACCTCTACTGGTTTAACTACTGGTTTAACCCTACTGGTTTACCTCTGCTGGTTTAACCCTACTGGTTTACCTCCACTGGTTTAACTACTGGTTTACCTCTACTGGTTTAACTACTGGTTTACCTCTACTGGTTTACCTCTGCTGGTTTAACCCTACTGGTTTACCCCTACTGGTTTACCTCTACTGGTTTAACCCTACTGGTTTAACCCTACTGGTTTAACTACTGGTTTACCTCTACTGGTTTAACTCTACTGGTTTACCCCTACTGGTTTACCTCTACTGGTTTACCTCTGCTGGTTTATCCCTACTGGTTTACCTCTACTGGTTTACCTCTGCTGGTTTACCTCTACTGGTTTACCTCCACTGGTTTAACTACTGGTTTACCTCTACTGGTTTACCTCTGCTGGTTTAACCCTACTGGTTTACCTCTACTGGTTTACCTCTGCTGGTTTAACTCTACTGGTTTACCCCTACTGGTTTACCTCTACTGGTTTAACCCTACTGGTTTACCTCCACTGGTTTAACTACTGGTTTACCTCTACTGGTTTACCCCTACTGGTTTACCTCTACTGGTTTAACTACTGGTTTAACCCTACTGGTTTACCTCCACTGGTTTAACTACTGGTTTACCTCTACTGGTTTACCTCTGCTGGTTTAACTCTACTGGTTTACCCCTACTGGTTTACCTCTACTGGTTTAACTACTGGTTTAACCCTACTGGTTTACCTCTGCTGGTTTAACCCTACTGGTTTACCTCCACTGGTTTAACTACTGGTTTACCTCTACTGGTTTAACTACTGGTTTACCTCTACTGGTTTACCTCTGCTGGTTTAACCCTACTGGTTTACCCCTACTGGTTTACCTCTACTGGTTTAACCCTACTGGTTTAACACTACTGGTTTAACTACTGGTTTACCTCTACTGGTTTAACTCTACTGGTTTACCCCTACTGGTTTACCTCTACTGGTTTACCTCTGCTGGTTTATCCCTACTGGTTTACCTCCACTGGTTTAACCCTACTGGTTTAACCCTACTGGTTTACCTCCACTGGTTTAACCCTACTGGTTAACCTCTACTGGTTTACCTCTACTGGTTTAACCCTACTGGTTTACCTCTGCTGGTTTAACCCTACTGGTTTAACTACTGGTTTAACCCTACTGGTTTAACTACTGGTTTACCTCTACTGGTTTAACCCTACTGGTTTAACCCTACTGGTTTACCTCTACTGGTTTAACTACTGGTTTAACCCTACTGGTTTAACCTACTGGTTTACCTCTACTGGTTTACCTCTACTGGTTTACCTCTATTGGTTTAACCCTACTGGTTTACCTCTACTGGTTTAACCCTACTGGTTTAACCCTACTGGTTTACCTCTACTGGTTTACCTCTACTGGTTTAACTACTGGTTTACCTCTACTGGTTTAACCCTACTGGTTTACCTCTACTGGTTTACCTACTGGTTTAACTCTACTGGTTTAACTACTGGTTTACCTCTACTGTTTTAACTACTGGTTTAACCCTACTGGTTTACCTCTACTGGTTTACCTCTACTGGTTTAACCCTACTGGTTTACCTCTACTGGTTTACCTCTACTGGTTTAACTACTGGTTTAACACTACTGGTTTAACTCTACTGGTTTAACTACTGGTTTACCTCTACTGGTTTACCTGTACTGGTTTACCTGTACTGGTTTACCTCTACTGGTTTAACACTACTGGTTTACCTCTACTGGTTTACCTCTACTGGTTTAACTACTGGTTTACCTCTACTGGTTTACCTCTACTGGTTTAACTACTGGTTTACCTCTACTGGTTTAACTCTACTGGTTTACCCCTACTGGTTTACCTCTACTGGTTTACCTCTGCTGGTTTATCCCTACTGGTTTACCTCTACTGGTTTACCTCTGCTGGTTTACCTCTACTGGTTTACCTCCACTGGTTTAACTACTGGTTTACCTCTACTGGTTTACCTCTTCTGGTTTAACCCTACTGGTTTACCTCTACTGGTTTACCTCTGCTGGTTTAACTCTACTGGTTTACCCCTACTGGTTTACCTCTACTGGTTTAACCCTACTGGTTTACCTCCACTGGTTTAACTACTGGTTTACCTCTACTGGTTTACCCCTACTGGTTTACCTCTACTGGTTTAACTACTGGTTTAACCCTACTGGTTTACCTCCACTGGTTTAACTACTGGTTTACCTCTACTGGTTTACCTCTGCTGGTTTAACTCTACTGGTTTACCCCTACTGGTTTACCTCTACTGGTTTAACTACTGGTTTAACTCTACTGGTTTACCTCTGCTGGTTTAACCCTACTGGTTTACCTCCACTGGTTTAACTACTGGTTTACCTCTACTGGTTTAACTACTGGTTTACCTCTACTGGTTTACCTCTGCTGGTTTAACCCTACTGGTTTACCCCTACTGGTTTACCTCTACTGGTTTAACCCTACTGGTTTAACCCTACTGGTTTATCTACTGGTTTACCTCTACTGGTTTAACTCTACTGGTTTACCCCTACTGGTTTACCTCTACTGGTTTACCTCTGCTGGTTTATCCCTACTGGTTTACCTCCACTGGTTTAACCCTACTGGTTTAACCCTACTGGTTTACCTCCACTGGTTTAACCCTACTGGTTAACCTCTCCTGGTTTACCTCTGCTGGTTTAACCCTACTGGTTTACCTCTACTGGTTTAACCCTACTGGTTTAACTACTGGTTTAACCCTACTGGTTTAACTACTGGTTTACCTCTACTGGTTTAACCCTACTGGTTTAACCCTACTGGTTTACCTCTACTGGTTTAACTACTGGTTTAACCCTACTGGTTTAACCTACTGGTTTACCTCTACTGGTTTACCTCTACTGGTTTACCTCTATTGGTTTAACCCTACTGGTTTACCTCTACTGGTTTAACCCTACTGGTTTAACCCTACTGGTTTACCTCTACTGGTTTACCTCTACTGGTTTAACTACTGGTTTAACTCTACTGGTTTAACCCTACTGGTTTACCTCTACTGGTTTACCTACTGGTTTAACTCTACTGGTTTAACTACTGGTTTACCTCTACTGTTTTAACTACTGGTTTAACCCTACTGGTTTACCTCTACTGGTTTACCTCTACTGGTTTAACCCTACTGGTTTACCTCTACTGGTTTACCTCTACTGGTTTAACTACTGGTTTAACCCTACTGGTTTAACTCTACTGGTTTAACTACTGGTTTACCTCTACTGGTTTACCTGTACTGGTTTACCTGTACTGGTTTAACTCTACTGGTTTAACCCTACTGGTTTACCTCTACTGGTTTACCTCTACTGGTTTAACTACTGGTTTACCTCTACTGGTTTACCTCTTCTTGTTTAACTACTGGTTTACCTCTACTGGTTTACCTGTACTGGTTTCACCCTACTGGTTTACCTCTACTGGTTTAACCCTACTGGTTTACCTCTACTGGTTTACCTCTACTGGTTTAACTACTGGTTTACCTCTACTGGTTTACCTCTACTGGTTTAACTACTGGTTTACCTCTACTGGTTTACCTCTACTGGTTTAACTACTGGTTTACCTCTACTGGTTTACCTGTACTGGTTTCACCCTACTGGTTTATCTCTACTGGTTTAACTCTACTGGTTTAACTTTACTGGTTGTTAGTCATGTTTGATGTGTTTTTAATCTTTTTAAAGATTTTTGTTCTGGACCAAACTGAAGTTAGCTGAACTAGTTAAACCACTAACTAGCATTAGCTGTAGCATTAGCTGTAGCATTAGCTGTAGCATTAGCTGTAGCATTAACTCATGCAATCATGCTTCACTGTCAGTGGATGAGAACAACTTCCAATCACTTTATTATCAATTAGTGGTTTAAAGTATCAAAATATCAAATTAGACGATTGACAGCAGGAGAATCTGAACAGAGGATTGATTTCTGATGTTTTAATCGATCAGTTTATTGATTATGTCAGCGCTAATTTGAGTCCAGAACCCACCGACGACCACGTTGAAGCCTCGCGTCGCTCGAACTAAAACAGAAATGTGTTTGTAGAGTCCCTGCTAGTTGTTCAAACGCCTCATGCTAAGCTAACAAGCTTAGCATCGTTAGCTTAGCATTGTGTTTAACTTTCTGAATAACGAGGGAATGAGAGAAAGAGAAGGAGGACAGGATTCCATTCAGTGTTGGAGGAACTCCAGTGTGTGTGTGTGTGTGTGTGTGTGTGTGTGTGTGTGTGTGTGTGTGTGTGTGTGTGTGTGCGCGTGCTCAGTAGCAGCGCAGGAAAAATGTGTTGCAGGCTGTTCCCCGCAGGCAGTCGCACAGACGACCAATTCGAGGTCCGTGTTTCATCGCACATCGCTCGCCCACGTCACACTGACAGAGAGAGAGAGGGGTGTGTCACATAATACAGCCAGTAGATATAGCTTAGCTTAGCCTGGAAACAGCTAGCCTAGCCTCTGTCAATAATAACTAAAAAGGGCCTGGTCACTGATCACCCCTCCGACCACCAGAGGGCGCTAGGCTAACATCACCCTCAGTCACAGAGCTAACGTTGCTAGGGGTAGCTGCTATATGTCAAACACATCAGTTCTTCTGCTTCAAACTGTTGGACTCAGTAAATATTCTTTTGTCTGGCAGTGCGACCTGATGTGGCCCCGCCCCCTGAACCCTGACCTGTCAGGCGCTGCGTTCAGGGTCTTCGTTCTGTAACGTGTTTGTGAGCATAACTGGAGGCTGACGTGAAAGTTACAGAAAGTCGAGGGTCACGCTTTCATATTGAGCTAATACTAGTTAGCTAGCTGTGTGTTAGCATTAATGTTAAGTGAAGTGTATTTTGCACCATTAGCATAGCATCGCTATCTGGAGGCCGGAGGAAGTGACAGAAGAGTCACTGCAGGATGAGGCATTAGACACACCAACAGGAGGGTTCACACACACACACACACACACACACACACACACGCACACAGTGGAGGCAACACAACCTAAACGATGAATCTGATTGGCCGTCTGATTGACAGCCGTCCGTCGCGTTCTCACCCGAGGGATGACGCTGGCTTTCTTCTCCACGGAGAGGCCGATGCTGCTGTCAGCTTCATCCAGGAAACCCTGCAGAGCATCAGCCTGACACACACACACACACACACACACATACACACACACACACACACACACACACACACACACACCAGGTGAACTTATCAGATGTGTTTCTGTAAATGAAGAGTTTTTTTATTCCTCAGTCCAGTAAGATTTTCATCCGTTCTAACGAGTAAACTAATGAATAGTAAATAACAGTAAACATGTTTTCTGATGAGTGATTGTTTGCTGTAATCTACACACTGATCTGTGTGTTTGAACCGAGCGTCACTGAACTGCAACACATCAACAAACAAACAAATAAACAACTGGCTGGGTTTTCAACACGTTTTACGTTTCTCCACTGATGAAATATTTCAATAATTTTCCTCCAATTTTCCTGTAACTTATTTAATTTCACATTTTTAATTCTAAGTTTCACTTTAAATGTATTTTTTCTTCGCTTTTTTTAAAATTTCTATGGCACAAAAATGTTTATTTCATCACTAAAATACGTAAAAATTTAGTTGTGTGTTCATTTATTCTTTTTAGCTAGAAAAAATAATATCAACAATGATATTAATAATAATGATAAATCAGATGACTCACCAGCTCTTTGGTTGTGAGTCCGATCGGCTCCTCCAGCGTTGATGGCAGGTTGCTGTCGGCTGACC
>CM023622.1:20185274-20267774 GCA_013358685.1 Antennarius maculatus
AAAATTTTCATGAAACTTTTTTTTCAGTTTTGTTTTTCTTTTTCTTTTTTTTGCAGTGGTGCTGATGAAGCTTCGTGATTGGCCGACGTCCACCTGTTAGCCCATTCTGAGGGAAGAAGTCGCTTCACTCAGGTGCTGTTGACCCCGCCCACCTCAGGTCAGGTGACCTACGTTGGTCAGGTGACCTACACTGGTCATGTGACCCACGTTGGTCCCAGTCAGCTGCAGAGAAGTCGATGAAAACACAAGTGAGCGTCGAATCTTTAGCACAATTTTTTTTTAAACTTTCACAACAACAAAAACTTTAATCTGAGACTTAAATGTCATCTTGATTCCTGACAAACTTTTCTGATTAAATCCGGAGTGAATCTGCCTCCATCATCCGAGGAGAACAAAATGAGCTCATTTAAATGCAACAATCACCATGACATTAACTTTATCAAGTCTGATGGTGAAGTCACCATCGATGGCCCCGCCCCGCCGCTATGTAGCACCCACCGCTACGTGGCGCCTGAATCCACACACACCTGTGTGTGTCTCACCTGAGTGTGTGTCGTAGCTGCTGTGTGTTCAAACCGATCAGGATCACCAGGGTCCAGAGCAGCATCTTGATTTCCTACAGACAGTAAACGCATCACTTATGATGTCAGTGGCTGAATAATGCAAGATAGATACAAAATAAAATTTATAACACCACCAACTTCTAGTATTGTTAGCATATGGTAGCATTTCAATAGCCTTGCATGCTCAGCTACATGCTAACAGTCCTGGTTGAGTTGTTTTCACAGTATGGCATAAAAAAATTGATATCATAGCTACTTGCTTATGTTAGCTAATTAGCACTTTAACAAATCTTTCAATATTGGAATGTTAGCATGCTAACCTACATGCTATCAATCCTATTAATCCTATTAAACCTTTTTCACTCCAGAAAATTGTTAAAAAAAGGGAGTTGTTGAAAGTTCAGAGATTAACTCAGTTGCTCAACTATTATTTAGCATGCTAATTGCTGCAGCTCATTGGTGGAACAGTTTCGAGTCAAGTTCAACTAAATTAATCATAAAAGTTCTGTTAGGATTGACTTGAGTAAAGGGATAATATGGTAGAGGGAGGATAAGTTGAGGTTTGAATTAAAGTCTGACTTCGAATAACCCAAGTTAAGTTTAATCTAAGGTTTAGGTGAAGTTTAACCGAGGTTGATTTTGATCCTGGGCTAACTGAAACCTAACTTTTCTTTAACTGAAGTTAAGCCTGAGGTTCAAGTTAAGCTAACTTAGATTAGATTTATCTAAACTTATGTTGAACCTGACATCAAACTTAAACCTGGCCTTAAACTTACACCATTAAACTTAAAACTTTCTAAACTCGGTAAAGTGATGGTTCTTACCAGTGAAACAGGAAGTGATGACGCGTTGTGAAGGTCGACTCCGTCCTTCTCTGTTGTTGTTCCAATAGTTGCCGTGGTAACAGCCACTTCCTCTTCAAGCCGGCGTCCTCCAGTCACTTCCTCTTCCTCTTCGTCCTTGTCGATGAATCGCTCGCTGAACTTGTCGAGGTCCTCGCTGCTAGCGTTACCTGGAAACGACACGACGGCGTTCAGGAAGGCTGGTCCTCACGAGGACGTCCTATATGAACAGATATCTGCGCTAACGTGTTCTATGGCTGTTTTTGCATAAATAGTTAGCATCACGGGTGGAGGTCAGAGGTCAGGTGATGATGGGCGTTGACCTACTGAAGAAGCTGTAGTCGAAGGTGGCGTTGTAGTCCCAGTCATAGTCCGGCGGCGGCGTGAAGCCGTCGTATTGAGCATCCAACACTGGAAACACAAATCGCTCAGGAAGGTTAAGCTAGGCCAATCCTCTTGCTAACAAAATCACAGGATGTTGATGAAAGCTAGCAGCTAGTAGCAGTTTTCAGCTAACTCATTCTGTGCACTGATGTGATCAGATAACCCAGGCCCCTCCCATCAGGATGAAACCAATCACCACTTAGCAGCGATTCTAAAGGGTTGTTAATGTCATGTGATCCCATTGGTTGCAGTCCTACAGGACACGCCCGTTTTGCTGGAAAAATGGCGTCATGTTTTCTGACGTCCCACTGGAGACGTCGCTATGATGCTGGGAGGCCACGCCCAAATGAAAGGAAAGGACTTTTTGAAATGTGGCTAACGAGGCGCCGCGCTGAGGTCCTCACCTTCCATCTGCCCGGTGGGCGTCAGGGTGTGTCGCAGCGCATTCTCTACGTGTTTCACTGCAGTGTTGAGCAATTAATGTGTTTGAAAGTTAAAGTCAGCTGCAGCAGAAACGAATAATCCACCAATCAAACGGTCTGCCATTGGTCAAACCAAACTTTCAGCTGGAGATAGTTGACCTTGGCATACCTCAGTTAGCTGAGGTTTGCTAAATTTAGCTGTAATGAAAGGTAAATTATAAAAAAAGTGAAGATTTTCATTGAAAAAATCTCCAAATGAAAATTTTTCCAACAAAAAGAAATATTATTTTGAAGCTCAAACTCAGTATCATTGTTCAGTAACAGGTTACATTATTCCAGTAATATAGCTAACGTTAGCTTTGACATGACGTCTGCTAACGCTAACCAACAACCAGCAAAACGGAGAAACCAACATGAAGTCCAAAGCTAACGTTAAACCAGAGCACTTGAAATACGTCATGCAATTTTAGCTGGCTAATTTTGGCTAACGTTAGCTTAGAAAACAAATTTGCTGACAAACAAACGACGAGCACCAATCAAAAGCAGGAGCTCAATGGAGCCAATTCATCAGTACCCATTGTTAATCAATTAAATTGATTATTTATTATTACTATAGCGTAAAACACACCATGATGGCTGTTATGTTAGCATCTGAGGCTAAAACATTGATATTAGCCTCAGATGCTAACATCAACACCATGAAATTAAGTGTTTATTAGGTGCATTCATGTGTTTTATTTCCTGTTTGTCTTTTCTGGATGTGTTTGTGTGTTTGTTTGTTTGTTTGTTTGTTTGTTTGTTTGTTTGTTTGTTTGTTGGTTGGTTGGTTGGTTGGTTGGTTGGTTGGTTGGTTGGTTGGTTGGTTGGTTGGTTGGTTGGTTGGTTGGTTGGTTTGCTTGCTAACCAGTAGCAGTTGTAACTGGGCGTATGCTAGTTTCCCAGTCCCTCCAGTAATGCACCAGTTTGCTGCCAGCGGGGGGCCGAGCGACAGAAAACAGTGTTTTCTCATTTCAGGACATCTGATATCGGTTTACGTCGGTTTACGTCGGTTTACGTCGGTTTACGTCGGTTTGTAGTGAAACGACTTAACGAGGGTTTAAATCCTGCTGCACGTAAAAAAGAAAAGAAGAGAAGAAGAGAAGCTGAAGTTTGGAGTTCAGACGTAAATCAAGTCTACAGGAGCCGGCGGGACGCCGCTAAACCCAAAGCAGCTGAACGTGTCAGTTTGGGAACAGGAACTCTGATCCTTCACACGTGTATAATAATAATAATAATAATAATAATAATAATAATAATCGTAGTAGTAGTCATAATAACAATACTACTACTACTACTACTACTACTAATAATAATAATAATAATAGTAGTAGTAGTCATAATAACAATAATAATACTACTACTACTACTACTACTACTACTAATAATAATAATAATAGTAGTAGTCATAATAACAACAATAATACCAATAATAATACTAATAATAATAATAATAATAATAATAGTAGTAGTAGTCATAATAACAATAATAATACTAATAATAATAATAATAATAATAATAATAGTAGTAGTTGTAATAATAATAATAGTTATAATAATAATAGTTATAATAATAATAGTAGTAGTAGTAGTAATAATAATAATAATAATAATAATAATAATAATAATAATAATAATAGTTATAATAATAATAGTAGTCGTAATAATAATAATAATAATGATAATAATGATGACAATGATAATAATAGTGATAACAATAATAATAATACTTTATTATTATTATCATCATCATTATTATTACAAAATCTCATGAATCATCATCGTAGGAATTGATTATTTTCCGTTCATCGGCTAATTGATTAATTGACAAAAGGGTCAGTTGTTTAAACAATCAAAATAAATGTTATCATAATTTTTGTGTGTAAAATATAAGGAAATTAATTTTAATTGAAATCTCCATGTTTTAGAAGAAAAAAATAGAGAATTCAATAATTATTCAAGTTAAACTCAGGTACAGGAAGCCTGGAACAACTTCCTGGTTCTTCTGTTTTCCTGTTGCCTCCTGACTGAAACTCTGTTTGTCACACACACACACACACACACACACACACACACACACACACACACACACACACACACACACACACACACACACACACACACACACACACACACACACACACACACACCATGCTGATGGGAACTAGGTGGGCGGGCGGTTAATTGTTCCCAAACAGGAAGTGTGTCATCACCAGGCACCTGTCAATCAGAGCTTCATCCCCTCGAGGGGGAAATGAAAACCAGGTGTCGCGCGCACGCGGCCGGAGATCACATGTCACTCAACGCACGTGAGCGAGACGAGACGATTTGTGGTCAGAAGGAAGAAAAGAGAAGAAAAGAGGAGAAGAAAGGAAGGAGGTAGGAGTCAACAAAAAGACCTCTACTGGTTTAACCCTACTGGTTTACCTCAACTGGTTTAACTACTGGTTTACCTCTACTGGTTTACCTCTGCTGGTTTAACTCTACTGGTTTAACCCTACTGGTTTACCTCTACTGGTTTACCTCCACTGGTTTAACTACTGGTTTACCTCTACTGGTTTACCTCTGCTGGTTTAACTACTGGTTTACCTCTACTGGTTTACCTCCACTGGTTTAACTACTGGTTTACCTCTACTGGTTTACCTCTACTGGTTTAACTCTACTGGTTTAACCCTACTGGTTTAACCCTACTGGTTTACCTCCACTGGTTTAACTACTGGTTTACCTCTACTGGTTTACCTCTGCTGGTTTAACTCTACTGGTTTAACTCTACTGGTTTACCTCTACTGGTTTACCTCCACTGGTTTAACTACTGGTTTACCTCTACTGGTTTACCTCCACTGGTTTAACTACTGGTTTACCTCTACTGGTTTACCTCTGCTGGTTTAACTCTACTGGTTTACCCCTACTGGTTTACCTCTACTGGTTTAACTACTGGTTTAACCCTACTGGTTTACCTCCACTGGTTTAACTACTGGTTTACCTCTACTGGTTTACCTCTGCTGGTTTAACTCTACTGGTTTACCCCTACTGGTTTACCTCCACTGGTTTAACTACTGGTTTACCTCTACTGGTTTATCTCTTCTGGTTTATCTCTACTGGTTTAACCCTACTGGTTTACCTCTACTGGTTTACCTCCACTGGTTTAACTACTGGTTTACCTCTACTGGTTTACCTCTGCTGGTTTATCCCTACTGGTTTACCTCTACTGGTTTACCTCTGCTGGTTTAACTCTACTGGTTTACCCCTACTGGTTTACCTCTACTGGTTTAACCCTACTGGTTTACCTCCACTGGTTTAACTACTGGTTTACCTCTACTGGTTTACCTCTGCTGGTTTAACTCTACTGGTTTACCCCTACTGGTTTACCTCTACTGGTTTAACTACTGGTTTAACCCTACTGGTTTACCTCCACTGGTTTAACTACTGGTTTACCTCTACTGGTTTACCTCTGCTGGTTTAACTCTACTGGTTTACCCCTACTGGTTTACCTCTACTGGTTTAACTACTGGTTTAACCCTACTGGTTTACCTCTACTGGTTTAACACTACTGGTTTACCTCCACTGGTTTAACTACTGGTTTAACACTACTGGTTTAACTACTGGTTTACCTCTACTGGTTTACCTCTGCTGGTTTAACCCTACTGGTTTACCCCTACTGGTTTACCTCTACTGGTTTAACCCTACTGGTTTAACCCTACTGGTTTAACTACTGGTTTACCTCTACTGGTTTAACTCTACTGGTTTACCCCTACTGGTTTACCTCTACTGGTTTACCTCTGCTGGTTTATCCCTACTGGTTTACCTCCACTGGTTTAACCCTACTGGTTTAACCCTACTGGTTTAACCCTACTGGTTTACCTCCACTGGTTTAACCCTACTGGTTAACCTCTCCTGGTTTACCTCTGCTGGTTTAACCCTACTGGTTTACCTCTTCTGGTTTAACCCTACTGGTTTAACTACTGGTTTAACCCTACTGGTTTAACTACTGGTTTACCTCTACTGGTTTAACTCTACTGGTTTAACCCTACTGGTTACCTCTACTGGTTTAACTACTGGTTTAACCCTACTGGTTTAACCTACTGGTTTACCTCTACTGGTTTACCTCTACTGGTTTACCTCTATTGGTTTAACCCTACTGGTTTACCTCTACTGGTTTAACCCTACTGGTTTAACCCTACTGGTTTACCTCTACTGGTTTACCTATACTGGTTTAACTACTGGTTTACCTCTACTGGTTTAACCCTACTGGTTTACCTCTACTGGTTTACCTACTGGTTTAACTCTACTGGTTTAACTACTGGTTTACCTCTACTGTTTTAACTACTGGTTTAACCCTACTGGTTTACCTCTACTGGTTTAACCCTACTGGTTTAACCCTACTGGTTTACCTCTACTGGTTTACCTCTACTGGTTTAACTACTGGTTTAACCCTACTGGTTTAACTCTACTGGTTTAACTACTGGTTTACCTCTACTGGTTTACCTGTACTGGTTTACCTCTACTGGTTTAACCCTACTGGTTTACCTCTACTGGTTTACCTCTACTGGTTTAACTACTGGTTTACCTCTACTGGTTTACCTCTACTGGTTTAACTACTGGTTTACCTCTACTGGTTTACCTGTACTGGTTTCACCCTACTGGTTTACCTCTACTGGTTTACTGGTTTAACCCTACTGGTTTATCTCTACTGGTTTAACTCTACTGGTTTAACTTTACTGGTTGTTAGTCATGTTTGATGTGTTTTTAATCTTTTTAAAGATTTTTGTTCTGGACCAAACTGAAGTTAGCTGAACTAGTTAAACCACTAACTAGCATTAGCTGTAGCATTAGCTGTAGCATTAGCTGTAGCATTAGCTGTAGCATTAACTCATGCAATCATGCTTCACTGTCAGTGGATGAGAACAACTTCCAATCACTTTATTATCAATTAGTGGTTTAAAGTATCAAAATATCAAATTAGACGTTTGACAGCAGGAGAATCTGAACAGAGGATTGATTTCTGATGTTTTAATCGATCAGTTTATTGATTATGTCAGCGCTAATTTGAGTCCAGAACCCACCGACGACCACGTTGAAGCCTTGCGTCGCTCGAACTAAAACAGAAATGTGTTTGTAGAGTCCCTGCTAGTTGTTCAAACGCCTCATGCTAAGCTAACAAGCTTAGCATCGTTAGCTTAGCATTGTGTTTAACTTTCTGAATAACGAGGGAATGAGAGAAAGAGAAGGAGGACAGGATTCCATTCAGTGTTGGAGGAACTCCAGTGTGTGTGTGTGTGTGTGTGTGTGTGTGTGTGTGTGTGTGTGTGTGTGTGTGTGTGTGTGTGTGTGTGTGTGTGTGTGTGTGTGTGTGTGTGTGTGTTGGGGGGGGTATTTTACAGTAACATAAATTCACCTACACACACACACACACACACACACACACACACACACACACACTGGAGTCAAGCAGCTGCAGCACACACACACTGGTCACATGGGGGAGATGTCAAACAGAGGAGGACTCACCGGAGGTCAGCAGGAGGAGGAAGAGGAGCCGCCGGGGGCCGCTCAGGAACACGGAACCGCGAGGAGACATGATGGACGGACAGAACCAACATGAAGGAACAACGGACGAGACGAGATGATCTGACCCACCGCGCTGAGAATGAGCAGCAGGGAGAGAAGGGGAGGAGGAAGAGGAGGAGGAAGAGGAGGAGGAAGAGGAGGAGGAAGAGGAGGAGGAGGAGGTCTGCTCTTGTCCTGCTGCCAAGTTTGTCCCCCGGTTGCCAAAGAGAGGAACAAAGAGAAACGATGGACGAGGGGGGTCAGGAAAACGCCGACAGCAGCGTTTTATATTTATGTGAGCACAAAAAAAACAACCCAAACAAAAACACGCTTCAGAACGACGTCACTCTGTTTGACTTCAACAGTGAACGCACCACAGGACAGTGAACGCACCACAGGACAGTGAACGCACCACAGGACAGTGAACGCACCACAGGACAGTGAACGCACCACAGGACAGTGAACGCACCACAGGACAGTGAACGCACCACAGGACAGTGAACGCACCACAGGACAGTGAACGCACCACAGGACAGTGAACGCACCATAGGACAGTGAACGCACCACAGGACAGGTGAGAAGAAGCTCCGCCTCCTCTGACCACATGTGTAACCCGTGTGGTCTTTGAACGCATCACTGGCTCAATGAACATCCCATTTTAACAACGACACTGAATGCATTACGGTCCTTGAACGCATCGCCATCTTGCTGATCGCAATCCATCTCCATCATCTATTGATCGGGTGATCAGGCCTCCTCATCCTCATCAGCTGCTCCACCTGAGGTGGGCGTGGTCTCTTCCACTTCCTGTTGGCTCCAGGTCATCAGTCCAGCCAATCAGCTGCATTTTAAGGGTTAAACGCTTCTTTTGTTTCTCACAGCTGGACGTCCAACAATGGGCTGAAGGAAACGCCCCCCCCCCCCCCTGGTGACATCACTGCTCATGTCGTCAACGACCAAATATGGACGTTGACTTGAATGTTGGGAAAAGATGGATTTTTACCCGCTTTCAGATGTGGGAAACAAACGGCATCATTCCTACTGGGAGGTGTGGGAACGCTGGGAAACAGGATTCATGTCGAATCAAATTTAATCTAAAAATTAACTCAAATTTAAATAATTTCATTCCTGTTTAGAGAAAAGTTTTAGAATTTTTTCTTAATTTTCAGAACATTCGTAAATTTTGGTTCAATTTGTCAGATTTATTATAATTAATATAAAAACCTGGTCGTCGTCACTAAATATACAGAAATGGATTGAAATTCCGTTGCTATGACAACCGTTACGCATTGTTCTGACCTGGATCTACAGGTCGGTTTGAAGTGGTGCTTTTATTGTGGAAAACATCTCAGCACTTCCTCTCAGCTGGAAGACAAGAAATGTTAGCATCACATTAGCACGCATTAGCATTGTCAGTGGTATCCCAGCATGCCGTCTGCTGATGGGTGTGAACAGAGGCCAGCAGACAGGAGTCAAACGTCAGCAGACGTCTTTTCTTCTTTTGTTTGGCGTCTTTAATCTGAAAATCACGTCTGACTCAGATTAAATCTGATGATTACAGTCAGATGGTAATCCTGACCCGGAGACAAACCCACAGAACTGATCCGGGATCAGCTGGAACCAGACACGCAGGTGGGTCTGGATTAACGCAGAGCAGACTCAGCTCCACGAGACGGGTCCAGATCATAGACGGGTCCAGATCATAGACAGGTCCAGAACAGAGACGGGTCCAGATCATAGACGGGTCCAGAACAGAGACGGGTCCAGAACAGAGACGGGTCCAGATCATAGACGGGTCCAGAACAGAGACGGGTCCAGATCATAGACGGCTCCAGATCATAGACGGCTCCAGAACAGAGACGGCTCCAGATCATAGACGGCTCCAGATCATAGACGGCTCCAGAACAGAGACGGGTCCAGAACAGAGACGGGTCCAGATCATAGACTGGTCCAGAACAGAGACGGGTCCAGATCATAGACTGGTCCAGATCATAGACTGGTCCAGATCATAGACGGGTCCAGATCATAGACTGGTCCAGATCATAGACTGGTCCAGATCATAGACGGGTCCAGATCATAGACGGGTCCAGATCATAGACTGGTCCAGAACAGAGACGGGTCCAGATCAAAGACGGGTCCAGTAGCACCAGGTGTGAACGAGGTGAGGGCGACACCGGTGAACAGGAAGTCAAGGACTTAAGTGCGTCTGTTGAAATGCATCGTGGGAAACGCTGACAGGAGATCCACCAAGAAAAACAAAGTTTAATGGATTAAAAGCCTTCAGGTTCAGACATGAACACACACACACTGTGGTGTGTGTGTGTGTGTGTGTGTGTGTGTGTGTGTGTGTGTGACCAGGTAGAGGAAGATGAAGTGAGGAAACATAGGTAGCATGCTAGCCCACGAGCTAACATGCTAACGGGACTCAATTTAGTCTGAGGTTTGTTAACTTTCAGTTTCTGATAACTTCTGATAGATTGGTTGTTATTGATCGATCGGTGATGTTGGGGCTTCAGTCGTCCCCTGGGATCGGTTTGGGGGTCACGTCCCACCGAGGGCCCATTGAGGGCCCCGTTGGGTTCGCTTCCTCCGTTCCTTTTCCTTCTTCTCTTTGTCCTCACGATGGGACTGGAACTAAATTTAACCCACAAACTCGTCCCGTATCTCCCAGCTGGTCAGAGTCGTCCTCGGGGGGTCGCTGCCTTGCCCCAGGGCATGCTGGGAAAGTCACAGTGTTCTCATGGCTTCTATATTTAACTGATGGAGGCTGGTGTTCCTGAACGCAGCTCCGGACGGCGTGAGAGCCGACGGGGGTCGACGGCGTCATGTGAACCCGTGTCCACCCCCCCCCCATCCCCCCGATGGAAGATGGAAGAAGGTGGAGAACCGGGATGGGACGTGAACCCATGATCAACCTTAAAGAAGAATTGATTCTGATTGACGTAATCAATCAAGAGAATTAAACTGGACTAACTTTACTGAAGTGAGTCTCAGCTGGATCCTGGTTCCAACAGGAACCAACAGGAATTAATCAAACTAACGGGAATATTGATCGTCGATCAGGAGTAGAAAATACAAGAAAACGGGAAAATAGGAGTCGTATCCAAAAAATAAAAGTTAAAGGTCGAACTTTTCTCTTTGGTTACTTTAAAGCAGGTAGTTTATCACGTTTAAACCAGTAAAACCAGTCAGACGACCTTTACTGGTTTGAAACTCATGTTTGAATGAAAACATTTTGAATCTTTAAAAGCTGGTTTCCCAAAAAACATTTTGTTTCTTCTTGAATTGTTGAATTTACATTTTTTGGCAAAATCTCTAGAATCAGGAACTGTAAGAATGACCTCAGTGTGCTCCAGTGACACCAACTCATCCTGGTTACCAGTACCGCTTAGCAACCAGTACCGCTTAGCAACCAGTACCGCTTAGCAACCAGTACCGCTTAGTAACCAGTACCGCTTAGCAACCAGTACCGCTTAGTAACCAGTACCGCTTAGCAACCAGTACTGCTTAGCAACCAGTACCGCTTAGCAACCAGTACCGCTTAGCGACCAGTACCGCTTAGTAACCAGTACCGCTTAGCAACCAGTACCGCTTAGCAACCAGTACCGCTTAGCAACCAGTACCGCTTAGTAACCAGTACCGCTTAGCAACCAGTACTGCTTAGCAACCAGTACCGCTTAGCAACCAGTACCGCTTAGCGACCAGTACCGCTTAGTAACCAGTACCGCTTAGCAACCAGTACTGCTTAGCAACCAGTACCGCTTAGTAACCAGTACCGCTTAGCGACCAGTACCGCTTAGCGACCAGTACCGTTTAGCAACCAGTACCGCTTAGTGACCAGTACCAGGTAGTAAACGGTACCAGGTAGTAAACGGTACCAGATAGTAAACGGTACCGGGTAGTAAACGGTACCAGATAGTAAACGGTACCGGGTAGTAAACGGTACCAGGTAGTAAACGGTACCGGGTAGTAACGGTACCAGATAGTAAACGGTACCAGGTAGTAAACGGTACCGGGTAGTAAACGGTACCAGATAGTAAACGGTACCAGGTAGTAAACGGTACCAGGTAATAAACGGTACCAGATAGTAAACGGTACCAGGTAGTAAACGGTACCAGATAGTAAACGGTACCGGGTAGTAAACGGTACCGGGTAGTAAACGGTACCGGGTAGTAAACGGTACCAGATAGTAAACGGTACCGGGTAGTTACGGTACCAGGTAGTAAACGGTACCGGGTAGTAACGGTACCAGATAGTAAACGGTACCAGGTAGTAAACGGTACCGGGTAGTAAACGGTACCAGGTAGTAAACGGTACCGGGTAGTAAACGGTACCAGGTAGTAAACGGTACCAGATAGTAAACGGTACCAGATAGTAAACGGTACCGGGTAGTAAACGGTACCAGGTAGTAAACGGTACCGGGTAGTAACGGTACCAGATAGTAAACGGTACCAGGTAGTAAACGGTACCGGGTAGTAACGGTACCAGATAGTAAACGGTACCAGATAGTAAACGGTACCAGGTAGTAACGGTACCAGATAGTAAACGGTACCAGATAGTAAACGGTACCGGGTAGTAAACGGTACCAGATAGTAAACGGTACCAGGTAGTAAACGGTACCGGGTAGTAAACGGTACCAGGTAGTAAACGGTACCGGGTAGTAACGGTACCAGATAGTAAACGGTACCAGATAGTAAACGGTACCGGGTAGTAAACGGTACCAGGTAGTAAACGGTACCGGGTAGTAACGGTACCAGATAGTAAACGGTACCAGGTAGTAAACGGTACCGGGTAGTAACGGTACCAGATAGTAAACGGTACCAGATAGTAAACGGTACCAGGTAGTAACGGTACCAGATAGTAAACGGTACCAGATAGTAAACGGTACCAGGTAGTAAACGGTACCGGGTAGTAACGGTACCAGATAGTAAACGGTACCAGATAGTAAACGGTACCAGGTAGTAACGGTACCAGATAGTAAACGGTACCGGGTAGTAAACGGTACCAGGTAGTAAACGGTACCGGGTAGTAACGGTACCAGATAGTAAACGGTACCAGGTAGTAAACGGTACCGGGTAGTAAACGGTACCAGGTAGTAAACGGTACCAGGTAGTAACGGTACCAGATAGTAAACGGTACCAGATAGTAAACGGTACCGGGTAGTAAACGGTACCAGGTAGTAAACGGTACCGGGTAGTAACGGTACCAGATAGTAAACGGTACCAGGTAGTAAACGGTACCGGGTAGTAACGGTACCAGATAGTAAACGGTACCAGGTAGTAAACGGTACCGGGTAGTAACGGTACCAGATAGTAAACGGTACCAGATAGTAAACGGTACCAGGTAGTAACGGTACCAGATAGTAAACGGTACCAGATAGTAAACGGTCCCAGGTAGTAAACGGTACCGGGTAGTAACGGTACCAGATAGTAAACGGTACCAGATAGTAAACGGTACCAGGTAGTAACGGTACCAGATAGTAAACGGTACCGGGTAGTAAACGGTACCAGGTAGTAAACGGTACCGGGTAGTAACGGTACCAGATAGTAAACGGTACCAGGTAGTAAACGGTACCGGGTAGTAACGGTACCAGATAGTAAACGGTACCAGGTAGTAAACGGTACCAGATAGTAAACGGTACCGGGTAGTAACGGTACCAGATAGTAAACGGTACCAGGTAGTAAACGGTACCGGGTAGTAACGGTACCAGATAGTAAACGGTACCAGGTAGTAACGGTACCAGATAGTAAACGGTACCAGGTAGTAAACGGTACCGGGTAGTAACGGTACCAGATAGTAAACGGTACCAGGTAGTAAACGGTACCAGATAGTAAACGGTACCGGGTAGTAACGGTACCAGATAGTAAACGGTACCAGGTAGTAAACGGTACCAGGTAGTAAACGGTACCGGGTAGTAACGGTACCAGATAGTAAACGGTACCGGGTAGTAACGGTACCAGATAGTAAACGGTACCAGGTAGTAACGGTACAGTTTGCCAGCTGGTTTGTAGCCGTCCACCAGGCGCTCTGGTCGGGGGGGCGCTGCCGTTAACGGGTGTGGCTGGTGTAGAACTGATAAGCAGGGTGAGGACCAGAGGCTCCTCAACAGCTGGGCTAGTGGAGAACTGATCCATAATAAATAACCCATAATCAGTCCATTAGTCCTGTAGATCGGACCTCCTGGACTGGGACCAGCTCCAGGTTCTGGTTCTATTCTGGGGTCTCATGGTCTTCAGGAACGCTCTGCTCTGTTTGGTCTGGTTTTGTATTGATCATCGATCGATCAAACGTTCTCGCTTCCTGTCGACCAATCAGACGGTCGCTCTGAATCCTTCCTCCTCTTCGCTGCTCAAACATCAGGACTGTGTGACCTTTGACCCCCGCCTCATTCAGTTGGAGCGTGTCTGCTTTTGAGCAGAGTCTCTAAATACCCCGAACATAAATCCAGCGGGGGTCGCGACCCCAACCTGGGGAGGGTGGAGGACCGGGCGTCATGAGTGAGTGTGGGAGAGTTGAGACGTTCTTGTGGGAGTGTGGACACAGATCATGTGACCCAGAGCCCCCAGAGATGTGACCTTAAAGCGTTGACACACCTGTGAACGGGTCGACTGGAGTCCAGCAGCCAAACGCCGGCTGACGTTTCATTAAACTGTCGGCCGTTTGTTCAGTGAAAATGTTATCAGGCTCCGCCTCCACTGGACGGGTGATGACGTCATTCCGAACCAGCTGAAGTCTGAAGCATGAGCGCCCCCCAGGGGACAGACGGAGAACTTGTTTTCTGGAGGAGGTTAATTCACCGCATCCCATCACAATATGTGGTTAAGGCACAAATATCAGGTTTACAACAATTAAAACGGATTGTTTTATTTTCAAATGGATTAAAATAACATTCACCAAATTATCTTTTCGATATGAAATACTGTATAATAAAATAACAGACAGATAATCTTCATCTTTATCATCTTACAAATAATTTTAGTGGTTCACTGAACAAAAACAGCTTTAAAAACTTTAGTCCACCAGGGGGCGACTTGGAGTTTCAATAGATTTCAACTCAGTGAAATAAAGAGAAGAAGCCCGGAAGCAGTTTGTTATACATTTCATTTTGAAATTAAAAAAAAAAAAAAAAAAGAATGCTAACTAACAGAGAGGCGCTAATGTTTTCCACCTGTTCCGTTAGCGTTAGCTGTGAACTAGCTCCACCTCGGTCACGGATTCTTTCTGACCCGGTACCGACGTGGTTCTGGTCAGTGACGGATCACCAGTGGCTGATGGGAAGTGTTTTGTTTCCTGAAACTTGTTTGGATCTGTTCTCTCCAGACGCCGCTGGTGAGCAAACAAGAAGTAGTGTGGACCAATCAGGAAGGAGAGCACCTTCACCATCCCATCAGCCCCTTCACTCTGGTCTCTGTGAGGACTGAAGATGAGAAACGAACGGAGGGGCGGACCAGAACCAGCCGGGAACTCAGATCCAGATCCACTTGGAAGGGAAACCCTTCAGCTGTCCCGTCTGCATGAAGTCGTTCCAGCGGAGCCGAGATGGAACGGCCCCTGAGAGCCCACACCAGGGAGAAACCCTTTGGCTGCTCCGGTTCTCCGTCCGGCGTCCCCACGGGCAGCGACCCGGTCACATGTCCGGCGTGTATCTGACCCGACACACATCTGTCCCGTCGTCCACGTGGTTCACCGGTTCCAGGAGACGTTAGCTAACTAGCCTCCAGGCTAACTGCAGATAACCACTCCCAGATCTGTACGAACGTTACTAATGAATGGATTTTAATACTTTTTGGTTAACATGAATATTTTAAGCCGACAATTAAATTTTATTTTTTCAATGTAGAACAGAAAGAACGTCTCCGTCTCGTCTTCAGCTGCTTCTTCCTCATTGTGGGTCACGGGGGTTGCTACGGGCTAATATGATATGTTTTATTGTACAGTAACATATGATGTTTTTAACTGTTTTATAGTGATTTCATGATTGAAATATTTGAGCAGCAAAGCAACACAGATGTGATTGAACCCTGACGTACCTCCACACGTTTACCTCCCATCCTCCTCCTCTGTGTGTCTGGTTCAACTTCTGAAGTGAAGAGTTTGTGTTTCAAAATGTTTTATCCTTCGTCTGTCGACTATTTGGGCTTGAATCGAACGTTTGGCAGGAAGCAGGAAAATTATCCCTCAAAAAATAAGTTGTGCTCATCTTTCCCTTTTAACCCTCCAGAACCCGTTCTGGTGTCAGCAGGTTCTTGATCGGAGCTCAACGCGATTAAACAACGTCCCAATAAGAAGTCATGACTAGCGACGCCGCGCTAGCACGTAGACGACTGATCGGTTATTGATCCGATCTGCAGCTCAGACTTCAAGTCGTTCAGGATCTTGAAGCAGTGACGACTGTGATCGTCCCAGACGTTCGGGTCGTTGGTTCTACGGGAACCGATCCACTCAGGTGAGGCTGGAGGTCTGAAGCGTGTGCTTCCAACTTCCTGTCCTCCTCCTTCATCACCAGCAGCAGCTCCAGCTGAGGCTGTGGACAGGTGGGGGGCTCTGGGGTCTCCACAGGCTGGGTGAGGGACTGGGTCAGGGTCTGGGTCATCCTGGCCGCCTCCCTCCGCGTCTCCGCCTCCTGCATTTTCCCCACCGACGCAAACGACCTGCAGAGACGGAACCGGAGCTGAAGACGACGAACGAACACCTGTGAGGGGGGAGAACGGCGGCGTTCGCACCTGCGGAGGATTTCCGGGTCAGAGTTCAGGGTGGAGGAAACTTCGCTGAGCCAGCAGCCCAGAGTCAGCGTCAGCCGCTCCCCGTCCAGCCCCCCCAGGTCGCCCTGAGCCATCAGCTGAGTCCAGCGCGTCTGCAGGGAGAGGAGAGGTTCAGAACGGCCAATCACGCGGCGCCAGACAGGAAAGGGGGCGGGGCCGGCACCTGCAGGAAGTCTCCGAGCACGGGCGTGACGCAGAGGTGCAGCGGCTGCAGGCAGCAGCAGCAGCCTGACGGGATGAAGAACAGGCTGGTGCTCAGGTCGCTCAGGCTGCTCCTGAAGGCGGCGCTCAGGTGCCCCCGGTGGACGTCCACCAGCAGCAGCGTCCCCGGCCTGGACGCCACGTGGGGGCGCCACACCTGCACACGGGTAAAACGTGACGCCACATGACCACAGCTGGGGGGAGGGTTTGGGGTGGGCGGGGCTCTCACCTTCTCGATCCAGGTTGCGTGACACTCCAGGTGGACGGCTTTGCCTTTCGCCGCCAGCAGGACGTTGTCGGGGAAACCCTCGGGGACGTCCAGGGGCTGCCCCCGGTGCATCAGCAGGGGGGGCAGGAAGGTGCCGTCGGAGAGGGCGGACAGGACGACGTCGAAGGTGGCGTTCTGGCCGGCGGCGCCGAACAGCTGCAGCGCTTCGGGGTCGTAATTCAGGAACTTCCTCCAGTTCACGTAGACGGAGAACTCGTCCATGCAGGCCACCAGGTGGGGCGCTCTGCTCGCCACCTGGGGGCGCAAACACACCATCAGCAGGGGATTCTGGGAACGCCGCAGTGCTAACAGAGGTAACGCCGCCGCGAGAAGATCCCGAAAACGTTTTCTGCAGATCTCAATGTTCAACGTTAGCATCAAAACGTCACAGTTTGATGCTAACGTCTCACATCAGTAGGAAGAGCATTTTTGCTAGCAACAGGTTAGCTAATGTGCTACATACATCCTACTAGGTTAGCTAGCGTGCTAAATGTATCCTACCAGGTTAGCTAGCGTCCTACATGTATCCTACCAGGTTAGCTAGCGTCCTACATGTATCCTACCAGGTTAGCTAGCGTGCTACATGTATCCTACCAGGTTACCTAGCGTCCTACATGTATCCTACCAGGTTAGCTAGCGTCCTACATGTATCCTACCAGGTTAGCTAGCGTGCTAAATGTATCCTACCAGGTTAGCTAGCGTGCTACATGTATCCTACCAGGTTAGCTAGCGTCCTACATGTATCCTACCAGGTTAGCTAGCGTGCTAAATGTATCCTACCAGGTTAGCTAGCATGCTAAATGTATCCTACCAGGTTAGCTAGCGTGCTACATGTATCCTACCAGGTTAGCTAGCGTGCTACATGTATCCTACCAGGTTAGCTAGCGTGCTAAACGTATCCTACCAGGTTAGCTAGCGTCCTACATGTATCCTACCAGGTTAGCTAGCGTCCTAAATGTATCCTACCAGGTTAGCTAGCGTCCTACATGTATCCTACCAGGTTAGCTAGCGTCCTACATGTATCCTACCAGGTTAGCTAGCGTGCTAAATGTATCCTACCAGGTTAGCTAGCGTGCTAAATGTATCCTACCAGGTTAGCTAGCGTCCTACATGTATCCTACCAGGTTAGCTAGCGTGCTACATGTATCCTACCAGGTTAGCTAGCGTGCTAAATGTATCCTACCAGGTTAGCTAGCGTCCTACATGTATCCTACCAGGTTAGCTAGCGTGCTAAATGTATCCTACCAGGTTAGCTAGCGTCCTACATGTATCCTACCAGGTTAGCTAGCGTCCTACATGTATCCTACCAGGTTAGCTAGCGTGCTACATGTATCCTACCAGGTTAGCTAGCGTGCTAAATGTAGCCTACCAGGTTAGCTAGCGTCCTACATGTATCCTACATGTATCCTACCAGGTTAGCTAGCGTCCTACATGTATCCTACCAGGTTAGCTAGCGTGCTACATGTATCCTACCAGGTTAGCTAGCGTGCTACAGACGCTACATGCTAATGTGGTGGTGAGTGAGGCGACCTGTGCGGACAGCACGCTGGTGAAGGCGTGGCTCTTGTCCCTGGTGCTCTTGGGTAATTGCCCCTGGTGTCCGTCGGCGCTGACGGGCTGCAGGCCGAGGTCGTGCCTCAGCAGGAAGTCGACCGTCCAGCTGTAGAGGTCCAGCGGCCGCGCGCCCCCCCCCAGCACCCTCCTGGCGATCCACAGCAGGATGCTCTCGCTGGTGTTCTGCTGCTGCTCGCGCTGACTCAGCACCCACTCCGCCAGCGTCTCCGTCACCCAGTTCCACTTCCTGTCCAGCAGGCGGCGCTCCTGCTCCCGGACCCACGACAGGACGGTCTGGGGGGCCGTCTGGTAGCAGCGGGAGGCCTGGGGGAGCCCCTGGCAGAGGCAGCAGAGCACCGCCCGGAACTGGGATGCCGTCAGGATATGCTGGGGGGGGGGGAGCAGAGCTCTGGTCGTCATGGCAACCAACGCTGTCATGTAATCAACACCAAAACAACTTCTGCTCACCCGGACACGTGTGGGGGCGGGGCCAACGAACTTTATGGTCATGGCGGGTGGGGAGGAGGGCAGCAGGGGGGCAGTCAGAGCTTTGACTGACAGCTGGTTCTGGGTCTGAATGGAGGAGGGCAGCTGGTCGAGAGGGATGAAGGCTCCGCCCCCTTCTCCAGTGGACGGCGTGTCACTGAGGACGGACGAGAACCAATCAGAAATAAGAATTAAAGGTTTGAATCCTTAAGTCGTGATCGGACAGGAAGTGATGTAACGACCACAGGAAGGGAAACAGAATGAAGGGGCGGATTACAAAGGGCTTTTACTGCGAAAGGGTGGGTTCTAAAGGGCTTTTATTGTGAAGGGGTGGGCTCTAAAGGGCTTTTATTGTGAAGGGGCAGATTCTGAAGGGCTTTTACTGCGAAAGGGTGGGTTCTAAAGGGCTTTTATTGTGAAGGGGTGGGTTCTAAAGGGCTTTTACTGTGAAGGGGCAGAGTCTAATAGGCTTTTACTGTGAAGGGGCAGATTCTGAAAGGCTTTTACTGTGAAGGGGCAGATTCTGAAAGGCTTTTACTGTGAAGGGGCAGATTCTGAAAGGCTTTTACTGTGAAGGGGCAGATTCTAAAGGGCTTTTACTGTGAAGGGGCAGATTCTAAGAGGCTTTTACTGTGAAGGGGCAGATTCTGAAAGGCTTTTACTGTGAAGGGGCAGATTCTGAAAGGCTTTTACTGTGAAGGGGCAGATTCTAAAAGGTTTTACTGTGAAGGGGTGAGTTCTAAAGGGCTTTTACTGTGAAGGGGCAGATTCTAAAAGGTTTTACTGTGAAGGGGCAGATTCTAAAAGGTTTTACTGTGAAGGGGAAGATTCTAAAAGGTTTTACTGTGAAGGGGCAGATTCTAAAAGGTTTTACTGTGAAGGGGTGGGTTCTAAAGGGCTTTTACTGTGAAGGGGCAGATTCTAAAAGGTTTTACTGTGAAGGGGCAAATTCTAAAAGGTTTTACTGTGAAGGGGGGGGTTCTAAAGGGCTTTTACTGTGAAGGGGCAGATTCTAAAGGTTTTACTGTGAAGGGGTGGGTTCTAAAAGGTTTTACTGTGAAGGGGCAGATTCTAAAGGGCTTTTACTGTGATGGGGCAGATACTAAAAGGTTTTACTGTGAAGGGGTGGGTTCTAAAAGGTTTTACTGTGAAGGGGCAGATTCTGAAAGGCTTTTACTGTGAAGGGGCAGATTCTAAAAGGTTTTACTGTGAAGGGGCAGATTCTAAGAGGCTTTTACTGTGAAGGGGCAGATTCTGAAAGGCTTTTACTGTGAAGGGGCAGATTCTAAAAGGTTTTACTGTGAAGGGGCAGATTCTGAAAGGCTTTTACTGTGAAGGGGTGGGTTCTAAAGGGCTTTTACTGTGAAGGGGTGGGTTCTAAAGGGCTTTTACTGTGAAGGGGCAGATTCTAAAAGGTTTTACTGTGAAGGGGCAGATTCTAAAAGGTTTTACTGTGAAGGGGCAGATTCTGAAAGGCTTTTACTGTGAAGGGGCAGATTCTAAAAGGTTTTACTGTGAAGGGGCAGATTCTAAAAGGTTTTACTGTGAAGGGGCAGATTCTAAAAGGTTTTACTGTGAAGGGGCAGATTCTAAAAGGTTTTACTGTGAAGGGGCAGATTCTAAAAGGTTTTACTGTGAAGGGGCAGATTCTAAAAGGTTTTACTGTGAAGGGGCAGATTCTAAAGGGCTTTTACTGTGAAGGGGTTTGATCAGTGGGTTGTTTGTTTACCTGCACGAGTCGTCATTCGTTTTCACGTTCTCTGGTTCTGAAACAACAGAATTTATTAGCATCAGAAAAACAAAGGAGATAAGTAGCGACTGCAGCTAACATTAGCAAGTCTACAGTCAGCGCTACGGCTAATGTTAGCCACCCACTGTATCAGAAATTCCTTAGCAACATGCTATCAATTGGCTCCAGGAGTCTGACTGAAGTCCCGCTGTCTGTTTCAGGTGTGTGTGTGTGTGTGTGTGTGTGTGTACCGCTGTGTGTTAGCATCATGCAGCGATGCCCCGGTCGGTCTGTCACGTGATTGGCCATCGTGTCTCCTGCGCGGGTCGTGAACAAACACGCCGTGCATCTGAGCGTCTGCGACAACCTGGAATAAAAGTGACGCTGCGTTCACTGACCCCCCCCGCCCACGACCAAACCGTTTCACCTGCTGCTCAGAGCAGGGGCGGGGCGCTGGGCGTGGCTCTGAATGAATCAGCCAATCAGAAGAGAAAGCGTTACCTGGGCGGCGACCGGAAGAGGCTGGAGTAGCGCGGTGTCGACGTGCAGGTGGTGTGTTTACTGCAGACAGAGGGAGGAAGTGACATCATCATCATCCTCAGACGGAAGGCGGTTGTGGGCGGTTCCGGGCATGAAGGGGCGGGACCCACCTGATCATGTGGTTGGCGTAGGAGGTGGAGCAGCAGGTGACGAACCGGCAGACGGAGCAGCGGACCGACGAAGGGAAGTGAGACCGGAAGTCCCGGAACGCCGACAGACACTCGATGCAGCGCCGGGGGGGGGCGGGGGGCGTCGTTTTCATCGCTGAGAGAGAAAGAGGGGGTGGAGCCATGTTTTCAAACAGGAAGGGGAGGAGCTGGGGCGTGTCTCCTACCTGTCCGGGGCGAGGCTGGACAGCAGCTCCCCGAGGCTCTCCACCGGCTTCCTTTTGGGCGTGTCCTCGCCCGGGGGGGGCGGGTCGACGGCGACCACCTGGAGCACAGGAGAGATGACACCAAATATTCTTCCATGCTTTTATTTTGAAATGTTTAGCAGTAATTATAGATGTCAACTTCCTGTTTCCTGTTGGACCGACCTTACAGGGGGTCAGAGTGTCGTCACAGCGTCCTGCAGCCACAGAGTACGTCCTCACGGTCACCTGGACACACACACACACACACACACACCCACCCACACACACACACACACACACACACACACACACACACACACACACACACACACGTCAGTGGAGGTCATGTGACGTGTTCAACGGCGCTCTCCAGTGATTGTGATTGGTCCTTGAGCCCACCTTGGTTCCGGGTTGGAGTCCTTTGAGCTGGGGGGGCCTGATGTGGGTCCCGTGGTGCCGCTCGCTGTGGTGGGCGTGGTCTTTGATAAACAGGAAGTGGAGGCGGCACTTCCTGCAGCTGAACACGTGTTTCCCCTGCGCAGACGGGAACGACGTTCGGAAAGGATTCCAGACAGAATCGAACGGCCGTTCTGTGTGTGTGTGTGTGTGTGTGTGTGTGTGTGTTGCCGTGGCGACACGGCACGTCACCTGATGCTTGGCGAAGTGCTGCTGGTAGCAGGCGTTGCTCTGCAGGACCCTCAGGCAGTACTGACACAGCAGGAACTTGGTGCCGGCGTGAACCTTCTCAAAGTGCGACCAGACGTCCGAGTAGAACGACGAGCGGAAGTCACACACCTGCGGGACACACACACACACACACACACACACACACACACACACACGCGTTCACACGTGTGACGGTGACGGGGGGCGTGGCCTGTGTGCGGTGCCTCACCTGGCAGACGTACGGCATCTCCCCCGGCTTGTGAGTCGTCTTCATGTGCAACAGGAAGTCCGGCTCGCTGGAGAAGTCCAGCTCACAGATCCAACACTGGGCTGGAGACACACGCAGCGTCACACACGTGTGTGTGTGTGTGTGTGTGTGTGTGTGTGTGTGTGTGTGTGTGTGTGTGTGTGTGTGTGTGTCGCACACCTGTGGACCCCTGCTGGCTGTGAGCCGCCTCCATGTGGCGCTGTAGGCGAACGGGCAACAGGAAGCGGCGGAAGCAGACGGGACACGACGGATCGGCGTGTCCGTCCTGCAGAGACTCCGCCCACGCGTGTTTCTGCATGTGAGCCATCAGCCTGGAACGCAGTGTGAGTCAGCGTGTGTGTGTGTGTGTGTGTGTGTGTGTGTGTGTGTGTGTGTGTGTGTGTGTGTGTGTGTGTGTGTGTGTGTCTTACGCGATGTTGCTGTCCAGCGTCTCAGAACAGTGGAGGCAGCGGAACTTAAGCCCCGCCCCTCCGGGTTCGGCGCCGTCGCGCCCAGGGGCGGAACCGTAGTAGAAGTCCTCCACCATGATGACCAGTTTACCGGAGGGGGGGTGGCTCTCATCCCGGGGGGGGCTGCACACAGACGGGATGGAGGAGGGCGGATGGAGGAACCGGTCAGGCTGGACGTCATTGGCTGGTTTGGAGCTCGGCTGGAGAGGAACAGGAAGTAGGAAAAACCAGGGCCAAAGGTAATCTGATTACCTCTGATGTAGTCTGATTATCTCTGATGTAGTCTGATTATCTCTGATGTAGTCTGATTACCTCTTGTCTAGTCTGATTACCTCTGATGTAGTCTGATTACCTATTATCTAGTCTGATTACCTCTGATGTAGTCTGATTACCTCTTATCTAGTCTGATTACCTCTGATGTAGTCTGATTACCTCTGATGTAGTCTGATTACCTCTGATGTAGTCTGATTACCTCTTATCTAGTCTGATTACCTCTGATGTAGTCTGATTACTTCTAATGTAGTCTGATTACCTCTGATGTAGTCTGATTACCTCTTATCTAGTCTGATTACCTCTGATGTAGTCTGATTACCTCTGATGTAGTCTGATTATCTCTTATCTAGTCTGATTACCTCTGATGTAGTCTGAATACCTCAGATGTAGTCTGATTACCTCTTATCTAGTCTGATTACCTCTGATGTAGTCTGAATACCTCTGATGTAGTCTGATTACCTCTTATCTAGTCTGATTACCTCTGATGTAGTCTGATTACCTCTGATGTAGTCTGATTATCTCTTATCTAGTCTGATTACCTCTGATGTAGTCTGTATACCTCTGATGTATGTAGTCTGATTACCTCTTATGTAGTCTGATTACCTCTGATGTAGTCTGAATACCTCTGATGTAGTCTGATTACCTCTTATCTAGTCTGATTACCTCTGATGTAGTCTGATTATCTCTTATCTTGTTTGATTACCTCTGATGTAGTCTGATTATCTCTTATCTTGTTTGATTACCTCTGATGTAGTCTGATTACCTCTTATCTAGCCTGACTACCTCTGATGTAGTCTGATTATCTCTGATGTAGTCTGAATACCTCTGATGTAGTCTGATTACCTCTTATCTAGTCTGATTACCTCTGATGTAGTCTGAATACCTCTGATGTAGTCTGATTACCTCTTATCTAGTCTGATTACTTCTAATGTAGTCTGATTACCTCTGATGTAGTCTGATTACCTCTGATGTAGTCTGATTACCTCTGATGTAATCTGATTACCTCTGATGTAGTCTGATTACCTCTTATGTAGTCTGATTACCTCTGATGTAGTCTGATTATCTCTTATCTCGTCTGATTACCTCTGATGTAGTCTGATTATCTCTGATGTAATCTGATTACCTCTGATGTAGTCTGATTACCTCTGATGTAGTCTGATTACCTCTGATGTAATCTGATTACCTCTGATGTAGTCTGATTACTTCTAATGTAGTCTGATTACCTCTGATGTAGTCTGATTACCTCTGATGTAGTCTGATTACCTCTTATCTAGTCTGATTACCTCTGATGTAATCTGATTACCTCTGATGTAGTCTGATTACCTCTTATCTAGTCTGATTACCTCTGATGTAATCTGATTACCTCTGATGTAGTCTGATTACTTATAATGTAGTCTGATTACTTCTAATGTGGTCTGATTACCTCTGATGTAGTCTGATTACCTCTGATGTAGTCTGATTACCTCTGATGTAGTCTGATTACCTCTGATGTAATCTGATTACCTCTGATGTAGTCTGATTACTTCTAATGTAGTCTGATTACCTCTGATGTAGTCTGATTACCTCTGATGTAGTCTGATGATGATGACAATGGTGTTGATGGTGATGATGATGTTCTCACCTGGGACCCTGATTGGTCAGGTGGACTCGTTGCGACAGGAAGTCCCGCCCGAGTCTTGACGCCTCTACTGGAGACGCCGCGAGACGACTTCCTGTCTTTGCTCCGCCTCCACAGGTTCTTCCTCCTCAGGTTCTTCAGACTCTTGGCAATTGCCGGGCTGCACAGCTGGGGGAGGGGGAGGAGTCGGCGTTGAGCTGTGATGTCACGGGATGAGTGGGAGGGGGCGTGGCCACATGGGGCGTGGCTACTTACACACATGAAGCCTCGCAGCTCCGTGACGAGTTTGTACTGCGACTTGCAGACGAGGCAGCCGGGGGGAGCCACGGCCTCCAGCTGACCTGAGGACAGGAAGTCACGGGAGGAAGGGTCAGAGGTCAGACAGGAAACACGGGTCAGAGGTCACACAGGAAACACGGGTCCAGGCGGAGGCATCAAACCTTTATGGAGGTCCTTCAGAGGAGCTGCTGGGTTCTTTAGAGAGTCCAGGTCTGGGGGCGGGGGCGGGGCCGAGGGCGGGGCCGAGGGCGGGGCCGAGGGCGGGGCGTTCGCTCCGGATTTGAAGTTCACTCTGTGGCTGCTCAAAACCCTCTGAGCTGCTTTGCCTGACACCACACCTGAGCAACAGGGGGCAGGGGGGGTTAGCGCCGTCACGTCTCCTTCAGACTCACAGACGGGGGGGCTTACCTGTGATGATGGGGATGGGGTCGCCCTGAGGGGGAGGAGGAACGGGTGGAGGAGGAGGGGTGCTGTCGCGGCGGGCCCCCACAGGACCTGTGGCGTTCTGAGACGTGAGGATCTGGATGGAGGCGAAGCCGCCGGCACCTCTGGGACGAGAACCCAGCGTCATGTCGGCACCTGGACCAGAAAGACGGGCGTCAGAGGTCAGGGGTCAGGCCTTCATCGCCCAACGGCAAAGCAGGAAGTGAACTGACCTCCAGGCAGCAGGGAGACGAGGCGACCGTTCAGACGGAAGCTCAGAGGAAGTCCTGAAGGCTGGAGACACGACAGAAGGTCAGAAGGTCGTCACGATTAGAGGAAACTGGTCGTTATGACCACAGTGTTCATAAATCGGTCCAGTCCTGTTTGTAGGTTGAGGACTTCCTGTCGCCTGGCGCTTTGATTAGCATTATTAGCAACATTAAGCTGCTAATCAGGAGGATTTTTTGTTTTTCTTTCCTCTGAGGAGACACCCTCCGGATCAGAGGGGTTCCATTACCTCGGCTGTGGCGTCCAGCGACTTCCTGTCTGGAGGGGAACCGCTGCTGCTGATTGGTGGAGCTGGGATGGGGATGATCCTCAGTGATCCTGAGTCCTCTGGACGGACCGCCGCCTCCAGAGCTGCAGGAACACAAAGGTGAGTCTATTCTTATCAAGCTGAATCTGTCTTTGTGTTTCCTTTCTAAACAGACCGAGAACAGATCTCAACCTTCATCACATTCCTCCTCCTCCTCCTCTTCCTCCTCACAATCCTCTTCTTCATCACACTCCATTAGCAGGTCATCGTTTTGGCCCGCTGTGCTCTTCTTCATCACCTCCTCCATCGGCCAATCAGAACGCAGCTGTAACACAAACGGTTCGACCTCATGATGGCCTGCAGGAAGCAACGGCGTTTAGCGGTGGGTGTTCCCTGCTATCTGACTGACGAGGGTCACTGGAGTCTGGTGAGAGCTGATTTCAGTCAGAGGCTGAACGCAGTGCTAACAGCTAACGTAGCGTAACATCTGACGCGCCAAACCACAAAATATATTTGATTTGTTTGACTCATTTAAATGTAGCGCGACTTGAGCGCCGTTAGAGTTTCCAGAGCGAGTTGATAAACACCAACACTCAACACGGACGCTGTCTGTGGACAGAATTCATTTTAACTTTAATTTGAAATATTTTACCTGCGTGGCTCACAAGGACGAGCCTGAGTGACTGTCAGATAATCAGTCAGTAAGAATTAAAAAAAGATAAAAATTTAGTTGAAATTGAAGCCAAATCATTTGTTTCTGGTGGATCAACGTTAGCTAACCTTAGCTGGCAAATGAACACCACCTGTTTCTATGTGGATTTGGTGGCTAACAGTTAGCATTCAGGTGACATTTTTTTCCAGCCAACAACTTGATTTCAGCTGCCTTTGAGTTAGAAAGCTTTATGCCGGTAAGGAAGAAGTGAAAATAATCAAACTGACAAAAAAACCATCAAAATACACAAAGGTGACTCAGAGCTGCTAATGCATTTTTAATTAATGTATTATTACATCGTTACTATCTATGAATATGTGCAGATAAATGCCGTCTTGACATATTAGCTCGTGACGCTAAAGTTTTAAAGGTAGGTGTATCTTTTCCACATTAAAATGTATTTACTATAACAAATCTTTATGAAATGTTTTATGGAGTTGTGTATTTACATCGTACCAAATCTGTACAACAATGTTCGTATCGGAAAGAATCTGTTTTAAAGCCAACTGAGCATCTATTTAAACATTTATTGTTACGACTTTCAGGAAACAGAGTTGACATATTAAAAATATTAAAGATTATTAAAAACACTGTAGACACTATCCTAAACATTTGCTAAATTGTAAACGAGACTGTCATAAAGGTTTTCATCAGTAATAGCTGTAGTGTAATGATCTGATTGGTTTTATTTCACCATCAGATTTCATGTGTTGTTGTGATTGTTTTACACACTGATAATTAACACATAATTAACAACATAAGTCTGATGGTTGTAGATGGAAATTACTCCAATAACTGAACACAATTAAAAGTAAAATACATATAAATCCAGGTTTGAATGCCTTCAGATTATTTTGTGGTGAATAAAAAGCATTTCACAACACAATCACAGCTTAATTTTTCATTAATTATTTTCACATTTGTGACCCACCTAAAGCTAACTCTATGGTTCAAAATGAGAGGTATGAGGTTAGACTTTTCACTTTTAAATCAAAATGACATTTATAAACCATAGTAATAAATAAATAGTAAGATTTAAACCCGTTCTTCTTGATATTAATCAGTTAATGGGCTCAAAAAGCAAAACAGATCTAAAAGAAATGTAGCAGGTTAGCAAGAAAAGTTAACAAGCTACTGTATCACAGCTAATTTACATAACTGTATAGATGCATAACATTACAGAACTGACTTCATATCAATTTTCTGTGAACTTGAAAACTTGAAATGTTAAAAAGAAAGCGAATATCTTACTGTTTTAGTGTCCTGCTCCTGCAGCTGTTGGCTGCACAGCTCACCCCTTCTCCCACGTTAATAAGACACTAATGCTAACGAGCTACAGCTAGCATAGCAGCTACCAGCAGATTCCCTTAAGTCTGCTTTATAACCGGATGCAGGAGCGGAGCAGGAAGTCGCTTACCTCGTCCGCACCTTCTATTTGTTAAATAAATAGTTATTCCGCGAAAAATCGACTTTTAAACTGTTTGTTTAGCTAAACTATTGCAGATCAGTGAGGACCAGGCACCGGTTAGCATTAGCAGCGCTGCTCATACTGTAGTTTGTTACCTTGTATCGAAGGAACTAGTGTATCCCTCCGCCACCTCCACCCGTCTCATAGGCACTAGATGCTGGAAGGCGGAGTGATATCTACCGGGAAGCAAAGAACCACAGCAGTAACGTCGTTTTTAAAATGTTTAAAACCGGTTTCACGAGAGTTACTTCTTTTCACGTAAAGAAACGCCAAAGATATGACGTCATTTTAATAAAAACATCATCAGCGATGTTTTTATCTCATGTTGAACTGAATATATCTACGTGCTAACAGGTGTTAGCATGCTAACGTCCCTCTGTTTAAACCTAAAGCGCTCGCGCTGTTCGGGAAGTAGTTAGTGACGTTTTTATTTTATTTTTTTTAAGTTTTGTACTTTCGCTAAAAGAATTTCATCATTCAGTCAAAGTGAAAATAGACATGAACATACATGAGCTTTGTGTCACCAGCTAAAGTGAACAGCTGAGCATCAGCTAACAGAAGCTAACCTGCTACCTTTGGCTAGTTTTCTGTTCCACATGAAAAGTAAAAACCTTTTGATAAAATTTAAAAAAAAAACTGAATTTGATCATTCTGATGATTATTTCTGTGTCTGAGGTTATAACACACAAACTACACAATGTATGAACTGAGTAGAGCGAGCTGCCATGTTTCTGATGTAAATAACATTAATGTAAAGTTAACACGTGATGTTAAAATGAACATTCCAGCCATCTGTCCACTTCCTGTGGCGTTCTGCAGGGCGCCAGGGTGGTCTTCCTCTGTCAGTGACGGTGCATTGATGATGATGGTGATGATGATGATGATGATGATGATGATGATGATGATGATGATGGTGATGATGATGGTGATGATGGTGATGGTGGTGATGATGATGATGATGATGATGATGATGATGATGATGATGATGATGATGCTATTGTGGGGGATGAGTAATATCGTCATGGTCACTAAACTTTGGAACGTCTCTACGTTACTGGTGACCTTACTAGCTGTCCGGGGTCAGTTCACTTTACCCAGCTGCCCCAGCGCTCTGCGGCGTTGAAGATGACTGACCAGTGGTGAAGAAACAATGATGGTCCTCTCCAATCCAGTAGGTTCATGTGTGTTTTTAGTCAGGCGTGGACACCCACTCCAACAATGTCCACCAGTGTTAAGGATCCGTCTCTCAGGCAAATAAATTCCAAGACTGAGGCTAAAATCTTATCACAATGTCCACTGCTGTTTAAACCCATTTTAAAGATATTTAAGTTAAACCCAAACACCTGAAAGGCCTCCACAGCTGATCTATCATAGCAGCAAAAAGGAATGGAATGGAGAATGAACAACATCAGGATAGTTTAGTGGTTATGTTAACAATAAATAGATGCTGTCAGGAGCTAGTTTGCTCCCCACCCTGCTCATTTAGTTTATCTAGTAATCAACATATTTAAATTGTCCAGCTATTTAGTTGTCACATATTAAACTGATGCCTGGGTACAAAATTTAAATACTTACATTTACAATGAAGTGCTCCAACAGTGGAGGTTGATGATCCTCTGTGGCGAGTTCTGAGGTATTTTTTTAACATATTTATACCTTCACAGTTCTTAACAAAAGAAAAATAATTTATATTATTATTAATAACAATTTTATTATTATTATCATCATTATTATAGCATACCTAGAAGTGAGAGAGTTGTCATCGGTGCAGACTTCAATGGACATGTTGGTGCAGGTAACAGAGGTGATGAGGAAGTGATGGGCAGGTTTGGTATCCAGGAGAGGAACGCAGAAGGACAGATGGTAGTTGACTTTGCAAAAAGGATGGAAATGGCTGTAGTGAATACTTTTTTCCAGAAGAGGCAGGAACATAGGGTGACCTATAAGAGTGGTGGTAGGAGCACACAGGTAGACTACATCTTGTGTAGACGATGTAACCTGAAGGAGATCAGTGACTGCAAAGTAGTGGTAGGCGAGAGTGTAGCCAAACAGCATAGAATGGTGGTGTGTAGGATGACTCTGGTGGTGAGGAAGATGAAGAGGACAAAGACAGAGCAGAAGACGAAATGGTGGAAGCTAAAAAAGGAAGAGTGTTGCATGACCTTTAGGAAGGAGTTAAGACAGGCTCTGGGTGGTCAGGAGGTGCTTCCAGATGACTGGACAACTACAGCTAATGTGATCAGGGAGACAGGTAGGAGAGTATTTGGTGTGTCATCTGGAAGGAAAGTAGATAAGGAGACTTGGTGGTGGAATGAGGAGGTACAGGAGTGTATACAAAGAAAGAGGTTAGCTAAGAAGAAGTGGGACACTGAGAGGACTGAGGAGAGTAGACAGGAGTACAGGGAGATACAGCGTAAGGTGAAGGTAGAGGTAGCAAAGGCCAAACAAGAAGCTTATGATGACTTGTATGCTAGGTTGGACAGTAAGGAGGGAGAGACTGATCTATACAGGCTGGCAAGACAGAGAGATAGAGATGGGAAGGACGTGCAGCAGGTTAGGGTGATTAAGGATAGGGATGGAAGTCTATTGACAGGTGCCAGCAGTGTGATGGGAAGATGGAAAGAGTACTTTGAGGAGTTGATGAACGTGGAAAATGAGAGAGAACAAAGACTAGAAGAGGTGACTGTTGTGGACCAGGATGTAGCAAAGATTAGCCAGGATGAAGTGAGGAGAGCACTGAAGAGGATGAAGAGTGGAAAGGCAGTCGGTCCTGATGATATACCTGTAGAGGTTTGGAAGTGTCTAGGAGAGGTGGCAGTAGAGTTTCTGACTGGGTTGTTCAACAGGATCTTAGATAGTGAGAAGATGCCTGAGGAGTGGAGGAGAAGTGTGCTGGTGCCCATTTTTAAGAACAAGGGAGATGTGCAGAGTTGTGGCAACTACAGAGGAATAAAGCTGATGAGCCATACAATGAAGTTATGGGAAAGAGTAGTGGAAGCTAGACTAAGGGCAGAAGTGAGCATTTGTGAGCAGCAGTATGGTTTCATGCCAAAAAAGAGTACTACAGATGCAGTATTTGCTTTGAGGATGTTGATAGAGAAGTACAGAGAAGGCCAGAGGGAGCTGCATTGTGTTTTTGTAGATCTGGAGAAAGCTTATGACAGGGTGCCCAGAGAGGAACTGTGGTATTGTATGAGGAAGTCTGGAGTGGCAGAGAAGTATGTTAGAGCGGTGCAGGACATGTATGAGGACTGTAAGACAGTGGTGAGGTGTGCTGTAGGTGTGACAGAGGAGTTCAAGGTGGAGGTGGGACTGCATCAGGGATCAGCTCTGAGCCCCTTCTTGTTCGCTATGGTGATGGACAGGCTGACAGACGAGGTTAGACAGGAATCTCCATGGACTATGATGTTTGCAGATGACATTGTGATCTGCAGTGAGAGTAGGGACGAGGTGGAGGAGAAGCTAGAGAGGTGGAGGTTTGCCCTGGAAAGGAGAGGAATGAAGGTTAGCCGCAGTAAGACAGAGTACATGTGTGTGAATGAGAGGGACCCAAGTGGAAGAGTGAGGTTACAGGGAGAAGAGATCAAGAAGGTGGAGGATTTTAAGTACTTGGGGTCAACAGTCCAGAGCAATGGAGAGTGGGGAAAAGAGGTGAAGAAGCGTGTCCAGGCAGGATGGAATGGGTGGAGGAAAGTGTCAGGTGTGATGTGTGATAGAAGAGTTTCAGCTAAAATGAAAGGAAAGGTGTACAAAACTGTGGTGAGACCAGCGATGTTGTTTGGTCTAGAGACAGTGTCACTGAGGAAAAGACAGGAGACAGAGCTGGAGGTAGCAGAGATGAAGATGCTGAGGTTCTCTCTGGGAGTGACCAGGAAGGATAGGATCAGGAATGAGTACATCAGAGGGACAGCACATGTTAGAGGTTTTGGAGATAAAGTCAGAGAGGCCAGACTGAGATGGTTTGGACATGTCCAGAGGAGAGATAGTGAATATATTGGTAGAAGGATGCTGAGTTTTGAACTGCCAGGCAGGAGGCCTAGAGGAAGACCAAAGAGGAGGTTTATGGATGTAGTGAAAGAGGACATGAAGGTAGTTGGTGTGAGAGAAGAGGATGCAAAGGACAGGGTTAGATGGAGGCGGTTGATTCGCTGTGGCGACCCCTGAAGGGAAAAGCCAAAAGGAAAAGATTATCATCATTATTATTATTATTATCATTATTATTGTTATTATTATTATTATTATTATTATTATTATTATTATTATAAACGTCACAATTCAACATTTTTAGTTGTCATTCTGTTACTGAAATGTAACTTGTTTTTGCAAACGGGAGTCTTACGAGCTCCGCAAAATACGTAATGACGTCATTCGTGCCGTGAGCTTGGGCGACCCGGAAGTAAACCTGCTGCGGTGTTGTTGCAGCTCAGCTGATCTGTCCTCCGGAGGCGACAGGAAAGCTTCCAGTGATCCGACGCAGCGGCGGCTGATCGCGTGTTGCTGTTGTTGTTATTGTTGCTGTTATTGTTATTGTTACCTCCACCCGTCTGTAGCTACTGTCTGTTGTTGTTGTTTCTCTGTGTCGTCATCATGAACGTAACGCTCGCGGTGAAGCAGTACATCTCCAAGATGATCGAGAACAGCGGGCCCGGGATGAAGGTGCTGCTGATGGACAAGGAGACGGTGAGACGGACCTGGTTCATACTGTCTGTAGCTACTGTCTGTAGCTACTGTCTGTTAGCTGCTGTCTGTTAGCTACTGTCTGTAGCTACTGTCTGTAGCTACTGTCTGTAGCTACTGTCTGTTAGCTACTGTCTGTTAGCTACTGTCTGTTAGCTACTGTCTGTAGCTACTGTCTGTTAGCTACTGTCTGTTAGCTACTGTCTGTTAGGTACTGTCTGCAGCTACTGTCTGTTAGCTACTGTCTGTAGCTACTGTCTGTAGCTACTGTCTGTTAGCTACTGTCTGTTAGCTACTGTCTGTTAGCTACTGTCTGTTAGGTACTGTCTGCAGCTACTGTCTGTTAGCTACTGTCTGTAGCTACTGTCTGTAGCTACTGTCTGTAGCTACTGTCTGTTAGCTACTGTCTGTTAGCTACTGTCTGTAGCTACTGTCTGTTAGCTACTGTCTGTTAGGTACTGTCTGCAGCTACTGTCTGTTAGCTACTGTCTGTAGCTACTGTCTGTAGCTACTGTCTGTAGCTACTGTCTGTAGCTACTGTCTGTTAGCTACTGTCTGTTAGCTACTGTCTGTTAGCTACTGTCTGTAGCTACTGTCTGTTAGCTACTGTCTGTTAGCTACTGTCTGTTAGCTACTGTCTGTAGCTACTGTCTGTTAGCTACTGTCTGTAGCTACTGTCTGTTAGCTACTGTCTGTTAGCTACTGTCTGTTAGGTACTGTCTGCAGCTACTGTCTGTTAGCTACTGTCTGTAGCTACTGTCTGTAGCTACTGTCTGTTAGCTACTGTCTGTTAGCTACTGTCTGTAGCTACTGTCTCTTAGCTACTGTCTGTAGCTACTGTCTGTAGCTACTGTCTGTTAGCTACTGTCTGTTAGCTACTGTCTGTAGCTACTGTCTGTAGCTACTGTCTGTAGCTATTGTCTGTAGCTACTGTCTGTAGCTGCTGTCTGTTAGCTACTGTCTGCAGCTACTGTCTGTAGCTATTGTCTGTAGCTACTGTCTGTTAGCTACTGTCTGTTAGCTACTGTCTGTAGCTACTGCCTGTTAGCTACTGTCTGTTAGCTACTGTCTCTTACCCCGTCTGTTACTCTGTTACCCTGTCTATTACCCTGTCTGTTACTCTGTCTATTGCCCTGTCTGTTACCTGTCTGTTACCCTGTCTATTACCTGTCTATTACCTGTCTATTACCTGTCTGTTACCCTGTCTGTTACCCTGTCTGTTTCCTGTCTGTTTCCTGTCTGTTACCTGTCTGTTACCCTGTCTGTTACCCTGTCTATTACCTGTCTGTTACCCTGTCTGTTACCCTGTCTGTTTCCTGTCTGTTACCTGTCTGTTACCCTGTCTGTTACCCTGTCTGTTACCTGTCTATTACCTGTCTGTTACCCTGTCTGTTACCCTGTCTATTACCTGTCTGTTACCCTGTCTGTTACCTGTCTGTTACCCTGTCTGTTACCTGTCTGTTACCTGTCTGTTACCCTGTCTGTTACCCTGTCTATTACCTGTCTATTACCTGTCTGTTACCCTGTCTGTTACCTGTCTGTTACCCTGTCTGTTACCTGTCTGTTACCTGTCTGTTAACCTGTCTGTTACCCTGTCTATTACCTGTCTATTACCTGTCTATTACCTGTCTGTTACCCTGTCTATTACCTGTCTGTTACCTGTCTGTTACCTGTCTGTTACCCTGTCTGTTACCTGTCTGTTACCCTGTCTGTTACCCTGTCTATTACCTGTCTATTACCTGTCTGTTACCCTGTCTGTTACCTGTCTGTTACCTGTCTGTTACATGTCTGTTGACCCCTGTCTACCCTGCCTACAGACGGGCGTGGTCAGTATGGTCTACACCCAGTCAGAGATCCTGCAGAAGGAGGTTTACCTGTTTGAGCGCATCGACTCTCAGAGCAGAGACAACATGAAGCACCTGAAGGCCATCTGCTTCCTCCGACCCACAAAGGTAAGAAACCCGCGCTAGAACCCTCTGAGACGCCTTCCAGACGCTGCTCAGGGCTCTGTGCTCCACAGGAGAACGTGGGACACCTCATCCAGGAGCTGAGGAGGCCCAAGTACAGCGTCTACTTCATCTGTAAGAGACAGCAGTACCCCCCCCCCCCAGGGGGGGAGACTGTCCCCCCTTGGGGGGGGGTGTATTTATGCTGTGTTCTTTGTGCTGGTCCTCACTGACTCTGTGTTTCAGACTTCAGTAATGTGATCAGTAAGAGTGAAGTCAAAGCTCTGGCTGAGGCCGACGAACAGGAAGTGGTCGCTGAAGTTCAGGTGAGGGTCGGTGTGACGGACAGGTGACCCCACAAACCACTGAAGATCACTAACCGTGTGTGTGTGTGTGTGTGTGTGTGTGTGTGTGTGTGTGTGTGTGTGTGTGTGTGTGTGTGTGTGTGTGTGTGTGTGTGTGTGATGCAGGAGTTTTACGGAGACTTCATTGCTGTGAATCCTCACCTTTTCTCGCTCAACCTTCAGGGCGTGGCCAGAGTAAGTCCACTCCCCACTACAGTCCACTACAGTCCACTACAGTCCACTACAGTCCACTACAGTTCACTACAGTCCACTACAGTTCACTACAGTTCACTACAGTTCACTAAAGAACTCTCGAAGGGAAGCCTGTCGTCTACATTTAGCTTCTTCTTCTTCTTCTGGTTCAAACACGCTGCTGGCTCCGCCCCCGTTGATCACATGACCTCCCCCTCTCTCTGTCCTTAGGGGCGGAGCTGGGAGTCGTCCATGCTGACCCGCTGTACCCAGGGTCTGACCTCCGTCCTGCTGGCGCTGAAGAAATGCCCGATGATCCGCTACCAGCTGTCGTCCGACATGTCCAAACGCCTGGCGGAGAGCGTCAAGGTGTCCACCCGCTCTGACCACGTCCACCTGGTAATGCTAACATGCTAACACACTAACATGTCCATTCATCCCGTCAGCAAATCATCACGAAGGAGTACGAGCTGTTCGACTTCAGGAAGACAGAGGTCCCTCCTCTGCTGCTTATCCTGGACCGCAGCGACGACGCCATCACGCCGCTGCTCAACCAGGTGACCAATCACAGCGCCACTGAGTCGCCACGGTGGCCAGGCGTTAGCGGCGCTCACGTTTCCTGTGTGTGTCGTTGGCAGTGGACATACCAGGCGATGGTCCACGAGCTGCTGAGCCTCAACAACAACCGGATCGACCTGTCCAGGGTCCCGGGGATCAGCAAGGACCTGAAGGAGGTGGTCCTGTCAGCCGAGAACGACGAGTTCTACGCCAACGTGAGTCCAGCTAGCCTCAGGCTAACCCACGATAACCGCTAGCGGTTCTGTACCGAACTAAAGTCAACAATATTTAGTTAATATGAGTCTATTTGATGCTTACAAACAAAGTGGAGTAAAGTGACGTAAACTTGATTTTTATTTTTTGACAAATAATCCAGAAACTCCTGGACTTTGAAATGTTTTTCTGTCTCATTGGAGGTTTTCCGATCTGACTGTCCGGCTTCATGATTCTGTGTTCGCGTTTCCAGAACTTGTACCTGAACTTCGGGGAGATCGGCACCAACATCAGAAACCTGATGGAGGACTTCCAGAAGAAAAAACCCAAAGGACAACAGAAGCTGGAGTCCATCTCCGACATGAAGGTCAGAGGAACGGAGGAAAGAAACAGATCAATGAACGTGATAGATGACAGGTGATAGATGACAGGTGATAGATGACAGGTGATAGATGACAGGTGATAGATGACAGGTGATAGATGTCAAGTGATAGATGACGGGTGATAGATGTCAAGTGATAGATGACGGGTGATAGATGATGGGTGATAGATGTCAAGTGATAGATGACGGGTGATAGATGATGGGTGATAGATGTCAAGTGATAGATGACGGGTGATAGATGACAGGTGATAGATGACGGGTGATAGATGACAGGTGATAGATGACAGGTGATAGATGACGGGTGATAGATGTCAAGTGATAGATGACGGGTGATAGATGATGGGTGATAGATGTCAAGTGATAGATGACGGGTGATAGATGACAGGTGATAGATGACGGGTGATAGATGACAGGTGATAGATGACAGGTGATAGATGACGGGTGATAGATGATGGGTGATAGATGTCAAGTGATAGATGACGGGTGATAGATGATGGGTGATAGATGTCAAGTGATAGATGACGGGTGATAGATGTCAAGTGATAGATGACGGGTGATAGATGACAGGTGATAGATGATGGGTGATAGATGACAGGTGATAGATGACAGGTGATAGATGACGGGTGATAGATGTCAAGTGATAGATGACGGGTGATAGATGACAGGTGATAGATGATGGGTGATAGATGACAGGTGATAGATGACAGGTGATAGATGATAGGTGATAGATGTCAAGTGATAGATGACGGGTGATAGATGTCAAGTGATAGATGACGGGTGATAGATGACAGGTGATAGATGATGGGTGATAGATGACAGGTGATAGATGACAGGTGATAGATGACGGGTGATAGATGTCAAGTGATAGATGACGGGTGATAGATGTCAAGTGATAGATGACGGGTGATAGATGACAGGTGATAGATGACAGGTGATAGATGACGGGTGATAGATGACAGGTGATAGATGACGGGTGATAGATGTCAAGTGATAGATGACGGGTGATAGATGACAGGTGATAGATGACGGGTGATAGATGACGGGTGATAGATGACAGGTGATAGATGACAGGTGATAGATGATGGGTGATAGATGACAGGTGATAGATGACAGGTGATAGATGACGGGTAATAGATGTCAAGTGATAGATGACGGGTGATAGATGTCAAGTGATAGATGACAGGTGATAGATGACGGGTGATAGATGTCAAGTGATAGATGACGGGTGATAGATGTCAAGTGATAGATGACGGGTGATAGATGTCAAGTGATAGATGACGGGTGATAGATGACCGGTGATAGATGACGGGTGATTGATGACGGGTGATAGATGACGGGTGATTGATGACGGGTGATAGATGACAGGTGATTGATGACGGGTGATAGATGACGGGTGATAGATGACGGGTGATTGATGACGGGTGATAGATGACGGGTGATAGATGACGGGTGATAGATGACGGGTGATAGATGACAGGTGATAGATGACGGGTGATAGATGTCAAGTGATAGATGACGGGTGATAGATGTCAAGTGATAGATGACGGGTGATAGATGTCAAGTGATAGATGACGGGTGATAGATGTCAAGTGATAGATGACGGGTGATAGATGACAGGTGATAGATGACGGGTGATAGATGACAGGTGATAGATGACGGGTGATAGATGACAGGTGATAGATAACAGGTGATAGACGACAGGTGATAGATGACGGGTGATAGATGATGTGTGACGTGAGACATGTGGTGTCCTCACACCCCCCCCTGCAGGCGTTTGTGGATAACTACCCTCAGTTCAAGAAGATGTCGGGCACCGTGTCCAAACACGTGACGGTGGTGGGCGAGCTGTCCCGGCTGGTGTCCGAGCGGCGCCTGATGGAGGTGTCGGAGGTGGAGCAGGAGCTCGCCTGTCAGAACGACCACTCCAACGCCCAGCAGGTAGCCCCGCCCCCTACGATCTGCCCGCGCTGCCGTACCGAAGGCGCCTCACAGTTTCTACTTCCTGTTTCAGAACGTTCGCCGGCTGCTGCAGAACCCTCGCCTGACGGAGCTGGACGCCGTCCGTCTGGTGATGCTGTACGCGCTGAGGTACGAGCGCCACAGCAGCAGCGTCCTGCCGGCGCTGATGGATGAGCTGAGCAGGAGGGGCGTGTCCGAACGCCACCGCAAGGTGATGATGTCACAGCACAGCCAGTTCTGATTGGCTACTGACAGCTGTCAGTGGGGCTGCCGTTTAATCAGTGTGTGTGTGTGTGTGTGTGTGTGTGTGTGTGTGTGTCAGATGGTGAAGTCCGTTGTCGAGTATGGAGGAAAAAGAGTCAGAGGAAGTGACCTCATCACTCCGACAGACGCCGTCGCCATCACAAAACAGTTCTTCAAAGGCCTCTCGGTAAACACATACACACACACACACACAGACTGATGTCATGAAGCTGATTGAACTCTGTGTGTGTGTGTGTGTGTGTGTGTGTGTGTGTGTGTGTGTGTGTGTGTGTGTGTGTGTAGGGAGTAGAGAACGTTTACACTCAGCACCAGCCTCTTCTTCACGACACTCTGGACCAGCTGATTAAAGCTCGACTGAAGGACAGTCAGTTTCCGTACTTGGGAGCCAGCAGCCTACGAGACAAGTAACACACACACACACACACACACACACACACACACACACACACACACGAAAACAAAAGAGGTAACACGCCTGAAGTGACCCTGAAGCTTAGTCCAAAAAAGTCCAAAAAAATGAGACAACCATTAATGTGTGTGTGTGTGTGTGTGTGTGTGTGTGTGTGTGTGTGTGTGTGTCTGTGTCTCAGGCCTCAGGACATCATCGTGTTTCTGATTGGTGGAGCCACATATGAAGAAGCTTTGACCGTTTACAACCTGAACCGCAGCTCACCTGGAGTTCGCATCGTCCTGGGAGGAAGCAGCATCCACAACACCAAGAGGTGACACACACACACACACACACACACACACACACACACACACACACACACACACACAGACACACACACACACACACACAGACACACACACACACACACATAAACACACACACACACACACACACACACACACACACACACACACACACACACACACTGCAGGCCTGACAGAATGAAGCGTGTCCAACATGTTTTACTTCTCTCAGCTTCCTGGAGGAAGTGATGTCAGCCACGAGTCACGGCGGCGACAGGGGGCAAGGAACTGGTCGCCATGGCAACAGACGCTGAAACTGTCTCTGGGGTCCAAACTGACATTCCCTCTGTGTGTGTGTGTGTGTGTGTGTGTGGCAGCCTTGTTTGTGTGTGTGTGTTTGTCAGTGGATGTGTCGCTCAACTGGAATGTGAAAATAAAACGGTATCCATGGAAACCACCTCCGTGATTCTTCCTCTTTCAACAGCCGTTCAACAAAAGTTCAACGTCTGTAAAGTTAAAATGGGGGCGGATGAGGTCGTTGTTTGGAGGGCCTGTTGCTCCTCCCTGAACAGGAAGTGTACGTCTGTTAGCATCTAGATTAGCATTGCTAGCACCAGCACAGATTTTATCAGGTTGTCATGTCAACAAACACTGAGGAATATTACGATCTGATGTAAGAACGAGGGGCGGGGCTAACCTGGCGTCACGTCCTTTATTATTTCTGGACGACTGAGGGCCCCTGAATGTAAGTGTCACCAAATACATTTTAAAAGAACACGTTTCTACTTACACTGAAAGTAGAAACGTGAAAGATTTTTGAAAGATTTCTAACATTTTTAATTCGCACTTTTTTTCAAACAGCACCTGAAAACGGCGGTAAAACGACGTTAACGTCTCTCCATCGATTCATCGATGCTAAGCTAACGTGCAGCAGCTTTCCTACTTTGAGAGCCTGATGGATTGCCTTTAACTTACACGCTGCATCATGTGACCCCGCCGCCTTATCTCCTTCACCCGTGTGTCTCGCTCTGGTACTTCCTGCTAGCGCGCCCCCTGGAGGCCGTTAGCATGTAAGCATCAAGAGATGAGCTGCGTTGTTGTTTAAACCACAGGGTTCAAAGCAGGTGAAAAAAGTAGAAGCAGAGGCTTAAGAATTTACCAAATTTGTTTGCAATTTGCCCGGCGGTCCAAAGGTTTCCTGAACAAACAGAACGAGTGGAGCTGAAAGCGACCCTCGCGTCTGAGCACTTCCTCTTTTCACTGAGACAAACTGACGTCCTCCTTCCTGAAGAAACCAAACCACAGTCCTGAGGGTCTGCGGTCCGACCTCGGAGGAACGCACCGGTGAGTTCTCACTTTCATTCACATCCCAGAACCCCCAGTTCTGAATTGTGAGCAGAATCTGGAGCAGCTCTTAAAACCAAACTGGTTTCAAAGCGATTTAGTCAAAGAGGCGGTGAGCACATGAGTAGATTTAATTAAAACAAAGACAAGCGTTTCCTGACATTAAAGAAGATAATCGGTTTACAGTTGGAGGCAAATTCATTCAATCTCTGGAGTCTGGATCCGCATCAGATTTGCAGCTGAAGGTTCTCTGGATGGTCATTGAGGGCTGGACCATCAGGGACTGTTGGAGTCAAGGGAAACCCTCCAATACCTGCTGTATTGATCTGTTATTGCAATCAATCAATTGTAGAGGTATTGATAGGATATGAACGTTGAATAGTTTTACTTCTGTCCTTGTTTCTTCCTCCTTTAAACATTTAAACATTATTGTTCAAGATCTCCAATCTCATTAACTTGGTAGATAAACAGCATCATCATCATCATCGTATGACATCACCTTTAGAAGCTACACATCAGTTAGCCTCAGAGCTGCTAGCGTAGCCAGATGTCTCTCACGTCTTCTGTTTTGGTCCTGTAGCTCTGCTCCTGGAGGTCACCATGTCAGCGATGATTGGCCGTCAGACTTTTCTCATCTTACTCCTATGTTTGCCGCTTCGCTTTAACCCTTCGCTGGCTTTCTCCCTGAAACGCTGCACGGTCGACCCTTCCTTTCCTGTACTTGTGGTTGAATGCGTGAGCCGTGGACTCAGGACCGTCCCGGATGACGTCCCCCAGGAGGCGGTAACGCTGGTTCTCAGCCAGAATCTGATTACGGAGATAAACAGGACCGATTTCAGCAGCTTAGCAAATCTCAGGTTTCTACAAATTCAAAACAACCTGATTTCCCGCGTGGAGGACGGAGCGTTCTCGGGTCTGGGTTTGATCCAGCTGGACATGGGTTCAAACCGACTCAGCAGCCTGACGGACGGCATGTTTCAGGGTCTGGAGAACCTGACTTACTTGTCTTTGGAGAAGAACGTCATCGCTTACATCTCGCCGCTGGCGTTCCAGCCTCTGATCAGTCTGCAGAAGTTAACGATGACTTATAATGATATAAACCAAATCACGGCTATCGCACCGATGCTACAGCTGCCAAACATTCAGCAGCTTCTAATCGGCTCCAATGGGTTCACGTCTTTCCATTCGGATGAGCTGGATTTAAATGAATCAAACGTCCGACTCCTGTTTTTAACCGGGAATGAACTGATGAGGTTCAGCCTCAAACAGGACGTCTTTCCTCACCTTCAGGACCTCCATGTAACCACTGCAGCTAACTTTGAGTGGGACGTCCAGAACGCAACCTTTCTACGGAACCTTACGTCTATATCTTTAGACGTGTCCGACATTAGCAGGGAGGTGTTGAGGAAGATGCTGAAGAGTACTGAGTCACTGCAAGAGCTGTCGATGGGTTATATGAAGGAGAAAGACGTCTTCGACATCGCCTGTCAGCTACCTGGTCTGACGAGTCTGGAAATGATCATGAATGAGTTTCTCAGTATAAACGAGACGGTTCTGCTGCCCTGTTCTCAACTGCTTCGACTGGATTTGTCGGGAAATAACATGGAAGGATTGTCTGACTTTGCATTTAGATCAATGAAACAACTGGAGAAGCTGAACTTAAACGAGAACTTCCTGAAGAAGGTCCCACCCGCCATCAGAGGCCTGGAAACCCTGGTGACCCTCGACCTGAGTACCAACTTCATCAGCGAGTTGGGCTGCTCTGACTTTTTAAATTTGACCAGTTTAATGACATTAAATCTGAAACAGAACCGCATTTCAACAGTTGATGGATGTGTTTTTAAAGATTTGACCGACTTGAGAGTCTTAAATATTGGAGATAATGAAATTCATAGACTTAATGGTTTCTCAAACGTGAATTTGCAGAAACTAGAGTCTTTGGATTTGCACAACAACAACTTAATGCAACTTAAGACAAACAACTTCATGCACCTGTCTGCCCTCAAGACTTTGGACGTAGAATCGGACAGAAGATACGCTATTCATGGCGGAGCTTTCAACGGACTGGACAATCTTCAAACTCTCAGTGTTACGCCATTCATATATGATAAAATGATTTTTCAACATGTAAACCTGAAGCACCTTCAAAGCCTCAGACTGCACCTCACGTCTTTATATATAACCAAGAGTTCCAACTCAGAAGACAAACAACAGATTTCTGACTTTCCCTCCTTGAAGAACCTTGTAATAAAGAGCTATGACGGACAGCAGCTCGTCCCGCCTAACGGGACTCTGCTAAACGGTTTGAAGACTTTAGAGTATTTTACGGCGATCAGACTCTTCATAGATCCCCTACATCCACACACATTTAACGGCACGCCTGACCTGAAAAGTCTCCAGATAACTGGGAGCAATCTAAGAGAAATAGACCCCAAGTTGTTTCAGCCAATCCCAAAACTGCAAGTTCTCAATCTGGCCAAAAACAGGCTCAGCTCGTTGGATTTTCTGGCTGAGGTCCAGCTGCCAACGCTCAGCCGGTTGCTGCTGAGTAGCAACCAGCTGAGCGTGATCAACGTCACGGTCTTCCAGTCTCTCCCGGCGCTGATCTACCTGGACCTGATGGACAACCCTTTCATTTGCGACTGCTCCAACGCTGCCTTTGTCCAGTGGATGAAGAGCAACAACCAGACACAGGTTGCTAACGCCTACCAGTACGACTGCTCTTTCCCTCCAGCGAAACAAGGGACCAAGTTGCTGGACATGGACGCTGAGTCCTGTCGGACGGACGTCGACTTCTTCTGCTTTGTTTCCAGCAGCTGTCTGGTTGTGCTTACTCTCTTTGTCCCCTTCATCTATCACTTTCTGAGGTGGCAGCTAGCGTACACCTACTACCTCTTCCTGGCCTTCCTTTACGACAGCAGGAGGAGGAAGAAGGCGGAACATCTCCATTACGACGCCTTCATCTCCTACAATGTTCACGATGAGGCCTGGGTTTACGGAAAGATGCTCCCGGTGCTGGAGGGGGAGCAGGGCTTTAGACTCTGTCTGCACCACCGAGACTTCCAACCAGGTGAACAGGCTCTTCTTACCTGGTGTTAGTGTGTTTGTCTTGGTTAGATTGGGTTGGGTTGGGTTGGGTTAGGTTAGGTTAGGTTGGGTTAGGTTAGGTTAGGTTAGGTTAGGTTGGGTTAGGTTAGGTTAGGTTAGGTTAGGTTAGGTTAGGTTAGGTTGGGTTAGGTTAGGTTAGGTTAGGTTAGGTTAGGTTGGGTTAGGTTAGGTTAGGTTAGGTTGGGTTAGGTTAGGTTAGGTTAGGTTAGGTTAGGTTGGGTTAGGTTAGGTTAGTTTGGGTTAGGTTAGGTTAGTTTGGGTTAGGTTAGGTTGGGTTAGGTTAGGTTAGGTTAGGTTAGGTTGGGTTAGGTTAGGTTAGGTTAGGTTAGGTTTGGTTAGGTTAGGTTAGGTTAGTTTGGGTTAGGTTAGGTTAGGTTGGGTTAGGTTAGGTTAGGTTAGTTTGGGTTAGGTTAGGTTAGGTTAGGTTTAATGTAGCCGCAAGAGGGCACAAGCCAGTGTCTTATTGTGCCGGTCCCAAGCCCGGATAAATACAGAGGGTTGCGTCAGGAAGGGCATCCGGCGTAAAACTTTTGCCAAATCAAAGATGCGAATCAAACATATGACTTCCATACCGGATCGGTCGAGGCCCGGGTTAACAACGACCGCCATCGGCGCTGTTGACCTACAGGGCGCCGGTGGAAATTGGATTACTGTTGGTCGAAGAAGGAGAGGAGGAAAGTGCGTTCGCACGAAGAAACAGAAGAGGAGCGCCAAGAGTATAGGACTAAGAGTAGGGACGTTGAATGTTGGAACTATGACAGGAAAAGGTAGAGAGTTGGTCGACATGATGCAGAGGAGGAAGGTAGACATACTGTGTGTCCAGGAGACCAGGTGGAAAGGTAGCAAGGCTAGAAGTTTAGGAGCAGGGTTCAAGTTGTTCTATCATGGTGTAGATAGAAAGAGAAATGGAGTAGGAGTTATCTTGAAGGAGGAGTTTGTTAGGAATGTCCTGGAGGTAAAAAGAGTGTCGGATAGAGTGATGAGTCTGAAGCTAGAAATAGAAGGTGTGATGTTCAATGTTGTTAGTGGGTATGCCCCACAGGTAGGATGTGAGCTGGAGGAGAAGGAGAAATTCTGGTTGGACTTTGATGAAGTGATGCAGAGCATACCTAGAAGTGAGAGAGTTGTCATCGGTGCAGACTTCAATGGACATGTTGGTGCAGGTAACAGAGGTGATGAGGAAGTGATGGGCAGGTTTGGTATCCAGGAGAGGAACGCAGAAGGACAGATGGTAGTTGACTTTGCAAAAAGGATGGAAATGGCTGTAGTGAATACTTTCTTCCAGAAGAGGCAGGAACATAGGGTGACCTATAAGAGTGGTGGTAGGAGCACACAGGTAGACTACATCTTGTGTAGACGATGTAACCTGAAGGAGATCAGTGACTGCAAAGTAGTGGTAGGCGAGAGTGTAGCCAAACAGCATAGGATGGTGGTGTGTAGGATGACTCTGGTGGTGAGGAAGATGAAGAGGACAAAGACAGAGCAGAAGACGAAATGGTGGAAGCTAAAAAAGGAAGAGTGTTGCATGACCTTTAGGAAGGAGTTAAGACAGGCTCTGGGTGGTCAGGAGGTGCTTCCAGATGACTGGACAACTACAGCTAATGTGATCAGGGAGACAGGTAGGAGAGTATTTGGTGTGTCATCTGGAAGGAAAGTAGATAAGGAGACTTGGTGGTGGAATGAGGAGGTACAGGAGTGTATACAAAGAAAGAGGTTAGCTAAGAAGAAGTGGGACACTGAGAGGATTGAGGAGAGTAGACAGGAGTACAGGGAGATACAGCGTAAGGTGAAGGTAGAGGTAGCAAAGGCCAAACAAGAAGCTTATGATGACTTGTATGCTAGGTTGGACAGTAAGGAGGGAGAGACTGATCTATACAGGCTGGCAAGACAGAGAGATAGAGATGGGAAGGACGTGCAGCAGATTAGGGTGATTAAGGATAGGGATGGAAGTCTATTGACAGGTGCCAGCAGTGTGATGGGAAGATGGAAAGAGTACTTTGAGGAGTTGATGAACGTGGAAAATGAGAGAGAACAAAGACTAGAAGAGGTGACTGTTGTGGACCAGGATGTAGCAAAGATTAGCCAGGATGAAGTGAGGAGAGCACTGAAGAGGGTGAAGAGTGGAAAGGCAGTCGGTCCTGATGATATACCTGTAGAGGTTTGGAAGTGTCTAGGAGAGGTGGCAGTAGAGTTTCTGACTGGGTTGTTCAACAGGATCTTAGATAGTGAGAAGATGCCTGAGGAGTGGAGGAGAAGTGTGCTGGTGCCCATTTTTAAGAACAAGGGAGATGTGCAGAGTTGTGGCAACTACAGAGGAATAAAGCTGATGAGCCATACAATGAAGTTATGGGAAAGAGTAGTGGAAGCTAGACTAAGGGCAGAAGTGAGCATTTGTGAGCAGCAGTATGGTTTCATGCCAAAAAAGAGTACTACAGATGCAGTATTTGCTTTGAGGATGTTGATAGAGAAGTACAGAGAAGGCCAGAGGGAGCTGCATTGTGTTTTTGTAGATCTGGAGAAAGCTTATGACAGGGTGCCCAGAGAGGAACTGTGGTATTGTATGAGGAAGTCTGGAGTGGCAGAGAAATATGTTAGAGCGGTGCAGGACATGTATGAGGACTGTAAGACAGTGGTGAGGTGTGCTGTAGGTGTGACAGAGGAGTTCAAGGTGGAGGTGGGACTGCATCAGGGATCAGCTCTGAGCCCCTTCTTGTTCGCTATGGTGATGGACAGGCTGACAGACGAGGTTAGACAGGAATCTCCATGGACTATGATGTTTGCAGATGACATTGTGATCTGCAGTGAGAGTAGGGAAGAGGTGGAGGAGAAGCTAGAGAGGTGGAGGTTTGTCCTGGAAAGGAGAGGGATGAAGGTTAGCCGCAGTAAGACAGAGTACATGTGTGTGAATGAGAGGGACCCAAGTGGAAGAGTGAGGTTACAGGGAGAAGAGATCAAGAAGGTGGAGGATTTTAAGTACTTGGGGTCAACAGTCCAGAGCAATGGAGAGTGGGGAAAAGAGGTGAAGAAGCGTGTCCAGGCAGGATGGAATGGGTGGAGAAAAGTGTCAGGTGTGATGTGTGATAGAAGAGTTTCAGCTAAAATGAAAGGAAAGGTGTCCAAAACTGTGGTGAGACCAGCGATGTTGTTTGGTCTAGAGACAGTGTCACTGAGGAAAAGACAGGAGGCAGAGCTGGAGGTAGCAGAGATGAAGATGCTGAGGTTCTCTCTGAGAGTGACCAGGAAGGATAGGATCAGGAATGAGTACATCAGAGGGACAGCACATGTTAGAGGTTTTGGAGATAAAGTCAGAGAGGCCAGACTGAGATGGTTTGGACATGTCCAGAGGAGAGATAGTGAATATATTGGTAGAAGGATGCTGAGTTTTGAACTGCCAGGCAGGAGGCCTAGAGGAAGACCAAAGAGGAGGTTTATGGATGTAGTGAAAGAGGACATGAAGGTAGTTGGTGTGAGAGAAGAGGATGCAGAAGACAGGGTTAGATGGAGGCGGTTGATTCGCTGTGGCGACCCCTGAAGGGAAAAGCCAAAAGGAAAAGAAGAAGAAGGTTAGGTTAGGTTAGGTTGGGTTAGGTTAGGTTAGGTTAGGTTAGGTTAGGTTGGGTTAGGTTAGGTTAGTTTGGGTTAGGTTAGGTTAGGTTAGTTTGGGTTAGGTTAGGTTAGGTTGGGTTAGGTTAGGTTAGTTTGGGTTAGGTTAGGTTAGGTTAGTTTTGGTTAGGTTAGGTTAGGTTGGGTTAGGTTAGGTTAGTTTGGGTTAGGTTAGGTTAGGTTAGGTTGGGTTAGGTTAGGTTAGGTTAGGTTGGGTTAGGTTAGGTTAGGTTAGGTTAGTTTGGGTTAGGTTAGGTTAGGTTAGGTTGGTTAGGTTCGGTTAGGTTAGTTTGGGTTAGGTTAGGTTAGGTTAGGTTAGTTTGGGTTCGGTTAGGTTGGGTTAGGTTAGGTTAGGTTAGGTTAGGTTGGGTTAGGTTAGGTTAGGTTAGGTTAGGTTAGGTTGGGTTAGGTTTAGGTTAGTTTGGGTTAGGTTAGGTTAGGTTAGTTTGGGTTAGGTTAGGTTAGGTTGGGTTAGGTTAGGTTAGTTTGGGTTAGGTTAGGTTAGTTTGGGTTAGGTTGGGTTAGGTTAGGTTAGTTTGGGTTAGGTTAGGTTAGGTTAGGTTAGGTTGGGTTAGGTTAGGTTAGGTTAGGTTAGGTTGGGTTAGGTTAGGTTAGGTTAGTTTGGGTTAGGTTAGGTTAGGTTGGGTTAGGTTAGGTTAGGTTAGGTTAGGTTAGGTTAGTTTGGGTTAGGTTAGGTTAGGTTAGGTTAGTTTGGGTTAGGTTAGGTTGGGTTAGGTTAGGTTAGGTTAGGTTGGGTTAGGTTAGGTTAGGTTAGTTTGGGTTAGGTTAGGTTGGGTTAGGTTAGGTTAGGTTAGGTTAGGTTAGGTTGGGTTAGGTTAGTTTGGGTTAGGTTAGGTTAGGTTGGGTTAGTTTGGGTTAGGTTAGGTTAGGTTAGGTTAGGTTGGGTTAGGTTAGGTTAGGTTAGGTTGGGTTAGGTTAGGTTAGTTTGGGTTAGGTTAGGTTAGTTGGGTTAGGTTAGGTTGGGTTAGGTTAGGTTAGTTTGGGTTAGGTTAGGTTAGGTTAGGTTAGGTTGGGTTAGGTTAGGTTAGGTTAGGTTGGGTTAGGTTAGGTTAGGTTAGGTTGGGTTAGGTTAGGTTAGGTTAGGTTAGGTTAGGTTAGGTTGGGTTAGGTTAGGTTAGTTTGGGTTAGGTTAGGTTAGTTTGGGTTAGGTTAGGTTAGGTTGGGTTAGGTTAGGTTAGTTTGGGTTAGGTTAGGTTAGTTTTGGTTTGGTTAGGTTAGGTTGGGTTAGGTTAGGTTAGTTTGGGTTAGGTTAGGTTAGGTTAGGTTGGGTTAGGTTAGGTTAGGTTAGGTTAGTTTGGGTTAGGTTAGGTTAGGTTAGGTTAGGTTAGGTTAGGTTGGGTTAGGTTAGGTTAGGTTAGGTTGGGTTAGGTTAGGTTAGTTTGGGTTAGGTTAGGTTAGTTTGGGTTAGGTTAGGTTAGGTTAGGTTAGGTTAGGTTAGTTTGGGTTAGGTTAGGTTAGGTTAGGTTAGGTTGGGTTAGGTTAGGTTAGTTTGGGTTAGGTTAGGTTAGGTTAGGTTAGGTTAGGTTGGGTTGGTTAGGTTAGTTTGGGTTCGGTTAGGTTAGGTTAGTTTGGGTTAGGTTAGGTTAGGTTGGGTTAGGTTAGGTTAGGTTAGTTTGGGTTAGGTTAGGTTAGGTTGGGTTAGGTTAGGTTAGGTTAGTTTGGGTTAGGTTAGGTTAGGTTAGTTTGGGTTAGGTTAGCTTAGGTTAGGTTGGGTTAGGTTAGGTTAGGTTAGGTTGGGTTAGGTTAGGTTAGGTTAGGTTAGTTTGGGTTAGGTTAGGTTAGGTTAGGTTAGGTTAGGTTAGGTTAGGTTAGGTTAGGTTGGGTTAGGTTAGGTTAGTTTGGGTTAGGTTAGGTTAGGTTAGGTTAGGTTAGGTTGGGTTAGGTTAGGTTAGGTTAGTTTGGGTTAGGTTAGGTTAGGTTAGGTTAGGTTAGGTTAGGTTAGGTTAGGTTAGTTTGGGTTAGGTTAGGTTAGGTTAGTTTGGGTTAGGTTAGGTTAGGTTGGGTTAGGTTAGGTTAGTTTGGGTTAGGTTAGGTTAGGTTGGGTTAGGTTAGGTTAGGTTAGGTTAGGTTGGGTTAGGTTAGGTTAGTTTGGGTTAGGTTAGGTTAGGTTAGTTTGGGTTAGGTTAGGTTAGGTTGGGTTAGGTTAGGTTAGGTTAGTTTGGGTTAGGTTAGGTTGGGTTGGTTAGGTTAGTTTGGGTTAGGTTGGGTTAGGTTAGGTTAGGTTAGGTTGGGTTAGGTTAGGTTAGGTTAGTTTGGGTTAGGTTAGGTTAGGTTAGGTTAGGTTGGGGTTAGGTTAGGTTAGGTTAGGTTGGGTTAGGTTAGGTTAGTTTGGGTTAGGTTAGGTTAGGTTAGGTTAGGTTAGGTTAGGTTAGGTTAGGTTAGGTTAGTTTGGGTTAGGTTAGGTTAGGTTAGGTTAGGTTAGGTTGGGTTAGGTTAGGTTAGTTTGGGTTAGGTTAGGTTAGGTTAGTTTGGGTTAGGTTAGGTTAGGTTGGGTTAGCTTAGGTTAGGTTGGGTTAGGTTAGGTTAGGTTGGGTTAGGTTAGGTTAGGTTAGTTTGGGTTAGGTTAGGTTAGTTTGGGTTAGGTTAGGTTAGGTTAGGTTTGGTTAGTTTGGGTTAGATTAGATTAGATTAGATTAGATTAGATTAGATTAGTTAGGTTAGGTCAGGTTCATTTCGGTTAGGTTCAGTTTGGTTGTGTTTGAGTTAGGCTAGGTGAGTTTAAGTTGAGTTTGGGTTAGAGTTAGGTGAGATTGGTTTGGTTTAGATTGGGTTTGGTTGATTTAGGTTTGGTTAGTTTAGGCTGGTTTAGTTGGTTTAGGCTGGTTTAGGTTAGGGTTTCTGGTTATCAGGAGCTCTTCCAGGGCTCCATGCAGTGACCTGTGGTTCTCCACAGGTAAGCCCATCATAGACAACATCACCGACGCCATCTACGGCAGCAGGAAGACCATCTGTGTGATCAGCCGCTGCTACCTCCAGAGCGAGTGGTGCTCCAGAGAGATCCAGATGGCCAGGTGGGGGCGCTGTTGAGGCAACCCGGACCAGAGCCACCCTAACTGTCCGCTGCCGTTCTCCGTTCTGCTGCTACTGCTGCTAATATATGATTGGACGATCCCTGTTGGGGGCAGGTCTTGACCGTTTGTCCTGTGTGTTGCTGCAGCTTCCGTCTGTTTGACGAGCAGAAGGACGTGTTGATCCTGCTGTTCGTGGAGGACATCCCGGCCCACCAGCTGTCGCCGTACTACCGCATGAGGAGGATGTTGAAGAGGCGGTCCTACCTGAGCTGGGCGCAGGCCGGCGGACACTCCGGGATCTTCTGGCAGAACGTCTGCAGAGCTCTGGAGAACGAAGATGCCGACAACCCCAACATCCTGACGGGACCAGAATGTTGAGACCGCTGAGTCAGCGAAACATGTGGGGCTACAGGAACCAGACTGACCCAAGAACACGAGACTCTGGTTCTGCTTTTGGTTTTGCTTCCTAACTTTAAACTGTTCCAGGACGTGAAACCAAATCCAGGAAGTTCATCTGACAAAAACGAACATCAGGAAGTGCGCTACGTTCCGTGAGTCTCGGATTTTCGTGAGACACAAAAGTGCTTTAAACAGTCTATCAGAGTCACTGTGGGAAAAGGTAATACAGATAGAAGGTGGTTTAATAAACGTGTAAATTACAGTAAATAATAAGTTAAATAGTTTGTCGCGATATTGCGGAATTCGTTAATCACGTGTGGTTTTTGGGATGCATTAACCAGGAGGAACGAATACTGTATATGTATTCATGATCAGAATATTTGAAAACGATCAAATAAATATATATACACACGCATATGAATATATAATCAGATCTGACCAGATTTGATTATATATACTATATATATATCATATATATGTGTATATGTGTTCAAAAAATGACAGACAATATTATTTTGTCAAAATACTCATTAATCAAAGTGTCTTTTTCGGTCTATTTAAGACAAATTCAACAGTTTGAAACGTGAATAAATTCAATTATTATCACATAAAGTGAAGAATTGAAGGTCATCAGGACAAAAAAAGATTTGATTAACTCTTTTATTCTGTTTGCTCACTTTGGGATTTGAAAATCAATAAAAGGAAATTAATATTGAAAGCATTTCTTCACAACTTCTCACATTTCCATATAAAGACACAGAAAGGATTATTCCATACAGGTTGAGTTTAAAGTCTGATTTGTTTGGCTGTAAACTATTTTAATCATTTATAGGGTGACCATTTCATCGATTAATAGTCACATCTGATCGATCTGTGAACGGTTGTGTTCGCTCTCTGCCACCAGGGGGCGACGTCGCGCTTTCATAAAGCACAGGCGCGTCCGCGCATCAAAGCGCGTGCATGTGAGTTGGCCACGAGAGCATCTGTTTCCCCCCCCCACACACACACACACACAGAGACACACACACACACAGACACACACACACACACACACACAGACACACACACACAGACACACACACACACACACACACACAGACACACACACACAGACACACACACACACACACACACACACAGACACACACACACACACACACACACACCCGGTGATGCTGAGGCTCAGACAACAGACGCGGGGCTGCGGAGGAACCGGACGCACCAACGGACTCCGACTCCGGGATCTCGCCGGCACAGAGCTTCCCGGACCGGCCGAACCCGCCACCGGGGCCGGGCCGAACCTCACCCCGTCGGTGTGATTGTCCCCAGAGCCCCCGGGGGGCGGGGGGGACGAAGAGGAGCGGGGGGAGGATGAAGAAGAGCAACCAGAGCAGACGGGTAGGAGCGTTTCCGTCACTCCTTCATCTGACGGTAACACGAACATCCCATAATAATTCTCCCGGTGTGATTAACGTTCAGGCAGCAGATGCGTTCACGGCGCCTCCGTCAGAAACAGGACAGGGAACCTAAAATCAGTGACTGATCACATTTAATCTAGATTTTATTTTAAAATTTATCCGTTTACTTTTTTTTTTTTTTTTTTTCACTATTCATTAAATTTTATTCAATATTTAATATTTTCTATTAATTATCTATTTTTTTTGTTCTTTTAAAACAGAACGGGTGTTGTTCTGTCAGCTGACCGGTGTCGGTTCGGTTGTGACCCAAACAAACAACTTGTTTGTGTTGTGAGCGTTACTATGGAAACTATTTTCTTTACATTCAAAACAAGCATAGAGCTAGTTACGTCAGCTAAATTAGCTACAGCTAAACAAGCTAGCTATGTCAGCTAAAATAAATTAGTTTTATGAGCCAAAGGTCCAGCTAAGATCTTTACATCCTGAATGATTCAAATTTTCAAACTTAATTTAATTTTATATTTATAATTGAATTAAACTTGCTGGACCTGACGTTAACTGACGTTAACTGACGTTAACTGACGTTAACTGACGTTAACTGACGTTAACTGACGTCACTTGAACAAACAGGAAGTCAGTCGTTCTGGTTTTATTTCACACTTTTTTAGCATTATTTCATCTCACCTGGTGGATGCAGGGAGACGCCGAGCATCTGTGGTCACATGACCAGACTGACCTGGACTGACCAATCAGAAGCAGCTTCCAGGCTGGTTTAATGTCGATGATTATAAACTGACCAGCAGGGTTCCTCTGTGACTCTACTGGTCTCTACTGGTCCAGGGGGTCCAGGACTCGACCCAGCTGGCGGTCCAGCAGCCGGAGAAGGTGGGCTGGATCAGGAAGTTCTGCGGCCGGGGGATCTTCAGGGAGCTGTGGAGGAACCGCTACGTGGTTCTGAGAGGAGAGCAGCTCTTCATCTCCGACAAGGAGGTGAGGCCCCGCCCTCATCAGTATCCCTCCCTTTGAGGTTGTCATGACAACACCTCAGCCTCTTGCGGTGTGTTGGACAGGACAGAGGATTGTGGGTAGACTTCTGGTGCGTCTGTTAGCATGTTTAGCACCACAGACACTGGACCCTCCTGATGTGTTTCTCCTCTGAGACCTTTCCAAACATCTGAGTCAGACTCAGGTCATGTGACCTGCGATGTAATGCTGGGGCTTAAAAACGTCCGGCGACACCAGCGGTCCGAGATAAAATTAGATTTTAGCAGAGAGAGAGTTTTATCGGCTTTTCTTCTGCACAGATGAACACCGAGGCTGCTGGCCGAGCAATCGACATGTGAGTGAAGCTCCGCCCCCCGAGCCTGAAGCTAAACACGCCAACACCTGGAACTAAACATGCTAACAGCTGAAGCTAATTAAAACCGACTAAACGGGTCGCAAAACTCATGGTCCAGTACCCGGTGTAGTTTAGTACAGGTGTAGTTTAGTACGGGTGTAGTTTAGTACAGGTGTAGTTTAGTACGGGTGTAGTTTAGTACGGGTGTAGTTTAGTACAGGTTTAGTTTAGTACGGGTGTAGTTTAGTACGGGTGTAGTTTAGTACAGGTGTAGTTTAGTACGGGTGTAGTTTAGTACAGGTGTAGTTTAGTACGGGTGTAGTTTAGTACGGGTGTAGTTTAGTACAGGTGTAGTTTAGTACGGGTGTAGTTTAGTACGGATGTAGTTTAGTACGGGTGTAGTTTAGTACGGATGTAGTTTAGTACGGGTGTAGTTTAGTACGGCTGTAGTTTAGTACGGGTGTAGTTTAGTACGGATGTAGTTTAGTACGGATGTAGTTTAGTACGGATGTAGTTTAGTACGGAAGAAGTATAGTACGGATGTAGTTTAGTACGGGTGTAGTTTAGTACGGATGTAGTTTAGTACGGGTGTAGTTTAGTACGGATGTAGTTTAGTACGGGTGTAGTTTAGTACGGATGTAGTTTAGTACGGATGTAGTTTAGTACGGGTGTAGTTTAGTACGGATGTAGTTTAGTACAGATGTAGTTTAGTACGGGTGTAGTTTAGTACGGATGTAGTTTAGTACGGATGTAGTTTAGTACGGGTGTAGTTTAGTACGGATGTAGTTTAGTACGGGTGTAGTTTAGTACGGATGTAGTTTAGTACGGGTGTAGTTTAGTACGGATGTAGTTTAGTACGGATGTAGTTTAGTACGGATGTAGTTTAGTACGGATGTAGTTTTGATCTGAACTCTTGGATTCGTCTCGTTTTCCTTCTCAGGAACTTTCTGCTCACATGTGAACGTCCTGGGACTGATATCGACAAGCATTAACACGTGACACACACACACACACACACACACACACACACTGCATCAGTTCCGATAAAACAGATGTGAGGCCATCAATAACTCCACACGTGCTTCTGTGTGTAAGTGTGTGTGTGTGTTACATAAATGTCTTTGAGTGGAGCCTGGGTCTGACCTTTAACCCCTGTGTTTCCAGGTGAAGGATGAGCGTCGGGCTCAGGAGGTCTTCCAGCTGCTCGACTTCGAGCGCTCAGAGGAGCTCAGGAAGGCCAAGAGTCGCAGCAAGAAGAACCACAGCCGCTTCACGCTGCTGCGCTGCCGGCGGCCCGGCAACACCGTGAGTACGCCCAGAGGTCACCTGGAGGTCACCTGTGGGGGCAGAGCTAGTGGGGTTAGCAACCAGAGCAGAGCCAGAATGGAGCGATGAAGTTATAAAAACTATTTAAGAAACTGAAGAACCATTTTTAAACAGAATGAAATCTTTCTTCACAGCAGGCACGGTGTTCCCCATCGTATCGCGGTGTGTTACCATGCTAACACGGAAAAGAACATTTACGATGAATTCACAAGTCCAAACAGGGACGAGGTGCTCGTCCTCCACTTCTACATCTTTCCTGTCTTTATCTGCTTTCCTGATGTCCAAACTCACTCATTAGCTTTCTTAGCATACTATTAGCATACCATTAGCATGTTATTAGCATGCTATTGGTCCCAGGCTCGGCTGACTTGAGGAGTCTTCTGAGATGGTGAGTCTTCTGAGCTCAGATCACCCCTCCCTGGTGGGTTCACGCTGTCACGTCATTGGTGGATTTCATCTCGCCTCTCAGGATTGGTGGGTTTGAGTTAGTCCAGTGATTGGCCGAGCAGCCGTGTTATTTTTTCTTCTGGCGAAAGCTCTAATCCTCAGATCCTATTAGTCTGTCAGAGGACGAGTTACAGCAAAATAATCCGTGGACACTTTCACATGTTGGTCTCTCTCTCTCTCTCTCTCTCTCCGTTTTATCACGGCGTGCTGCCATAAAACCTGAATGAGAGATTAAGGGAGTCCGTTTGTAGTTCCCTGAAGTCAGATCCTTCAAATCTTGGGGGCGCTTTTATTTTTCTCATATTTTTTAATGTGAACTTTATTCTCTTTATTGTTCTTCTTCTTCTTCGTCATAGCCGCTTCTTCTACTTTCACGGGTCAAGGGGTTTTTTGTAGCCTACCCCAGCAGACCTACGGGCGAGTGGTTGTTGGTCGTCTTCCTGTTGGAATTAAATGATGTAGGAACCAATGGTGGCCGCGTCAGGTTTCTGTCTGAAAGCATTAACGGACACTAACGCTGAACTCCGAATGTTTTGCTAGTTGATGTTAACTATTGGTGGAGTTAACGATGAAACTTAATGAAATAAGACAGTCATTAAACATAAAGGGGCGTGTCTGACTTTTAATGGCCAGGAAGTGACATCAGCATTACTTTTCCTGGTCAGTCTGAGGGAATAGAACTTCAGTATTTGGAGTAGTAATGACATTTAAATGACCTCCAATAGAGATTATTTACTGGAATAACGAGTGATGAACAATTCAACTTATGAACAATTCAACTTACAAACAACCTTTAGGAACCGATTGTGTTCATAGGTTGAGGACTTCCTGTATCTACTTCATTGACCACTTTGTTCTCTTCTGTAGGTTCCCAACCTCATGTTTCTGGCGGTAAGCCCCGAGGAAAAGGAATCATGGATCAACGCCCTCAATCTGGCGATTATCAGAGCCAAGAACCGCGTTTTAGATGAGGTATGGTGGACTTGCAGGTCAACTGGAGACGGACTTCATTTGTTAAAAGCTCTCCAAAGATGTTAGGAGTCACTCTAAGTGTCTGTCTAGGTCACCATTAAGGAGGACAGTGCCCTGGTTCATCCCACCAGAGACCGGGCAAAGATCCCTCATGGCCGCAGGCTGCCAACCAGGGGGCACCTCCTCGCCGTGGTACCGTCTCTAGAGTCCTTGTGTTCTTACACCATAGTCTCACACAAGCTGTCTTTTTTGACCCCATCCTCTGACCGTCCCCCTTCAGGCTTCCACTTCCTCCCATGGCATGCTGACCCTTGACCTGGTTGCTGAGGAGGATGGTTTCTACCCGGAGTATGACGGCGACTCCCAGGGGTCCTGGGAAAACTGCTTCCAAATTGATGGAGACAAGGGTGGTTCTTTTGGACAGGTCTTCAGATCTACGGGGGTTGGAGTTCGTCAACGAGCCGGTACTGATGTGTCAAAGCTTCGAGTGACCACCAAGGAACCTAAGGTGAAGACCAGCAGTCTGCCTTGGGGAAGCGAGAGGTCCTGGGGTAAACACTCCCCCCTGGAGACTACCAAGGTCCAAAAGGTCCAGCAGGTGCAGGTTTGGAAACTTTGACAAAGGAGGGTTTGGCAAGACCCAAGCCATACTGTCCTGTAACTTTCAGGCCTCGCAGCTAAACCTGTCCTGACCTAAATCTATTGTTTCTTAGGCCCTTCAGGCTCAGTCTCGAACACCACAACCAGGAAAAAGGTTCAGCATGCAGGGCCGGAGTCGCTGTGCCTCCATGGATGAAGTTCTGTCCTCCAGGTACGCCAGCACCTAATTGAGCAACATCGTGTCATAACTTCTCCTCACCCAAATGCCACTTGCCACTTCCTGCTTCCCATCTTCAGACCAGCAATGATTCGCTCTGAATTGCGCTCCGCTCTGCGTCGTAACCTGACCGAAGAGGAGTCAGGAGGCGGGGCTTCGGTCCAGCCAGTTGGCCAGCTGCAGAGCTTGATCGCCCAGAGGATGCAGCGAGCTCAGGAGCTGCTGGAGGAGATGAGGCTGCAGGTCAGATGGTGTTCAACTGTCACATGATATGAGAGGCCAAATTAAATGAGTAAACATCACAAAAGCTTCATTTTCAACCTTTTCTTTGATTGGCAGGAGCTGCAAAAGGCCAAGGCAGAGCGAGAACGAGGAGGCAGCTCCCCTTATCTGAAGGGCATTGACTCCCCTCACCTCCACCACCTCAGGGGCTCCGACTCGCCTCACGCCAGGTCGGTACCATCAACCTGACAAAGACTGGACCTGAGTCTAAGTAGAGAATGGGTCTCTGCAGAGACCAGGTCTTTGTGGAGATCAGGTCTTTGTAAAGACTATGTCTTTCTAGAGACCAGGTCCTTGTAGAAACCAAGTCCTTGTAGAGACCAGGTCCTTGAAGAGAACAGGTCTTTTTAGGGTACAGGTCTCTGTAGAGAACAGGTCTTTGTAAAGACTAGGTCCTTGTAGAGACCAGGTCCTTGTAGAAACCAAGTCCTTGTAGAGACCAGGTCCTTGTAGAGACCAGGTCCTTGTAGAGACCATGTCCTTGTAGAGAACAGGACTTTGTAGAGAACAGATCTTTGCAGAGACCAGGTCTTTTCCTACCAAAGCACATTATTGGGTCTGACTTTGACAAATCAACATGAAAACCAGGGCTTGTCTGACTGAGATCAGTAAAGATGGAACCTTTAGAGGAACTGTAGAACCAAACTAGCCTTGTCCTCTTTAGCAGGTCATCTGGATCTCCGAGGAGCAGGAGCAGCGACTCTCCTCGTCACCGTGGCAAAGACTCACCTCGCCTGAGAGGACGAGAGTCGCCTCGATCCAAAGCTAAGAGGAATCGCTCAAAGGCGACCGACTCCCCCCGGTCCAGAGGATCCCATTCACCTGCCGCTAAAGCCAACGACAGTCCTAGACAAAAGGATTCAAGTCACCTGACTGCAGCCGAGCCCCCTCAGATGAAGACCTTCGATCCAGGAAGTTCCCCAAAACTCAAGGGATCGACCTCTTTTCCGAACAAGGAGGATGATTCTGTCCAGAAGTCACCTGAAACCTCTCGTCATGGATCCGACTCTTCTCAGGTTATGGGATGTGATTCCGGCCAAATCAGTGAAGTGGGCTCACCTTGTCCAGGTAGCAGCAAGGAGTCACCCAGTCAAGACTCCCCCAGTCCTTCTGGATCCTTCGAGTGTTCAATGCCAAAAAGTCCAGACAAGACCCACTTGTCTCCACCGCCGCCCTCCTCGCCTCCTTCCCTGCTGTCCGAGGAGGACATGGAGGTGGTAAGCCGGCGCGCCGAGGCTGAGCGCCTGCTGGAGGAGGCCGTATCATCATGGAAGGAAGCCCAGGAGGTCCTCCAGGAAGTCAAGGAGCTCCAGAGCCAGACACTCCGACGGCAGCGCAGGAGGACTTACGAAAAGATGACGCCAGCGGAAGCCGCGTTGCCCACGACTACCGCGGGAGTAGATGAAGACGACACGCCCACCTCGCCAACATCACCTGAGGAGGAAGAGGAGGAGGAGGAGGAGTCCGAAACGCCTTGAAGACAACTTAATTACTTGTCTTCACCTTGACGTCCAGAGGTGCTTGGACGCAGCGGAACACCCCCGTCCATGACGGACGATTTTGCAGCCAGCGATTCAGTTCTTCCCCGGAGGTTCGACGCCTTTCGTCCTCCACAGCGCACTAAACCCACTCCTGCTGCTCGTTGTGAAGATGCCACGTAAATTTGCGTCAACGTGTTTTAACGGAGAGCCACGCCCTTTGGCGTTCTCTACTGATGCTGCAACGGCGCGAGATGCCTCCCCCCAGGTGCGTCTTCCCCCGTCCAGTTTTGAAAGCAATATTTGAAAAGGACAAATTGTCATTTGAAGACAATTTTTTTCCAAGCAAAGATGTCAATGTTTATACAATTTTTTCAATCTGACAAAAGCACAACGGCACTAAGGAACGCGAAGGTTCCTACGGGGACAGGGGGCGGGGCTTTTTAAACTATAGTCCACTCAAACTTACTTTTAATCATCTATTCATTTGCTTCTCGGTGTTTATTCTGTTTTCTTGCATGACGTTTGTAAATTGTACATCCCGGATTGAGTCCGAGCGTCCTCCTCTGATGTTCTTCCAGTTCCCTGTTGGTTCCAGCAGGTTGATGAAGATGATGAAGCTACAATAAAAATCAGGGAGTTCCAGGTTCTACCAGCAATAAATAAAAATAAACTGTGGGTTCTTTTAGACCAATGCTGCTCAGCCCAGGAATTATTCACGTGAAAGTAGTGGAGATGTAGCATTAGCATTTTAGCATGTTAGCACAGGTTCTGTCTGCCTGACAGGGTCTCCAATCAGGTAAAAGACACACGCTGGACTCGCCTCTAAGGCTGATGGTCGCCTCAGAGCTGCGTTCTACCAAACAAAACACTGATGTTCAGGAAATCTACATCTAAACTTAATTTTCAATCACAAACATCAAACTGAATTAGAGGAAATACTTTCTGCACATCAAAATGTATTTTCTCTGTTAAAATATAAATTTTATTTCAAACATTTTGTGTGGTTTTTTTGGAAATGTGGGTAAAATGAGGAGTTTTTGATGCATCAGCTGATCGGTGAACTGATAATTACATGTTTTGTTCTGTAAAAAAATTCACATTATTTCTCTGAGTTTCTGCAGTCGCTGTTTTAATGTTTTCATTTTTAGTGTTTTTGCACATTTGTCAGGATTATCCTGATAACGTCGGTGATGAAGAAGAAATGCTTGAATATTACAGAGTTTTTGTGACGTAAATGATGTTGGTGAAAATAATGGATCTAAACCCATGATTCCAAAATGCTGGTTCGCTGGAAATGTTTTAAGTAAATTAAATTTCAGAATTAGTGAATTAAAACAAGGTGGAATCAATTTGGAGCATTTTTTAAAATTGATGTTTACATAATTTTACAGCCTCTCAATGTTTATGGAATCATGGTTTTTGAGCTTTTGTTTTAATTTATGCACATTTATCTTCCGTGACCAGAATCCACTGTATTTAACACTCCTGGTCAACATATAGAAAGAAGTTATGTTGAATGTTTTATTTATTTCTCACTGAATTTATTTAAAGAACATTTATTTCTTGATGTTGTTCAATGATGTTGTGTGATTTTCTGCATACAGAAATGCATTGTGGGTAAATGGAGCCAAAAAACATGAAATTTGATCATTCAGATCTTTTTTTTTTTTCACATAAAAATAAAAATGAAAGTTAAAATATTTCAGCTTCTGTTTAATGGATTTATTCTGTCCTGAGAAACGTAAAAAGTGAGTGAGTAGTTTTAAATTTTTCATATATTTTTTAATTTTTGCTTCAGTCCTGCATCATATTTAATCACATTTTCCTATTTGATTTTGTCTAAAATTCAGGAAATTTTACCTGTATTTCAATTTTTTAATTCAATTTAATAGATTAATTAAAATTTTAAATTATTATTACTACTACTATAATAATTAGTATTATAATTAGTAGTATATTATTATTATTATTATTATTATTGTTGTTGTTGTTGTTGTTGTTGTGTTTATCATTATTTTGTTATTATTACACAACAGTGACTCGTCACACGGTCGTGTTTGATTCTCACACTTCCTGGTTGTGATCACGTGACCCGGACAGCTGGAACGCGGAGCAGATGTAGGTCACCGCGAACAGATCTCTGCGTGACACAACCCCACCTCCACGCAACGCGGGGCTGTGGACGCATGAGCGCGTGGGGCGTTCACGCATGCCTGAGCATCTGTTAATGACTCATCAGCTCTACACACACACACACACACACACACACACACACACACACACACACAGGTCCAGGAGGGAACTTGTGTGTGTTTACTTGAGCTAACCCAGCTAATGCAGCTAATGTTAGCATGCTAGCATTAAATCTGATGTTTATTAAACTTGATTGTTTTATTTTATTCCAGAACTAAATGACCCAGTGCATTCTGGTCCGTCTGAGATCCGGGACCAGAATGCACTGGGAGGAAACCAGTGGAGGAGGGTTCAATCAATTATTTACTGTGTGTGTGTGTGTGTGTGTGTGTGTGTGTGTGTGTGTGTGTGTGTGTGTTCACACTCGTTTGATGTGTTTCAGTTAATCCATCTCTTATTGAACGCTCAGCGCTCTGCCGGGTTTCAGCTCACGGATCTGGTTCAGGTTTAGGTTCTGGTTCTAATCCTGGATCTGGTTCTAGATCTGCTTCTGGTTGTGGTTCTAGTTCTGGTTCTGGTTCTGCAGCGGTGTGAACGGGTCACCGCTCTGGTCCAGATGAACAACGTCAGAATCAGGAGTGTGACGGTTGCTGGGGGAGGGGCTCGTGAGTCAGAGCCCCCCAGCGTTTGTGCAGAGCCCCGACCTCCTTCCTCTCCTCCTCTCCTCTCCTCCTCTCCTCTCCTCCTCTCCTCTCCTCCTCTCCTCCTTCCTCTCCTCCTTCCTCTCCTCCTCTCCTCCTCTCCTCTCCTCCTCTCCTCTCCTCCTCTCATCCTTCCTCTCCTCCTCTCCTCCTCTCCTCCTTCCTCTCCTCCTTCCTCTCCTCCTCTCCTCTCCTCCTTCCTCTCCTCCTCTCCTCTCCTCCTCTCCTCCTTCCTCTCCTCCTCTCCTCTCCTCCTCTCCTCTCCTCCTCTCCTCTCCTCCTCTCCTCCTTCCTCTCCTCCTCTCCTCTCCTCCTTCCTCTCCTCCTCTCCTCTCCTCCTCTCCTCCTTCCTCTCCTCCTCTCCTCTCCTCCTCTCCTCTCCTCCTCTCCTCTCCTCCTCTCCTCCTTCCTCTCCTCCTCTCCTCTCCTCTCCTCCTCTCATCCTTCCTCTCCTCCTCTCCTCCTTCCTCTCCTCCTCTCCTCTCCTCCTCTCCTCCTTCCTCTCCTCCTCTCCTCTCCTCCTCTCCTCCTTCCTCTCCTCCTCTCCTCCTCCTCTCCTCCTTCCTCTCCTCCTTCCTCTCCTCCTCTCCTCCTCTCCTCCTCTCCTCCTCTCCTCTCCTCCTCTCCTCTCCTCCTCTCCTCCTTCCTCTCCTCCTCTCCTCCTTCCTCTCCTCCTTCCTCTCTTCCTCTCCTCTCATGTTTTTCTGAATGAACGAGTCTGAAGGACGACAACATTTCTGATGGCCTCCTGCTGCTGAGTCACATGACACAAACACACAGTCAAACATCACATGACCAAACTCACTGCTGGAGACGTCCAATCAGCTCCAGCCAATCCCATTTAGTCAGTCAGTAACAGTCAGTAACAGTCAGTGACAGTCAGTAACAGTCAGTAACAGTCAGTGACAGTCAGTAACAGTCAGTAACAGTCAGTAACAGTCAGTGACAGTCAGTGACAGTCAGTGACAGTCAGTAACAGTTAGTAACAGTCAGTAACAGTCAGTAACAGTCAGTAACAGTCAGTAACAGTCGGTAACAGTCAGTAACAGTCGGTAACAGTCAGTAACAGTCAGTAACAGTCAGTAACAGTCAGTAACAGTCGGTAACAGTCAGTAACAGTCAGTAACAGTCAGTAACAGTCAGTAACAGTCAGTAACAGTCAGTGACAGTCAGTAACAGTCAGTAACAGTCGGTAACAGTCAGTAACAGTCAGTAACAGTCAGTAACAGTCGGTAACAGTCAGTAACAGTCAGTGACAGTCAGTAACAGTCAGTAACAGTCAGTAACAGTCAGTAACAGTCAGTAACAGTCGGTAACAGTCAGTAACAGTCAGTAACAGTCGGTAACAGTCAGTAACAGTCAGTAACAGTCAGTAACAGTCGGTAACAGTCGGTAACAGTCAGTAACAGTCAGTAACAGTCGGTAACAGTCAGTAACAGTCGGTAACAGTCAGTAACAGTCGGTAACAGTCAGTAACAGTCGGTAACAGTCGGTAACAGTCGGTAACAGTCAGTAACAGTCAGTAACAGTCAGTAACAGTCAGTAACAGTCGGTAACAGTCGGTAACAGTCGGTAACAGTCAGTAACAGTCTGTAACAGTCAGTAACAGTCAGTAACAGTCAGTAACAGTCAGTAACAGTCGGTAACAGTCAGTAACAGTCGGTAACAGTGAGCAGCATTATTTACACACAGCCTGATTTTTTTGGGGAGGTGGAGCCCATCCATCAAAAAGGGGCGTGTCCCTGACAATCACAGCTTAAGGACGTGTCCAATCAGAGCAGCTGGAGTAACGGCGGGAAAATCCCCAGGGAGGCTGTGTGTGTGTGTGTGTGTGTGTGTGTGTGTGTGTGTGTGTGTGTGTGTGTGTGTGTGTGTGTGTGTGTGTGTGTGTGGTGGGTCTCAGGTGTTTATGTCCATTAAAGGATAATTCAGCGGTTTATTCTGGTGGGGTCGGAGGTCAAACGACGGATCGTCTCTTTAATTCGTGACATTTAAATGATTTTTTTTTTTTCATCAGTTCTTGTTTTGTCAGCATCATTTCATTGTAAATCTTTAAACGATTTAAATGATTTGAATTTATTTAAATGGCTTTAACACCATAGTTGAATTTATGACGTTTCAAATTCGTACTGAACGTTTTTCTCTTTATTACAGAGAAGAAGGAAGAAAGACGTTTGAACGGTTTGGTTAGATCGACCGGGCGACAGCGGCCCCTGCAGGAACGTTTTACGCTTTCTCCTCTCCAGCAGATGCGTTTAATGTTTTATTGATGTTTATCAGCAGATGGAAGGTCTGTGCAGCCCCGTTGCATTATGGGTCATGGTTTTGTTTGTTTTTAGGGTTCTCTCTCTCTCTCTTTCGCACTGCCTCCCCTGTCATCATTCATTTTATACTAATGATTAAAAATAGAAATAAATATTTTAACTGATATTTTAACTGATCTGTGCTATAAATGCAATGTCAGTCTAATTAAAACCATTTTAATTATTTTTTTAATCATCCAAATCGCTATATTTTTGTGTATTTCCCGTTCAATTACAGCGGAGGGAGCTGCCGCGCGTCACATTTTGCCGCGCGTCACATTTTGCCGCGCGTCACATTTTGCCGCGCGTCAGATAACAAACCCCCGCAAACTGTATTGAGCGCGTGCCTTTAGCTTCCTCGGTGAATGCTACCGACGTAACGCCTGATTAAAATGTTTCCATACATTCTGGACGTTTTTCTTTCGTGTTCTTATTTTCTAAATAATGGTTTAATGTATTTCTCGGACGTTTATCTCTTATTTAGAGTTAGTATCTGACGTAAAGCCGCACTGAGGAGACGTCAGGTGACGCAGGCAGTACTTCTACCTCCCTGAGGAGGGCGAGCGTGAGCTCGGTTCATTCTTCTTCGGTGGTTTCTCTTCTTCTACGTAGTCAGGTGAGATTTAAACTTCTAAATCGGCCTTTAAATGAAAACGTGAATCAATAAATAAGGGAACGGGGCGCATTAGAAGCTTCTGGATGACGTCACTGCTCACTGAAGGCAGGTCGGGTCAGTTCGGTGAGCTAGCCTAGCTTAGTTTGGTCAATTAAACAACATTTAATGAATGACACGTCAACATGTTGATGACACCAAACTGCAGAACTTGTTAAGATTTGTTGAATAATTCAGACTAAATCTGATCTCATCTGACCTTAGAGCTCACAAACTGGATAAATGTCACCCCCTGAGAACTAAAGATGAGGACTCTAACGCCAAAGGAGAGCCGTGTGGACTCCATTTACCACTAAAGGTAGGAGCAGTGTGTGCGCATGCGCAGTGTTGCTGGGGCACTTCTGACTGGAACACCCGCCGTGGTGTATGTATAGTATAATAATACATATATATATATATATATATATATATATATATATATATGTGTGTGTGTGTGTGTGTGTATATATATATATTTTCTCAATCAGTTGAGAAAATATAATTTCTGCTGGATCTTGTGTATCTAGTTTGAGGAGCTGCTGCTATGGTGTATTTGGGTCTGAAAATCATTCCTATAACCTGTATGCATATATATATATATATATACTTATGTTTTTTACATTCTATAAACATATTTGAATGTACTTTACGGTGCTGCTGGTTGTTGGTTCACATGAAGCCTGTGGAGGATCGTTGTTGGATTAATGATGGTTGTAGTTTCCTGATTCAGACAAATGTTAACTACATTTATTTAGTCGGTTGTTGTCAAACCTACATTTTTTAAAGTAGTTCAGCTCAGTTTTATACACACAAGCACATGTATGTGTGTGGAACGTGGGCCCTGCACCATGTCTTACTGGTTCTGAATGATGTTTTTAGGAGTTTTAGCGCCACCTAGTGCTGGCTTCTAGCCTTCATGTTCATGATTTCTTTGACTTCAACAAAACCAAACAGTCTCTTTTGAAATCATTTTACTTCAAAACCCCTCGACGTTTTCGTTACACCACAAATTCAAACACAGTTTTTCCTCACAGACAGAAGGAAGGAGGGAAGTAAAGACGTGGGTCACTACCACCTGTGGAAACACCCGGAAATCAGTTCAAAACAATAAAAACACACCTGAAACCGAGCCCAGCGTCTATTTACAATATTGCCTTAAAACCCAGAGTTTAATCTGACCTTAGGTCTGACAGACGTGACCTTTGACCTTTACATTCTTAAAAACGACATTGAACCTCACAAAGACGTGACTCAGCTAAATGTTTGTAGGTCGCTCACCTGTAACCGACCCCACCCCTCACTTCCTGTAAACTACAACCACCCCGCCAAAGCCGACGACCAATCAGACGCCCCGTGTTCAGGAAAGTCGTTTTTAAGAGTGTAAAACACACAAAATCCAAAGTCACGGCGGTTTAACCAATTAAACGCCAACAAACCCGACTCGTTAGTTTTTTCCACTCCGTCGTTTGTTTATCATCTTGTTCACTTCCTGTCCGGTCGGGTTTGGTTAGGTTTAATGGAGGAAGTAACGAGTTAACGCAGAGCAGCAACACCTGAAGGAGGTGTGAGAAGCGTGTCCTGCTTCAGGCTCCGCCTCCACCATAACGCTGCATTTAGGGGAAGTTGGATATAAACATTTAGCATCTGTTCAATTTAAATATCACTAGAAAACAACAAAAACAGGACATTATGTGATCTAATTCTACATGAAAGCATCGTTTTAAACCAATCATAAGCTGAGTTTCCTGTAGGAGGCGGAGCCTGAACTTTGACACAAGCGTTTTCACTTTCACATCAAACAATATAAAAACTAACTGCTGCAGTTTAGGGACAAAAAAACCTGATTGGAAACAAACACATCACAGCTAACGTATCCTCCCACCCGCCCCCACCGCCCCCGGGAGAAGCCCTACAACAAATCAAACACACACTGGGAACATCATCATCGTCATCTCTACAGCAGGTGTGACGGGGCAGTCATGTGATCACTACGCATCAGTTCACTGGAACTAAAGGGTTAAAACGTGACGATCGTCCCTGATTGGCTGGTACCAAGTCCTGAAGGGGGCGCTCTCCTCTCTGGTCAGAGTCCAGATATGGCTGCGGGTTCTGATCCTGTCCGACTCCTGGGACGATTTGATTGGATGTTGCTGATGACCCGCCTCCTGCTGGTGAAGCCTCATGGGAGTTGTGGTTTACACTCTGAGATGTTCATCTGAAGCTCCGCCCTGATTTTGAAACCCCGCCCCTGGACTCCAGGTTTTCAGGAATGAGGCGAACCTCCTAATTTGACGGTGACCGTGGCGACTCTTGTGGGCGGAGCCTAACGGAAGCCCGATACATTATTTGGATTTAAAAAAAAGTTTTTCCGAATTAACGCGAAATATTTGGAAACGAGCTGTTTCAAAAAACATTTTTTTAAACGTTTGAATGCATCGGGCTTCCGTAGATCCATTAACACCAGGTACCAGGAAGCAGGTCTGGGTCTTGATTGGAGGAGGGGTTCCCCGCCGTGGAGACGGCGGCGTAAGACGCGGATGAGGATCAGATTTAAAGGGAACCATGTTGAACGTCCAGCAGATGAAGTTCTGATAAAATCTGATTTCTTATCTAAAAATAAAGACGTGATTCTATTCAACGGAAACTATCTCGGGTCACACGTTCCCGACGCGGCGTCCATCCGGTCGGATCCGGGGGGGCGAGCCCAAACCGGACGGGACGGGGGGTGGACGCGCTAGTCGTCTTCGTCGTCATCATCCTCCTCACCTTCGTCGTCCACGTCTCTCTTCCTCTTCTGTCCCTGAACGCCGGCAGCTTCCTCTGCAGACACCACCGACCAATCAGAGCAGGCCAACAGGATGGTGACAGACATCCCATGATGCTCTACTCACCTTCCTCTTCCTCCTCTGCATAGTCATCCTCATCCTCATCATCCTCCTGAGGAGAAGAGTTTGTCAGTCGATGCTTTCAAGGTTTCAAAAGGTTAAAAAACACAGCTAGCTTCTGATTGGACGACACTAAGGGCGCTCTACAATGACTGGCCACATCTACGTCACATGACCAGGCTGACCACCATCAGACCACCTCTGAACCCTAACCCTAAGTCCAACCTAACCTTAAGCCTAAACTTAACCCTAACCTTAAACCTAACCTTAACCCTAACTCTAACCTAAACCTAACCTTAACCCTAACTCTAACCTAAACCTAACCTTAACCCTAACTCTAACCTAAACCTAACCTTAACTCTAACCTTAACCTAACCTTAACTCTAACTAAACCTAACCTTAACCCTAACTCTAACCTAAACCTAACCTTAACTCCAACTAACTCTAACCTAAACCTAACCTTAACTCTAACCTTAACCTAACCTTAACTCTAACTAAACCTAACCTTAACCCTAACTCTAACCTAAACCTAACCTTAACTCTACCCTTACCTTAACCCTAACTTTAACCTAAACTTAACCTTAACTCTAACCTTAACCTAACTTTAACCATAACTCAAACCTAACCTTAACCATAACTCTAACCTAAACCTAACCTTAACTCTAACCCTAACCTTAACCCTAACTCTAACCTAAACCTAACCTCAACTCTAACCTTAACCTAACCTTAACTCTAACTAACCCTATCCTTAAACCTAACTCTAACCTAAACCTAACCTTAACTCTAACCTAAACCTAACCTTAACCCTAACTAACTAACCCTAACCCTAACTAACCCTAACCTAAACCCAACCTTAACTCCAACCCCAACCTTAACCCTAACTCTAACCTAAACTTAACCTTAACTCTAACCTTAACCTAACCTTAACTCTAACTAAACCTAACCTTAACCCTAACTCTAACCTAAACCTAACCTTAACCCTAACTCTAACCTAAACCTAACCTTAACTCTAACCTTAACCTAACCTTAACTCTAACTAACCCTATCCTTAAACCTAACTCTAACCTAAACCTAACCTTAACTCTAACCCTAACCTAAACCCAACCTTAACTCTAACCCTAAGCTTAACCCTAACTCTAACCTAAACTTAACTCTATCCTAAACCTAACCTTAACCCTAACGCGAACTAACCCTAACCTTAACCTGAACTTAAACCTAATCTTAACCCTAACTCTAACCTAAACCTAACCTTAACTCTCACCTAAACCTAACCTTAACTCTCACCTAAACCTAACCTTAGCCCTAACTCTAACCTAAACCTAACCTTAACCCTAACTCTAACCTAAACCTAACCTTAACCCTAACCTAAACCTAACCTTAACCCTAAACTTGACCTAACCCAAACCCCATCCTTAATCTTGACTCTAACCTAAACCTAACCCTAACATTAATATGAGCCCAAAACGTAACCCTGAATCTAAGCTACCTTAAACCTAAACTTACCCTAACCTTAAACTCTGACCTTAACCCTAATCTTAACTGTAACTTTAAACTTAACATTAACCTTAACCCTAACTCCAACTTAACCGTAAACGTAACCCTAAAATTAATCCTAAACTTAACCTTAAAGTGACCCCAAAATGTAACCATAACTTAATCCTAACCTTGAACCTAACCTTAACAGTTCAGAAAATCAGAAAACAAAACAGAAACCGACGCCTACTTCCTGTCCACCAACACTTGTCAGAGGCGGCCATGTTGGGGCGGAGCCTGGTTAGGAACACGGTCACACTGACTTCACCCTGAGGCCGACCCACCAGTCCGGCTCAGACCAGAACCGGAACCACTGACTGTAAACTGAACACCTGTGTCAGACTGAGCCCAGGTGCATTGTGGGAAGGTCCCTCTGAGCCGGTTGTGGATCGACCTGCAGGCCGGCGCCTCAGCTGCCCACCTGCTCGCCCCGGCTCACTTGAAACCCCAGCCCCACCTCTCCTCCCTCGGAGCCTTCGTCGTCCTCCTCCTCGTCGTCCTCCTCGTCGTAGTCGCCGGTCGGCCCCGCCCCGTCCTCGCCGTCCTCATCTGGAAACACAAACAGACATCGATCAGATGCCGCTGGGCGGCCGCCGCCCCCGCCCCTGAACACGCCCCCCACCTTCGTCGTCGGCCTCGGAGTCGGGGGCCTCGTTGTACTCCTGGTCGAAGCCGTCCAGGTAGGTGACCTGGGGCAGCAGCTCGAACACGCTCTCCCGGTAGTCCTCCAGCGACGTGATCTCACAGTTGAACAGGTCCAGGCTCTGCAGGCTCTTCAGGTTTTGCTGCGGCGGGGGAGATGTTAGCGTTAGCGGCTAGCGTGCTACGAGCGGACGCAGCGGACGGCGAGCGCTCACCAGCGCCTCCACGTTGCTCAGCTCCTTGATCTTGTTCCCGCTCAGGTTGAGGTAGGTCAGGTTGGGGCATTTCTCCGACAGCGTCTCCAGGGAGCCCGACAGGTTGTTGTCGCTCAGCTCCAGCTGGGGGGGCAGGAGACAGGGTCAGGAACAGGCCACGCCCCCTCCACCACAGGCCACAGGACGCTAACTTTTATGTGACCACTGCTGTTAGCAGAGGATGTTAGCAGCTGCTCTTTGTGGTCTGTATTCCCTGACGATGATGATGGTGATGGTGATGATGATGGTGACTGGGCGTGCGAGACGATGACATTACGTTTGAGGGCGGGTCCTGCTGCATACCAGTGTGTGTGTTGGTGTGTGTGTGTGTGTGAACCTTGCGTAGCTTGGGCAGGGGGGGCAGCTTAGCCAGCGAGCTCAGCCCCACGTTGACCATGCTGAGGAACTCCAGGCCGGTGAAGTCGTCGGTCAGACCCTCCACCTCGCCGTCCGCTGAGCGGCTGTTGTCCACCACCAGCTCCACCACCTGACGGAGACACGACCCGTCGTCATGACGACCAGCGTAATCACGCCAAGGAGCTGCTGGTTAATTCACATGTGCTGCATTAGTCGTTAGCAACCGTTAGCCACGTCAGATGTCAGAGTCTAACAAGTTTGGTTACTCTTTGGCGCCACCAGCTGGTGATCTGTGGAGGCCACACCCCCAACACGCCCCTTTCAGCGCTCCCCCCCACCCCCACCCCACCACGCCCTGTTCAGGTGAGCCCTGAGGGAGAAGCTTCATCCTGACGTTTCCTGTTGAAGTGAAAAAACCAACAAACAACATTTTATTTAAATAATCAGAAGTCAACTCTGATTGGACGAAAACGACATGATGACGTCACAGTCAGCTCTAGAACACACCAGAGTCTAATCTGGATCAGGTGATCCAGAATATTCAAAATGATAGGATCTGTGTGTGTGTGTGTGTGTGTGTGTGTGTGTGTGTGTGTGTGTGTGATGAGGGGGGGTCGTCTAAGCCGACACACACACCATCTGCCGACAGGCCCGATTCATAAAACATGACACCAGCAGAGTGAATTAAACACGAGTGTGTGTTCTTCAGCAGTGTGTTATATAACACACACACACACACACACACACACACACACACACACACACACACACACACACACACACACACACACACACACACACACACACACAGCTGTTCTCCAGACAGAATCCGGATCCACACCGTGTTCAGATCTGGATTCATGACGGTGTATCTGTCGGGTTCTGTTTAGCATTACGTTACTGTAATCCCGTTACTTTTTGATTCCGTGGAGTAACGCCTTTCTACTCTATCCTGTTATTGTAATCCCGTTTCACGCAGCCGTTCCGGGTCTTTTATTTATTTTTTTTAAATAGATTTGAGTTTATGTCGCGTCTGAACGCGGCGCTAATCCGCTTGGAGTAACGCTAAGTCGGTAACGCGTTACTCCAAACGTCTGTGAACGACCTCGGTGCTCGCGGCCGCGAGGTAGCCGTGAAGAAACCGCGAAAAAACCGCGAGAGATTCGACCAAAAACTCGATCTAACCGTTTATATGTAACCAGACGTCGAGTTTAAACCGGATTACAATGTCCGCTGCTTGTTGTTGTTGTTGTTGTTTACACGCAGTGTTTTTCCGGGATGAGCTCGCGCGCAGCTCGCGCCACTCAGCGGCTGTAAAGACGGATAACCCGCATCTTTCCCGGCATTAACGGCGGCTTCTGCCGGTAACCCCCCCTCCACCCCCACCGGCTCGTTAAAAGTTAACACCGGACTCCGTTTTGCGCGTGAAGCCGTTTTAAATAAAGATTAGTCGGTCGCGCGTGACGTAACGAGCTGGCTCGCGCCACTCAAACGTATGGAATCGGTAATGGAGTCGTAATAACGGCGGTGTGGGGGGTATTCGGTGTCCTACTATGGGCGAGGGGGGGGAGATGCTCACACATCCGTCTCCCGGTGAACCGGATCGATAGGACCGTCCCGGTGCTGCCGGTCAGCCGGGGTGAGGAGCCCCGGCTCCGGTCCGTCATCGCCTCCTCCCCCCCCCGGGCGGATCGAACCGTAACACGGGGGCTTACCTCCGCCGGGCTCCGGTTCCGCAGCTCCAGCGAGATCCTCTTCTTCATGGCCATCTCCAGGGCGTCCTGTGGCGGGTGAACGGCGGCCGGTCGGCGGTGCAGAAACTCCCGGGGATCAGAGCCGTCGCTGCTCTCCTCTGATGGCCGCGCTTTGCCTACTGATCCTCCATGATACCTCGCTCCCTGCCCCCTCTCGCTAAGGCCCGCCTCCCACCGCGCGGGATTGGCTTAGACAGCCTCCGCCGCCGCTGATTGGAGGAAACGCACGTCACTCATCCCTGATCGGCCATAATCCCCGAGCCGAGCAGTAATGACCCCGAAGACGGTCCGTGAACGCACCGCGGGAGCGACCTCTGTCAGAAACCAACTAACTAGTGGTTTTATAGAAATGTAGTAAATAAAATAAGTAAAATAAACGTGTCTGACGTAACTAACGCGCGTTCAGAGGGAGTGTAAACTGGAGGCGGGTTTAGGAGCGGCACCTCCCACTTTGACTGCCATGATGGTTATAAGTTTATCCACAGGTGACATTAAAGGTGTGTAATAAATAATATGCGTCACGTGACCAGCAGCTGTTCAAAACAAACCGTCATCAACTGTGGCCCAAAAGGTCAAAGGGTGAAGTTTCAATGTCAACTAAGTGCTGTGGTCAAGGGGCGGAGCTTCCTTCCTATGAGGTAATTTCACTAAAACATTAAATTCCTGAAGGTTTTAAATGATTTTATCTCAGATTTTTGATCATTTTGCACCAGCTGTTACAGGTCAAAAGCTGACCTTTAACCTCACCAGCTCCCCTGTGCCCCTGAACGCATCGTGAGCGAAAGCATTAAAAACACAAAAATGTTATTCAATAAAAACCAAAAAAAAAAAAACGTTTGTATTTCAGAAAACAAACGCAGACATCATCATCATCACCACGAAGCATTCAGGTACAGTTAGAAAAATACATCTTTATATGTACATAGAAAAGGATTGGCTTTGCTGAGTGTGTAAAAAAATAACTCAGTACATCAGTGATCAGGGGGCGGGGGTCAGCTGATACCCAGTGATCAATAAGACGATCGGATGCAACAGAACCAGAACACGTTATTAAAAGTTTCCATGGTGACGAGTCTGGGAAGCGGGACTCGTTCTAAACCTGAAACGAAACAAACAGATATACAACAATAACAACAAAGTAGGCGTCTCGGAGCGCGTTGTGGTAGTGTCCAAACACCCCCCCCCATCCAGAACCAGACATGAGCCGGTCCGAACCATGGGGGGTCACGTGGTTCCTTATGGATCGTCAGAAGGGTTTCAGCTAACGGGGTAAATGCTGAGTCATGTTTCGGGTCCGGCAGGAACCCAGGAACGTCTGTCTTCTAAGCCCCTCCCCCTCCTCCGCTGATGGGCGGGGCTCCTCGACTGTCGTGTTGTTTTGATTCGCTGGCTTCGGGCATTCTGGGCGTTTCCTGGACTAAGCTCCTCCCTCGTGACCTGTGACTCCTCATCTCCCCCTCAGACACACGTCCTCCCCCCCTCCGTTAGGAGCTGACCTCCGCCGTCTCTCCCCCCGCCTCCACCAGCGTCACCTGACCCTCCTCGCCCTCCATGATGATGCCCCCCTCCTGCAGCACCACCATCTCCCCCTCCTCCTCCACCATGCTGGACGCCGCCTCCTCCTCCTCGTCCTCCTCCCCGCCCACCACCTCCTCTGGGGAGGCTGCGGCGGCGGCGCCGGTGGCGTTGGTCCCGCCCCCCTGACTTTGGGACATGGCCTCCAGCTTGATGCGGTACTCCTCCGCCTCCTGCTCCTTACGCAGGAGCTGCTGCCGGTACTCCTGCGCCTTCCGGTTGGCCTCCTGCAGCTGCCGCTGTAGCAGCTCCTGGGGGGGGGGGGTGAAGAGGAGGTGATGAAGAGGAGGTGATGAAGAGGACGAAGGAGGAGGAGCCACACTCACCGTCTCGCCGGCGTCGCTGTGGTTGTTGGTCACCTCCAGCTTCCTCTTCCTGGAGGGCGGAGCCTGGTGCTCCTCCGTCACCACCTCCTCTGTCACGGTATTGGCCGGCACCGCCAGCACTGAAACACACCACCCCCTGTTATTGATCACCGATCGATGTATCGCCGCGCCGATCGATTGGTGAGCGTCCTACTCTGCTGTCCGTGCTGCATGGTGACGAAGAACGGCGGCGCCATCCCCCCCGTGGTCTGCAGGTTGCCGTGCTGGTCTGTTACTATGGTGATGACTCTCTGGCCGCCCTCGTTGACGACGGTGGCGTGCTGGATGTTGGAGTCCAGAGCGCTGGCGGCCATCGCTTCCTCCGAGTCGCCTGCCAGAGAGACGGTGTGTTAACGCCTACTCGGGGGGCGTGTCCGAATGTGGGAGGGGTTTGTGCGTTCCTACCTGCGTTCGCCTTGTTGAGCAGCTCGGCCAGGTTGACCACGCCCCCCTGGATGGCGGGGATCCCCTGGATGATGAACTGAGGCTGGCTGTTGGCCGTGCTGGTCTCCACGTTCATGCTCACCTGGTTCATGTTCACCTGGTTCATGTTCACCTGGTTCTGCATGCCCTCCTGCAAACGTCAGCAAGCAAACAAAATGTTTACGTACCCGTCAACAACAAAACATTTACATACCCGTCAACAAGCAAACAAAATGTTTACAAACCTACATCAGCAAGTAAACAAAATGTTTAAATATTGGCGTCAACAAAGATTCACGAAAAATATTTTAATACAGGAAGTCCTCAACTTACAAACACAACTGGTTTGTAAGTTGAATTGTTCTTTATTTGTTATTCTTTATTAAATTTAAATTCATCATCTCATTTTGACTTCATTTAAATGTCATTACTGCTCTTTTATCGAAAAACTTTTGCTCCTTATAATTTCATTCTTGAGGAGAAGAAGAAGAAGAACTCTCCTAAAGTCATTCGGCTGTAAAAATCCACTGTGGCTACGGTTTTTAGCATGTAGCAAAGTTAGCTACATGCTAAAAACAGTAAAGTATCCAAGGTATGAAGCCTGACGATCAGAGATGCTAACAGAGACAACAACAAACACCACAAGGGGGAGACGAGTGCTGCCCCCGCAGTGGGTGTGGCAGAAAACGGAACTGCAGGATATAGTCAGATACGGTTAAGCGCATTTGTTCGTGTGTTGAGGACTGCCTGTTGTTTTTAGGTTCTACCACTCATCAAATCAACAACCAGTAACTGAGACGCGTGTGTCTGGGTTCGAGGGTCGTACGCGACCGTGGCTCGAGCTAACGCGTGAACACGAGCCTCCGTGACAAACAGGAAGTGACGCGTCTCTTGCCTGCAGCAGCAGCATCAGCTCCGTGTTCTGGATGTCGACCGCGATGTCGAACGGGGTCTTGTCGAACTTGCTGAGCGCGTGAACGTCGGCGCCGTGTTTGATGAGTGTCTCGGCCACACCGTGATGGCCGTGCTGCGCCGCCCAGTGGAGCGCCGTCATCTTCAGCATGTCTTTAGCGTTGATGTCAGCGCCGCTCTGGAGTGTGGGGGGGGAGTTAAAGGGAGGATGAGTTTATTTTGAACCCAGATCGGACCTGGACCAACCCCGGACAGCATCTCCTACCCGGACCAGAAGCTCCACGATGATGGTGTGGCCCTCGGCGGCGGCCATGTGCAGTGGCGTCCGGTCCACTTTGGTGCGGGCATCCCGGCTGACGCCGGCTCTCAGCAGGACGTCGGCGGTGGAGTAGTGGCCGTGCTGCGCCGCCAGGTGGAGGGGGGACGTGCCCAGCTGCGGGACGAGAACCAACACACATCACCGAAAACGTTCCTGACGCCAGAGGCGAGGTCGGACGGAGGGGCGACGCCTCACCCAGTCGGTCGTGAATGGAGCGCCGTTGGCCATCAGGTTTCGGACCTCGTCATCTTGACCTTTCCGCGCCGCCTCCAGCAGGCGCTTCCCCAGGTCCACCAGCGACATCTGACAACCAATGAGAGCCATGCCCGGATTCAGACCCACAAACACATTCACCAGAAAATCAAGAAGAAAAGTTCAAGACCAGCTGGTAGTTGGAGATGTGCCCTTGAGCAAGGCAATGTCCCCTCTTCCTATTGTGTGTGTGTGTGTGTGTGTGTGTGTGTGTGTGTGTGTGTGTGTGTGTGTGTAGGGCCCTGTCCATATTTACATACGTGAAAATAGAAAAATATCATCATCTTCATCCATATTATCCAGAGTCGGGTCAGAAACACAAGGCAGTCACGGACTGCAACATCCGTCAATTCAAAATGTTACCCTGACCTACATGTATAGGTCAAAGATCAAAGCTAGTGCCTTGACCTACTGTCATCGATCAAAGCACTAGCTTTGATCTATGGTCTTACTCACACTGGCCATTTCCCTCGTCTTTCTATTCTATCTGGTTCCTGAGTGTACAAAAGTTGAAATTTGACCTTAACCTAGTTTTCTCAAGGTCATCATCTCATTTTCATCCCCTTTGCTGTCTGAGTCATGTGCTTTTTGTTTCATTTTTCTATCTGCAACTGTTGTGAAGATATTTGGTGGATTAAGTAATGGACGAATGGATGGACACATGAACACTGACAATTACATCACCGCTTTGAAGCGGGACGTAATAACGGGAGGAAAAAATAATTTCGCTGCAGGGAAATAAAGGAAGTTTTTCTTCTTCCTCCCTAAAACAAACAGGTATTAACAAAAAAAATAAACTAAAAAAAAAATCAAATAACTAAAATCGAAGAGTAGAACATCAAGCTGATATTGCAGCATTTGCGGGTATTAAACGAAGCTAAATCCTGTGTGTTCATTATCGGACACGACAACACGTCACTGAATCAGATTACAACAAAAACAATGAAGAACTTTCACATTTTCTCTTTATTTATCCGAATAAACGCGGGTTTAGATGAACATCTGTTTTTCTGGACTGCAAAAAACAAAACAAAAAAAAAAAAAACAACAACAAAAGATACGATGTGCCCGAATTAATTCAAACTTCAGATTTAGGCACCAACTACATGAATCACAACCCAAAGATTTAAACAAATTTTTTTTAAATGATGTGTGGTTTTTTGTAACTTTGGTCTCAATGTTTTCATGCAAATCCACTGAAATAATGTTTATTTTTTAAATCGGAAAAGTCGCTAGCCGGAGTTAGCTGGGCGCTGCGTCCGATAATGGAACCACCACAACAACACAGAACTTGTGTTGTGCGACATGAGAGAAGGACGAGGTTTTGTGCTCCGGAGCCGAGGAGCCATTTTACGCGCCTTCACGGATAGAAAAGGGTCCGCCATGTGCCACGTCCCCTCCGCTCCCCACGCACAGCTGCTGTTGACCCCCCAGCACCGAAAAACACGACCCGCCGTCCCCAAACATTTACACCAACACCGACAGGAAACCGTCTGATATTAAGTTGTTGGTTTTCCGGGGGAAGTCAGTGAGAAATTTCCTATTTTACACGCGGAGAAAAAACTACTTCCACATCCGGTTAACTAGCTTTCTTCAAGCGCGCGCCTTCCAACCCGCTTAGAGGCGACGTGACGACTTAATGCGGTTATAACCGTTCATGGGTAACAACTTTATGAACAGTGAGGCGAAGAAAACGTGTCGTTTTATTTCCGTTGGGGAGGCCGGAAGCAGCCGCTTACCGCGTCCAGGTTTGTTGAGTCAGCCGGAGTCCGCTTCCCTGCTAATGTTAGCACGCTAGCCGGCTAAACGGAAGCAATCCCGCGGCTCTTCCGGGAGTTTTGACTGTTTATTTGTCCGGGTTTAGTCCAAACGGGTCTGCGACGAGCAAACTTAAACACAAACAATGCGTGAATCGTCAGCATAAGGCGCCACTGCGGGTCGTCTGGGCTGCTTGTACACAGCAGAAAGCTCGCGAGCAGCGGCAGCGACTGGCCCGGATGTTGTCAGTTCAGCCTTCAAAGTAAGAGCGTCAAAGTGTTTGATTCTCAATCGGAAAATGTTTCCTAACTGATCAATCAATACCTGTTAACAGACGGCAGAAATTTGTGATTTTGATATAACTTTGAAATATGATATTATTGATTCCTTCATCACATTCAATCAACGCTTTTGTTGATATGTATTTTTTATTGAATGCGCTGGCCGGAAGTGTGGCGTTTTCTTCCTGTCTTGACGTAATTGACGCTATTGGTGTTAGCCGTTAGCTCACCCGGGCAGCGTTAGCAAGTTAGGTTGTATCGTGTTTTACCTTCTTTTCAGGTAGATTCCGGTGAGTTTCTGTGTCCTGATCCGGATTATTATCTATTCCAGATTCTGACCGGTGTTTCCCTTCCGGAAACAATATAGAAAAATAGTTGTTTTTGAATTTGTGGTGTACAAAAATGGCGGCACCTCGACACCGGAGGTGGAAGCTAGAGTTTAACCTCCCAGTGGGCGGGCTCTGGCGCGAGGCCGTGGAACTGACCTCAGATCGGTTTGAGTGACAGACTCGTGATCCTCGGGGACGAGCGGCTGGTCTGAGATCGGTGGTGGAACGGGCGCGTTCCCGTGGAGCTCAGAGGGCTTGTTGTTTACCAGGAGAGCTGCACACTTCTATTGATTCTACACTAATACACAAGTTTAACAAGTTTTACTTCTCTAATCATAACTGTTTTCAAAAGGTAAAAAAAAATTACGTGTTGAAGTATTGACTATTAAGTCTGAAATAAAGTCACGTATTGAAATGACTCAAACACAAATTTATTCTTGATTTTAAACTTTATTGAAAGGCTCCAGTTGTTTTTGTCAATGTGGTTTTAATAGTTTCTGCATTCCAGATTTTACAAATTAACTTTTGATCAAACTTCACTTGAGTGCAAATAAAGATGCTTTTTAAAATCATTAAATCTTTGTTCATGCAGCAGGAAACAACAAAGTAAAACCGTTAAAACGCGAAGAGAACTTAACGGTTCGTTTAACTCCATCTTGCTCTAAGTGCATTGATCCACTGACTCCTTTCTGCTATAGCTAACCTTTCACTCCTGCAGCATCAAATGCTCCATTTTAAAGTAAAAACTATCAGTATCTGAATCAAAATGATCTTTATTCAGTCTTTCTACATTTTGTAAGTTTTGAAATTATCCTGTGGCTGGAGGTTGAGGCCCGCTCAGTGAAATAAATCAAATCAGGTGCATCTGATGAAGAACAGGACAGAACAAATAAGGCACAAACTAAATAAATTAGAAAATAAATAACATTTCTCACAGAACGCTGATTTCACATTTTTGATCAGCGATGGATCAGTTGATCTGACGTCTGTGTCAAACATGAGATGACCAATCACCTGTTTAGGGTTAAACTTATTTTAAACTAATAATCAGCAAGAGGCCACAAATGTCTCCTGCTGCCTTCACTGTCCTCTGGTCCAAACAGCGTCACATCCCTTCAACAAACATTCACGATTTTCAGTTCTTCATAATACTAAACTAATGTCTCCACATACTAAACCATTAGAAACCTGCTCCTGTTGATTCAAGCAGCTTGAACTCGTTCATCTGCTTTTTTACATCATTTCGTCAGAACTTAATCATGAAGTGACACAAACTGATCCCAGACAGAGAAGGAGAAGCTGATGTTCACACAGGCTGGTCTGGGGTCAGTCAGGTGAGGCTGGGGTCAGGTGAGACTGGTCTGGGGTCAGGTGAGGCTGAGGTCAGGTGAGGCTGGGGTCAGGTGAGGATGGTCTGGGGTCAGTCAGGTGAGGCTGGGGTCAGGTGAGACTGGTCTGGGGTCGGGTGAGGATGGTCTGGGGTCAGTCAGGTGAGGCTGGGGTCAGGTGAGGCTGATCTGGGGTCAGGTGAGGATGGTCTGGGGTCAGTCAGGTGAGGCTGGGGTCAGGTGAGGCTGGGGTCAGGTGAGGATGGTCTGGGGTCAGGTGAGGCTGGTCTGGGGTCAGGTGAGGCTGGTCTGGGGTCAGTCAGGTGAGGCTGGGGTCAGGTGAGGCTGGGGTCAGGTGAGGATGGTCTGGGGTCAGGTGAGGCTGGTCTGGGGTCAGGTGAGGATGGTCTGGGGTCAGTCAGGTGAGGCTGGGGTCAGGTGAGGATGGTCTGGGGTCAGTCAGGTGAGGCTGGGGTCAGGTGAGGATGGTCTGGGGTCAGATGAGGATGGTCTGGGGTCAGGTGAGGATGGTCTGGGGTCAGGTGAGGATGGTCTGGGGTCAGGTGAGGATGGTCTGGGGTCAGGTGAGGATGGTCTGGGGTCAGTCAGGTGAGGCTGGGGTCAGGTGAGGATGGTCTGGGGTCAGTCAGGTGAGGCTGGGGTCAGGTGAGGATGGTCTGGGGTCAGTCAGGTGAGGCTGGGGTCAGGTGAGGATGGTCTGGGGTCAGGTGAGGATGGTCTGGGGTCAGGTGAGGATGGTCTGGGGTCAGGTGAGGATGGTCTGGGGTCAGGTGAGGATGGTCTGGGGTCAGGTGAGGATGGTCTGGGGTCAGATGAGCCTCCTTCAGAGCAGCAGGTTGAGGTCGGCCAGCAGAGCGTCGATGTCGGCGATCGGAGCTTTCCAGTAGTTGAAGGAAGAAAACTCAGACAGAAGATCCTGAAGAAACACGAAGAACCAGGGAAGAACTTCAACCACACTGAGAAACACTGACAAGGAGGAATGAGGTGTTAAAGTAATCCTACTGACTCTATTCAGAGTAGTCCAATCAGATAATTATAGCAGTAATATCAGTAAGAGTAACATTAGTAGTAGTAGTAGTAGAGTAATATTGGTAGTAGAAGCAGTAGTATACAGTATTATAAGTTATTATTATAATTAGTATTACAGTAATAGTAGTATATTACTAGTATTGCGGTTCATCCTGAGGGGAACATGAACTGCTTTAAGTTATAACAGTCTAACCAGTGGCCTTTAGCGTAACTTCAACCTGGTAGACGACTGGAGAACGACGTTTTTAACTCCTCCAGGACGTCGTAGCTGCTGTTAGCGTAGCTTGACTGCTAGCATCTAGCTTAGCAAACACACCTGAATGTGGGTGTGTCCCGTTAGGCCCCGCCCCCTCACCTCCTCCTCCTGCCCCATCTGGGGGACACGCCTGTCCTTTCCGACGACGCTGTTGGCCGGCTGGCTGTCCGTCAGGCCCAGGTCCTGCAGCTCGGACAGGTCGAGCGCTGGGATTGGCTGCCTCCAGAACAGGAAGGAGTCGAACTGGCTGCTGGGTTTCTCCATCATGTCCAGTCTGAGGACCAGACAAACTGGTTTAGTGACTCAGTCCCGATCCGGATGGTGGGGGTGTAACTAAATACTGGTACTGGAGGACCCCAGCCCTGTGGGGACCCAGATATATTCCTTCTTCTGGGGAGTCTAAATCAGAAACTGGGTCATCCTGCTGGCGAGCCGGAAATAACCCGGAATGGTCCCAACCTGCATTCATGTCAAATCACGTGACTCATCTATGATCAGTTATTGATCCCGAGGCGCTGGTATTGATTATTTACATTCATGTTTTTACAATAAAAATCCCACTTTAGCTCTTTTCTAATCGAACACACGTTAAAATGGATCCACCTTTGATAAAAACCGGTGACCGGATTCACTCCCGTTATTTTGTGATTGATTATAAACCCGGACCGACGGGATCATCGATCATCTGGTATTAAAGGCGTTGTCCGACTCCTCATCTCATACAGGAATCGACGATGCTCCCCAATAAATCTGATCGATTCCAATATTTACAGAGAAATCGCCGATATTTCCCACCAGCACCGAATATTAAACCTTCACATCCTGATATTTCCTGTTCTTATCCGTCATCTTCACATCTTCAGCAGCTTCTACCGGCTTTTCCTGGAAAAACGTTCCAAACGCGTCTTCCCGCTTTGAAGCCACCGGATGAGACGGAAACGGTTTTTACCTTTAATAATAAAACTCCGGACGCTCGTTGGCGGTTCTGTCGGTTCTTTTGTTGCGGTCGGTTCTGAAGCAGCTGCTGCTGCAGGTCAAATGAATCAGCTCTGCGTCAAGTTACGGAAGCAACGCCCACAACGACTTCCTTTTATCTGTTTCAAAATAAAAGTCACCGGAAGTTGACATTTAATGTCTGTTTAAAACGTCAATAAAAGATGACAAAAATATTGAAACATGAAGACAGATATTGTCAAATAATAATGAATAATGCCATGAGAGAGGAAGAGGAGGATGAGTGTTTCTTAATCTACAAGGAAGAT